>LR738715.1:262804270-262817077 GCA_902687465.1 Secale cereale
AGGCGGCTCGTGCCAAGGAAATTAGGATGCTTTGGGATGGAAACAAGAGGGGGAGAGGAAGAGAGAGAGAGAGAGAGAGACTGAGGGGTGTTGCAAAGGCACATGGGGCACCTTTAGACTTAGCTCTTTTGAAGCATGTGGCCTGGCGTGGCTCATGAGGCGTAGTCGCACGTGAAGCCTTCTGTCCGTGTGGCGCCACCGGGGAGGGGTTCCTGAAGCTTTCGGTATCCTACACCAGAGGGACTGCCAAGTTTTTGGAAGAAAAGCGATGGAACGCGCTTGCGAGGTCGCCTGTGGGTGTCACGCAAGGAGGCAAGAGTGCTAAGGACCTTGGTGAGGTGACGTGCACGGGAGCAGGCCCGCGAGCCAGAGCTCGACCGCTTGGGTTTTGCAGTGATGCTGGGACTGGCCCAAGCACAGGCACCGTGCCCAACCCCGCTCGTGTGACCGCCATGGGGGAGATCATGAGCGCGCTCCTCCCGAGGCACACGCAGCTGCAGGTACTCAAAGAGTTTTAGGAACAAGCTTTACTGATGCATGAGGTGAATCCATTACAGAATAGAAAGGTACATGCTGCCGAGCTCGACAGGGGTCAGCTTGAGGATGTGATGGCCAGGGGCCCCGCAATTAAGTAGGCCGCCATCGTTTAGCATGGGGCATCTGCCAGCGTTGAGCATGGGGCTTCCACGAGAGTGGGAGGGAGCTCTCACGTTCTGATGGCAGCGCTGGTAGAGAGACCTCCGCGGCAGGTATAATCCCATGTTGCTCGTATCCGTGGAGTCACGGATAGAACTTACAGAGATGTTGGATGTTCCATGTGTTTTGCGCCAGAACACCCTCCTCCGTCTCAAGTGCCGCGTCGGGCCGGGAGATGTGTGTGACCGTGAAAGGGTCCTCCCACATGGGTGAAAGCTTGTTGAGACCCTCTATGGAGAGGATCTGGCGCAGGAAAAGGTCACCAGTCTCGAGGGTGCGATGGCAGATGTTGCGGCTTTGATAGCGACGCAACGCCTGCTGGTACCTTGCTACGCAGAGGGCAGCCTGGCGGCGTGCCCCTAGAGGAAGAGCAGGTCATCCTCTGGAAGGTCGTCCTGGAGATTTTCGTCGAGAGCAAGGACCCGCGGGGACACATGCTTGACCTCCGCTAGGAGGACCGCTTCCGCCACGTAGACGAGGAATAAGGGTGTTTCGCCTATGGGCTTGGTAGCCGTGGTATGGATGGACCAGGACACCAATGGGAGCTCGTCCAGCCAACCCTTGCCGCAGGCCGCAAGCTGCTTCCTTCCTGAAGCTCCTGGTCTTGAGGCCTTTGAGGACCTCAGAATTGGCGTGCTCGCCCTGGCCGTTACTTCGAGGGTGCACCACAGATGCATAGGAGATCTGCGTGATGATGTCGGCGCCTTAGGTCTTGAAGAGGCCGCTGCTGAATTGAAAGCCATGGACCGTGATGATTCATTTGGGGACGCCGAAGCGGCACACTAGGCCCTTGATGAACTTGACAGCGGAGCCCGCGGGATGGTGCGTACGGGCCCCACCTCGGCCCATTTGGTGAATTTGTCGATGGCGATGTAGAGGTAGCGGTAGCGGTAGCCGCCAATCGTGCGAGGGAAGGGCCCGAGGATGTCCAGCCCCTTGATCACAAAGGGCCACATGAGTGGGATGGTATGAAGTCCCTGTGCTGGCAGATGGATTTGCTTGGTGTGGAACTGGCAAGCCTCACATGCCTGGACCAACTTTGTGGCATCCTCAAGCGCTGTGGGCCAGTAGAACCCGCTGCGGAACGCTTTGGCCGTGAGAGTGCGTGAGGAGGAGTGATGGCTGCAGTCACCGCCATCGATGTCAGCGAGCAGCTCGCGACCTTCCTCCTTAGAGATGCATCGCAGTGCGACTCCGTTTGGGCGGTGGTGGTATAGGTTGCCCTCCTTGATGTGGTAGAGCGGGCCTGTCAGACCACCTGCTCTGCATCTGCGTTGATGTTCGGAAGGATGCCGCCCTCCAGGTATGCGTTGATCTTCGTGATCCAGCTCTCGGGCTGCGGTTCAAGGGCCTGCAGCACGCGAGCACCCGAGGATGGCCCGCGGGCCGGCGCGCCAATGGGTGGTGCGAGAGGGGGCTCCTCATGGGGCGCCATGGGGCTGACAACAGGAGGTGTTGCGGAAGGTTTCAGGAGCTGCTCCTCGAAGACACCAGGACTCTGGGGCTCGCGGCGGGATGCGCGCTTGGCAATTTCATGAGCCTCGTTGTTGTCGGCGCAGGGGAGGTGCTGGAGCTCCATGCCCGCGAAGCACTTCTCGAGCTTGTGCACCTCCTCCAGATAATCCACCATGTGCTCGTCCTTTGGCTTATACTTCTTGTTGGAGAAGTTGACAAGGAGCTGCGAGTCTCCCTTGATGATGATGCGCCTAACGCCGAGTTGGTGGAGGCCTTGAGCCCGGCGATGAGGCCCTCGTACTCAACGATGTTTTTGGATATCTTGTCGGTGTGCCTGAAACAGAGTTGCACTCCATAGTAAAGCTTGTCGCATGTAGGCGTGGTAAGTACTACACCAGCCCCCGCGCCCTGGTGCGCAGAGGCACCGTCAAAGTGCATGCTCCAGCCCCTTGAGGTGGCCTCCTTGGGCAAGAACATATTCTCATGAGGATCGTCCTGGTGCAGGTACGTCCATACCGCCGCGAAGTGTGCCAGAGCCGCGCATTTGATGGTCCTGGTGGTGAGGAACTCCAGCTCGAAGGGTTGGAACTCGATGTTCCACTTGGCGACATGGCTGGCGCCATTCGAGCTGCGCGGGGCCTTCTCCAGCGCGTAGGAGCTAACCACCTCGATGGGGTGGCCCTGGAAGTAGTGGTGTAGCTTCCTGGAGGCCATGAGGAGCGCCAAGAGGAGCTTTTGCTTCATGGGGTATCGTTCGTGTGTGTCTCGCAACATCGTCCTGACGAGGTATATGGGGTGTTCGTCGAGGCGCGTGGCCGTGATGTCCGCGTCTTGTTTTCCATGGATCTTGGGGGCGGCGCCGCGGAGACCTCGAGAAGTGGGGAATCCGAGGCTTCCTGAAGGGAGGCCTCGGCATGCCCAATAGGGCCCTAGCGGGCTCGGACGATGCCTCCAGAGGTGAGTCCTCGGCAAGCGCGGGTGCGCAAGGCTTCTTCTTAACGTAGACTTGCTCCTCCCGCTTCGCCACCAGGGCCGCGCTAGCCGTCTGGGGTGGCTGCCAGATACAGCAGCAGAGGCTCGCGTGGGCGTGGGGCGACCATGACGGGTGGACTCGCAAGGTACCTTTTGAGGCCCTCGAAGGCAACGTCGGGTTCGGGGGTCCATTTGAAGGGGCCATCATAATCAATATTTATTGGGCATCACTAAGGAGAAACGACAACAAAGGCGTAAAGAGATAGAGGCCACTAGGTAGATATTTTTGTTGTCTAATAAATTGGAAGCACCTTGAGTACATTTAAAAAATCATCTCACCTTTATATTTTTGCACAACACCACTTATCATATTGTTTGTCGTACAATATTGTGAAAGATTTCAAGAGATTTGCTGATGACGTTGGGTATGTGTATGAGAGATGATTTTTTTCTCCCGGTGCAACGCACGGGCATGTTTGCTAGTAAACTATAAAATCCATATTTTTAAAAGTTATTCGGTACGAGTTTTAAAACAATTTACCATATATTAAAGTATGTTCATTTTATATTAGAAAAAGTTTAACATGTATTAGAAAAATGTTCTGCGTGTGCTAGAAAATTTATTGTATTCCAAAAATATCTTCAGCGTATATTTAAAAGAAGTTCATCATATATTATAAAATGTCAACATATATTACAAAAAATTCAAAGTATATTAAAAAATGTTCAACATATATTAAGAAAATGTTCAATGTGTAATTATAATATGGTCAGTGTATATTAAAAAAATTGTAAAATGGCATATAGATAATGTTCATCAAGTATTAAAAAATCGTTCACCATGAGGAATAAGAAAAAGAAAAGAAAAACCGAAAAATCCAAGCAAACAGAAAAAAAGAAACAACTTGCAAAATAACTGGAAATAAAAATCCGAAAACGAATAACAAACAAAAAATTGATGCTGCGAACGACGTGCATGGTGCTCTGTTGCGAACGACGTGCGTTAAAAATCCCGAAACGTTGAGAAACATTAACGTAAAAGCGTCAGATTTTTAAGGTTTCCAAAAAACGCTTAGCTTCGCGTCCGATCACACAACAAGGATCTTTACGCAAGGTTGGTAGAGGTGGGATGGGTTCGAGGCGGCGGTGATTGAGGCTGCGGCAGGGATGAGACGGCGACGAGCTTCGAAGCTGGCCAATCTCTGCTCCGGTCTCTACTCAACAATCTTCTCAGAGAAGCCTCGGCTGCGCGTATCATGCGCTTGCGCCGGAGAGATCAGGGGTGTTCGGTGCCCTTGCTGTTGCTGGTTGCTGGGCGAGGCGAAGACAGGGCAAAGGCACGTCGACGGTGCATGGAAAGGCACAGGCGTGGTGGATTGTTCGAGCACGCCGAGGCGCAGTCGGCACGCTGGTGCGGCTCCGTCGTCGACATCCAAGGAACAGGACCTCGAATCGGGCGGGCAAAAGGAGTAGACAACATTGCATGCGTCCACGACGGAGCTACGACAGAGACGGTGAAGACAGCGGCCCTAGAGTGTAGATTTACTCATTTTGCAAACATCGCACGCGGATAGGATAAAAAAAATTGGTCAAAAAACACATTTTTTCCAAGAGAGACGTGGTTTTGCTTTCATGAGAGGCACGACCATGCCTCTCGGAAACAGAAAAAATGCATTTCTATTTTTTTTCTTCCGTTGGAGGTACGGTTTTGCTTCCGCGAGAAGCATGGTTGTCCTTCTGTGAGAGGCGCGGACATGCCTCTCGAGAACGGAGAAAACACGTTTTTCTGCTTTTTTTCCTTTCACGAGAGGCATGGTCTTGCTTCCGCAAGAGGCACGGTTGTGCTTTAGCGAGAGGCACGACTGTGCCTTTCGGAAACGGGAAAAAATGTGTTTTCTATTTATTTTTCCTTCACGAGAGGCATGGTTATGCTTTCGCGAGTCTCTCGTAAAAGAAAAAAAACTCATTTTCTATTTATTTTTTTGTGAGAGGCGTGATTTTGCTTCTTCCGGAAAGGAAAAAAACATGCTTACGGTTCGGCTTTTTTTCTGGGTTTTTTGTGAAAAATAATTCTTCAAAACCTATTAACATCGGATCTAGTTTTGATTTCGACGCGAGAAATCCAATGATGAAAACGGTTCAAGATTTGGACGCACAGTTTAAGAGATAAAATATTTTGAATAAATGAATGTACGGAAAAAAGAAAACTCCCAGCTCGCGACAAGTGACGTACATGCAGTGTACCACTTGTCGCAACCTAAGAAAATGGAAATGATCTTTGAAAGAAATACTCATTAATTAGTGATTTCGAGCGCCGATAGTTTTACGGAAAACCCGTCAAATAGGATATTCGTAAAAGAACATCCTAATTCCCGCATAGGGCGATGGTGGTTGAGCAAACGCGCTGGGACACTCCTTGGTCCTTGCGGTGGCCCGCCCAACCGACTTTCCACGGCGGCGTAGGTTTTTGTAGTTCCTTTGTATTTCTTTTTCTTAACAAAATTTTAAAAAATATTCAAGAAATTTTGAAACAATTTTAATAATTAGATCAAAACTGAAATATGAAAAAAGTTAGTGATTCGAAAACTTGTTTTTTTTAAAAAAAATGGTTGAAATGAAAAATATGTTCCTGAATTACAAAAGTATTCAGCGTTGTAAAAAAACTTGGGGAATTTAAATATGTTCCACAAAAACTAAACTGTTCCGAATTCAAAAAAATGTTTGCGAATTCATAAAATCTTTGGGAATTCCAAAAATATTAATGAATTCGGAAGCATGTCCGTGAATTCAAAAAATATTCATGAATTTTAGAAAATATTCGCAAGAAATTCAAAAATTGACCCCCAATGCAAAAAAGATCATCAAATCAGACAATGTACTCGGATTATAAAAATGTTCGTGATTTCAGAAACTTATTCACAAATACAAAGCAGGTTCTCGAATACCGGAAACGTTCGCAAATTTAGAAAAGTGTTTGCAAACGTGAAAAAAGGTTACTAATTTCAAAAATGTTCGTGAGATTGAAACTGTTATTAAATTTTGAAAATTATACATGAATTCAAAAGAAAATCACTTATTTCAAATTTACTTGCGAGTTAAAAAATCAGGTATTATTGATTTCAAATTTTCAAAGTATTATTGATTTCCAGAAAAAAAATCACTCACCAATTTCTCAAAGTTTTATTGATTTCCAGAAAGAAATAATTCAGAAAAAATCGTGAAAAGTAAAATATGTCTGAAATTTCAATAAAGTTCATGCATTAATTTTTTTTCTCTAGTTTGGAAAACTGAAGCAAGATAAATTAAAATAAACAGACAGAAAACAGATAGAAAAAACGCAGAAACGCACTAATGGGCCAGCTTATTAACGGACCAGCGCGGTTAGGATCCCTGGCGCGTCAAATAGAGCAGCGAGGATCCCGGGTGCGTTAAATAGAGCAGCGGCGCACAGAGAAACTCAGACTAGCCCGCTCATTACTACCGTGATTATTAATTGAGGAGTACTCCTTTCAAACATCACTCTCATCCTCCCAGATTGTGATAAGTGGAGCACTGCATGCATGCCACTTGTCACAATATGGGAGTTTTTCCTTTTTTTGTAGATCTATTTTATTCAAAATATTTTATCTTTTAAATCGTGCATCGAAGTCTCGAACCGTATCACCATCGGATTCCTCGTGTAACTACATCGCATACAGATTAGGTTTTGATGAACGTTTTATTCACGAAAGATGGATGAAAAAAACTGAATGAGAAACCGAACAGGAAGCACTTTTTTTACTTTTCGAAAGAGAGATGGTCGTGCCTGTCGCGGAAAGAAAATCGTGCCTCTCGAAAGAAAAGAAACATGTATTTTTCTCTTTCCGAGAGGCACGGCCGTGCCTCTCGCGAAAGCAAAACCGTGCCTCTCACGAAAGCAAAATTGTGCCTCTTGTGGAAGGAAAAAAAACATGTTTTTTCGGTTCCAAGACGGACGACCGTGCCTCTCATGAAAGCAAAACCATACCTCTCGCGGAAGGAAAACTGTGGCTCTCGCGATTTTTTTTCCTTTCCGAACCGAAGAAAAAACATGTTCTTCCGTTTTGGGGAGGCATGGGTGTGCCTCTCGCAAAAGAAAAATATGCCTCTTATGGAAGCAACCCGTGCCTCTTGCGGAAGAAAAAATACGTTTTTTCGCCCAATTTTTTTTTTCCAAAAACAAATCAACCAATAACTAAGAAAGACCGTCGGAAAATCAAAAGGCCTGAAAAAACCCGTCTAAAATCCGAAACGCTTGCGGAAAAAATTAAAATCCAGAGAAAACATACAGAGCGCAACATGTGGCGGCGATAGAGAGCACATCAAGTGGCACACTCTCAGCCCACCCCCAAATTATCGTTGGGAGGCTCCCGAAGGAGCGATCATCAACTAGTTGCTCTCCATTACCACGCACTTAGTGCGCGCTTCTATAGGGCTGCCTAGTACGCTCGATTTTATTGTACCAGGGGTTGATGCCTGGTACTACTATAGGACGTGGCGCGGTTTGCTGCCCGAATTTTACTATAGTGTGTATTTATGAAAACCAAAACAAATTAAGTTTATGGACATATTTTGAGGTTCGTTATTTTTTGAAAAAAAATTCAAGATGAAACTATCATTTTTCCAAGTTCTTAACATTTTTACAAAATTTTAGATAAATTTTAACTTATATGAAAATTGTGAACAATATTTGAATATCCAAACTTTTTTTTGGAAAGCAATGTTTTTTTAATTTTCTGGAAAAATAGTGAACAGTTTTTTAAATTGTAGTGATGTTTTACGTTGTGAACATTTTTTAAAGTTGTGATATTTTTTAAAAGAAAGAAAAAAGGAAAAGTAAACAATAAAAAGGGAATAAAAACGGAAAACCAATAAAGAATATAACCATAAAACGAAAACTTGTTCAGGAACCTTCCAGAAGGTTCCCAAAACCGGTCAAAATTTGGATGGAGCCTTCTAGAAGGTTCCCCAAAAAGTTGTACCTTCTAGCGATCTAATAAAATGGGCCAGTCCAGTTCTACCGTACAAATTGTCTGCTTTGTGTGAAGCAACGACAATGTGACGCAGCGAGCGGTACATACGGTATTCTCTGGATCCTATGTGTCAAACAGCAGAGGCCACCACTGCTTGCATTGCTAATGGGCCGGCTCACTTTGGGCAAAAAATATACTTTTTTTCTGTTCATTTACCTACTCGACTTTTCTACACTACTATTAAACAAGAGAACATATTCACGGCGCACGAAAACTCTGGCGTTCGCAGGCCCGCACGAGGGAAACAACTGCGTCCTCGATTCCGCTCATAGCGCCCTAATTTACGGGCCGATTCCAAGTGAATCGTGCCTTCCCAATCCTTCTTTCTCTCCCCAGATTGAGAAAAACGGCGTCGCCGCTCCTCCCTTCTCCTCCTTGTTTGCACTTCCCCCCGATCCACCCGAGTCGACCCTGCCTCCGGTCGTCTCCAGCGCTCCTGCAAGCCGCTGCCGACCTCCTCAGCCGGTCAACCGCGCCCAACGCCCTTCTTCGTCCCCTCCCTCTTCTCACTAATCTATCTCCATCCCAAACTACAGGACGCCATGGCCACCGGGGGCAGGGGGACACAGCCGCGATGGCTCCGAGCTCGGCGGCGTGAAAGCCATTGGAGGCGCTGGTGAGGCAGAGGTCAGTGAGCCTGGCAGCGGCGGTCGGGTGCATTGAGCGTAGGCCTTCCCCGCCACGGCGCCCTGATGCTCTGCACCGCCATCGTTGGCACCAGATCCGGCAGGGAAAGGACGGATCCGAGGAGCCCGCGTCGTATCTGTTGTCCCAGCTTCCCGTTGCTCCATCGGCGTCCTGGTCTGTACTGGTCTTCGTAACCGGCCAAGATCCCGAGCACCGCCGCCCCGAACGATCTCCAGCCGCCTCCACGCGCACGGGATCGAGCGAGGCCGCGCCTGCGTCCCACGTCCGCGTCATCCCATGGGCCATCAGCCTTCGCCTCGGCCCAGCTGCCTCACGTCCAGCCTACAGCCGCCCTAAGGAGTAGCATATTTACTTGCAGAATCTCATGATCATTCGGTATATGTTTTTTCAACCTTTTCTGCTGACTGTAATATATCTGAAGGAGCAATCCTCATTTAGCATTTGGAAGCCCGGGTTTCCGTCACCCTGAACGTTGATGGACGGCAGCTCGAAGGATGCGTGGCCACGACGAAAATGGCGCATCAACCGGTACAAGCGGCGGGTCCAGCGGTCAGGACCACGGGCATGGCTGGGGAGTGGCATGTGCATAAGAAACGTCGAGCGTGGCGGATGACGCCAAGATGAGATTCTCCATATCGTTTTTCCTCTCTCTCTACCAATCCTTCTTGCTTCCCCTCTGTCTCTCTCAATGCCACTATATGCAGGTTCTGACATGTGCTTTCGTTTGAACCCGGCTTGATTTGTTCTTTGGTAAGATTCAAAGATGGTCGATGGAAGCCCATGCTTCTCACAAGTTGGATTGAAGTTTGTTGTTCCTCTATTTGTACTATTGTTTCCTTACCAATATATCAGTACTGGGGTAGAAAACACTTACCTATTACATAATTCTTCACTGACAGCCGAATGTGTTGTTTGAACTGTTTCCCCTATATGCATGAAGTACAATTTGCATGTAATTAATTACTTTTAGTTTCAGACTATCCCCTTTTCTGTGTGCATTTACTAGATGCTAATATGAATTTGTGTCTTCTTTCATCGAGTAAAATGTAAGTCGGTTCAAGTTTACATTGAGCATTTTTCAGTTCTCTCTCGGCTAATTTAGGTAGTTTTACTAGGCCATGCATACTTGCTTCATGTCCTTTCTTTCAGACATTTGGCAAATTAAATTTCTCATCCAATGTTTAGTTATTTTCTCATTATATTTTCCTGAAGGTGTCCAAATACAATCAATTTACCCCCTGTAAGTGCACCCAATTCGATATTTTTGTCAATTGTATTATTTAGAAGGCGCAGATTTCTAGCAACCATATAATTTAGAAATGGTATGATATATGTTGCCGTCTTGTGACCCCTAATTACCAAGCAATTTCAAGAAAAAAAATACAATTTCACTCAGTTTGATTATCATTTTGCAGGCCTGGTACAGCAGAACTAGAGTTGAAGCTCTCTGAGTATACCAAAAAGATGCCATATCTGCAACAGATGGTTCAGGAGTTAGCTTCAAAGGTACAAATTCAGCACTGGATCTTATTTCCGTATTCACACAGTTGTGATTTGGTCATATATTTAAAATCAATTTATACACTTCTATTTGAAATTCCCATGCATATTGTATTAGTTAGTTTGTTGACAGTGCACTGCAGTATACTATTTGCACTAACAGTGCAGTCTCTGTTGCCCAGTATGACTAATCCGAACGAAGACTATGTCGAGACACAACTGAAGTTGAGGTAACATTGCAATCGTTTATCGAAACAGTAAAATCCTTCAATATGATATACAGTAAGGTGAATATCATTTGTACTTCCCATTATCATTTTCCATGTGTTTTTTAGTTGTGAGAAGATAGAATTTATTTGTCATTGTATGAAATCCATCCTTTGGCCCACATTATGGAGGTGCCACGGTTGCATGGATTTGGTCCAGCTGCGAACCGCTTGTTAGAGAGGCTTATAAGTTATAACACAATTTTAAAGGCACTTTCTTCATTTTTCAAATCATTTATTGGTTTGTTACTCATTTGAATTTCTTGTCTATCTCCGACCTACATGTCATGATCTGGTTATTTGAACTTTTGATGGGATGAAAATAGTAAAAGTTTATTTGTCCGTACACACTCAGTATGTCATAGTACTTCCACAGTTCTATGGCATTTCTTTGAAGTTTTAGTGAACTTGTTATTAAAGGAAATTTATTGTCCTGCAACATGAACTTAGTGCACAAGGCACATGTTTGTTTTTTCCTGTCAATAACTCAAAAATAGTCTCCGTACTAAACCTTATTGGTGTTATTTTTGAAAATATCCGATGGCCGGCAATAATATCTTCTGAACTCTAGCCAACAGGAATTAAACACGCCGCTGCAAATTTAAAATCAACTGAAATGATGCATAAAATGTAACCTCCTAAGTAGACCATCTCCAGCAGAGAAAAACTTATGCCGAATCGAAGTGAAGCTCCGCACCCAGGCAGGCGCTCCAGCGGCGGCGGCGGCGTAGTCCTCGTCATCGATGTCGATTCGGGGCGTAGGCACAGAGATGACGCTGATCGACAGTCAGGAGCAGTCGAGGAGCGGCACTCTGGCCGGTGGCACCATGCCATCCCTCATCCAGCCCTGCTCTAAATCTCAATTGGCTGTAATTGTGCAAATATATTTCAGGTGCAGGCCGATCAAATGAGGGTGCGGGTGAAGAACAGCATGACCAAGAGACTGTCCACATTAGGCCACAAGGTGGAGGGGAAGCAGGCGAGGGTCGAGGCGAGGCAGAACTGGCGGGCACTCCGGTTGGCGCGACAGGTGGAGTGCATCCGGAAGACCGACCCCATGCCGTCCCGGTTCCGATGCTGCAACTGGTTTCTGAGCTGAAAACCAAACAAATTTCAGATTCCGTCTGAAATGCAACCTGACCGAAGAAACCTCAAGGTCTCAGTGCAAGCTTCTGGGACAAGATGTACATGAAATTATTTGAATCAATGTGATGTGGTGTTGCTTTACTCTGTAATCTGTACAATCTTAATGGCTGCAACCTGAGCTTCAGTAGCATGTTATGAGCTAACGGTAATGGCCTGCTGGCTAATGTACTCAGAACTTTAATTCATCTTTTCTTTAAGCTTAGTGGTAATTGTAGAAAAAGGAAAAACGTGAGCCAATACTATGATCTTTGGTCTTCACACTTATTGGCACTTATTTTTCGTTGTTATATTTTATCTCGCTACTTTCTGGTTGCTTCCTAGCTTTTCTTCAAGAACAAATATGAAATTGTGAATTCATTTGAGACCTTGCCATCTTATAATAAAGAATCTATAAGAGATTGTTCAGTTGATGTTTCTTTTCACACTTACATTGTGGGGTTTAGACTGTTTTAGGTGAAACTGTGAAGGGGCTGTGATAATGTTGATAACATTCAAATATGGAGTTTTAAGAACTCATTTATGTGCATGAGACCAGTAGATGGTAGGATGCCTTGGATGTTGATTCGGTAATGCCTGAAAAGAGTCTTCGGAATTGTATAGCTATTCTATCTAAGTGGTAACTAGGATAGATGTCGGTGATGTATTTAATCTCGGTACATTGTAGGAGATTTCATCAAAATTTAAACTCGCAGAGTTTAAGGAATGAATCCTAATCATTGCACATATATGTGGATTGAAAATTTAAGCTTTAAAGTATTCAAATTTTGAATTCTGACAAGACGTACATTGCACGTGCACACTTACTAGTTGACGAAAAAAAAGGCTATTTTTGTACGGAGATAAATGTTGTAAGGATTAGTGCGTCTGCTCGTTCGTACAATAATTACGTTTGAAGTTGCCACAAATTACCCACTGTGCCACCAATAAATGAGAAAAAAAAACGATTCATTTTTTCCCAAGTCGTTGCGCTGGACTGCGTTTTCTAAAGGGGAGCACTAGGGATCAGACTACTGATCCCTTGTATTTTATCAGACTAGTCTGTAGCCATTGGATTAGATGGATGAGAAGCGTCC
>LR738715.1:262817087-262838940 GCA_902687465.1 Secale cereale
CTGATGCATGAAAAAAAGGCATATAGACCGTTTATTATTGTTCTTTTGGATTATATTATTTCTGTTAATCGAAGCAGCACCATCGTAGCATTAACATGGTGGATGCATCATGCATGGAGAACATGGTTCCGGACCACTTGATGCATCCACCTTATTTACTGTAACAATTTGCATCCTACTTACAAGAAGTATGCATCCACCTTAGGTGTTGTTTGCATCCAGGTTGCATTAACAGACGTTTGCTTCCGTCGTGATGGAAATTTGGTTCGATTGAGCAGAATCTTTTGTACTATGTACTGATATATTTTGCTTCCTAATCAATATGACACAATTTTGATTGACTAGAGAATTGTTTCCACGGAAACATGGATTTGTTTCCATCGATTAGAAAATATTACATTTGTTTCAAACACCATGGGGATATGCTTGCACATCTATCGACCATTGCTTCTGTTAAACTTAGTATTTGCTTCCATGGTGATCATCAAGCGATACAAATAATTTCAAGTGATAATCACGTGTTTTACCATTGTTCATGTTACGGGCTTCCAACATATTGCTGGTGCAAATGGTGCAGCATGAGAGGTAGTGTGTCCGCACATTGTATTGATGCCGAGGATATCTTGGCACAAGGCCATTTTGAGGAGGCATATGAGAACCCGATTGGCGTTGTGTAGTGTAAAACATACTCCTCCCTTCCATAATGTAGTGCCTATAGAATTTTACAAAAGTCAAACATTACAAACTTTAACCATGTTTATAGAGAAAAATATGTGCACCTAGAATACCAAATGCACATCACTGGATACATCGTGAGTTATATTTTCAGAATGTACATATTTGGTATTGTAGATGTAGACTGTTTTCTCTATACACTTGGTCAAAGTTGACAAAGTTTGACTTTCACAAAAATCTATAGGCACTACATTGTGGAGCGGAGGGAGTATGTAATACAGAAGCACATGCAAGAAAACAAGGAAGCATGAACTTTTTGAACAACAAAAATATAAAATATTACAACATCATTGCTTTCACATCTCTCTAGCCAACATCACAGAGCATGCTGAATGGACTATCTCAGATGAAATGTGAGCTGGACATCATCAACAAGGCAATCATGTCTCGATTGTAGTACGCTCATCATCTTTATGGCACATCGGGTTGTAGCGGAGAAATCTGCATAGCAAAAGCATCAATGAGAAACAACAAAGCACACACAATGGAAGTGGTTGAGACAAAAATTTGCTCTGGAAACCAACACCGGTAGTGGTTGAAGCACACAAGGTTGTGGGTGAAGGAAAAATATGTGAGAGATCAAAATTTGGAAGCATGGCTAACATGAAGCAATGATTGGATGTTATCATACACTAGAAGTGTATGACAAAATTTTATGTGCTGATAATGTGCGTGAAACATTGTTGTGTGCCGCACTAGTTCTACACTAGAAGCGTATGATAAAAATCAAGGGAGCATATGATAAAAACCAAGGAAGCATAGTTCTACCATAACATATATGAGACACATCAGAAGCATACATATTTGAATTCACAAACTAACATGTTTGCCACACAACATATGTACATTAGATGCAGTACATTTGACGAGATTCACACCTGAATAAATACAAAAAGGATACATAGGAAGCATGTGCTACTTGGAAGGGAAAAAGCACGCAATCTCAAATATTACTATGTAGTAGGAGTATGTGCGATCTTGCAATGGCGCACCTAATGCCAGGATGGCTCACCTGCGGTCTCGCCCGGGGATTGCATTAGTGGATAGGACGAAGGGATCATCGTCGTTCTCCTCGACGACGAGGATAGAAGGAGGAGCAGGGGGTGGAGCTGGCCGCTGGGGTGACCATACGGCCGGACAGCGAGGAGAGAAGGAGGCAGGTGCGCGTGCTAGGCGGGGAGAGAAGGGGATCTGGAGGATGCGAGCTGGGGAAGGTGCGTGGGACTGTGCGTGCGAGGTGGAGGAAGAGGTCTGGGTTGTGCGTGAGATTAGCCATGATTGGAATCAGGAGGGATTAGGGAGAGAGATTTAAGCGCGAGGGTTGCGGGTGGTTTGTCGGTTTTCTATTATTTTCCAAATAAGTAACACAATCTTGAGCATCGGATTTCAATTGAATCGATGGCACACAAGTGGTCTGGCGTTGGCATCTCACCAGACTATAGACATGGAGCGTTTCCCTTTTATAAAACAATGACCCTCTCATGTACTATAACAAAGATGCATTATCCCACAGGCTAGAGCGCCACCCATCTACCTAGGGAATCCTGGTTTGAAACCTCACCATCCCACGGGTAGATTCAAATACTTCTTAAAATATTTATATCTTTCAAATCCTAACTCGAAATCTAACATATTATACATGAAAATTCCTTAGGAAAATATGTAGATTTCAAATATGATATTTTCTTCCATGATAATTATTTTTTTTAAATCTCAGTTTTCCTTCCTTTTGTTAATTTTTTAATAGGGTATTCAAGCAGTTTTGAAAATATACATATCTTTCAAATCATAACTCGAAATCGAACGCATTACATATGAAAGTTCCTCAAAAAATGTGTAGATTTCAAATATGTTATTATCTTGCTTGTCAATCGTTTCTAAAATGTGGTTTAGGACGCAATCATAATTAATACGTTCTTTCAAGGGGTATTTTGGAAATGACTATTTTATATGTTGCTGCACCATTTAAATTGAGTACATGTGATAGTTTAATGCTTTTTCAAAAAGCTATTACTAGAAAATAGAGGATGTTGATTCCTACCAGCTACCATATGCTAAAGGTTAGAATAGGTGTATAATCAGCATATTTATTTCGCACACTGCATAATAACCACCCCCTATACAATGGTGTACACTAAACTACTAATACAAGTTTTTGTAAACCAGTGGCTTAACGTTGATTTTCATATTGCTCGAAATTGTGCCTATAATGATTTGTTTTTCTAATATCGATGTTGATATGCAACCTTAAACATTTGGTATGCATGTCTTTATAAATTTATTGTTTTCAATGAAGATGTCTGATATGTTTGCAACTAAAGTAAATTTTGACTTGGATTACAGTTGCGAACACGCATATCATCATGAGAAAAAAATGCTCTCGTGCACACATTATCATTGAGTACTAAAATGTACTCCCTCCATCCCACAATATAAGATCATTTTTGACATTACACTAGTGTAAAAAACACTCTTATATTATGGGACGGAGGGGGTACTTCTCTATTTCCATCCTAATGCAATATTTGTTGGGCATCACTAAGGAGAAACGACAACAAAGGCGTAAGGAGATAGCGACCACTAGGTAGATATTTTTGTTGTCTAATAAATTGGAAGCACCTTCAGTACATTTGAAAAATAATATCACCTTTATGTTTTTGTGCAACACCACTTATTGTTGGAAAATATGTCTTAGAGGCAATAATAAAGTGGTTATTATTATATTCCCTTGTTCATGATAATCATTTATTATCCATGCTATAATTGTATTGATTGGAAACTCAAATACATGTGTGGATACATAGACAACAACATTGTCCCTAGTGAGCCTCTACAGGACTAGCTCGTTGATCAAAGATGGCTATGGTTTCCTAGCCGTAGACATGAGTTGTCATTTGATAACAGGATCACATCATTAGGAGAATGTTGTGATGAACAAGACCCAAACTATAAGCGTAGCATATGATCGTATCAAGTTTATTGCTGTCGTTTTCTTCATGTCAAGTATTTGTTCCTATGACCATGAGATCATGCAACTCACTGGCACCATAGGAGTACCTTGTGTGTATCAAACATCACAACATAACTGGTTGACTATAAAGATGCTCTATAGGTATCTCTGAGGGTGTCTGATGAGTTGGCATGGATCCAGACTAGGATTTTTCAATCCGTATGACGGAGAGGTATCTGAGGGCCCACTCGGTAACACAACATCATAACGAGCTTGCAAGCAATGTGACTAAGGAGTTGGTCACGCAATCTTGTATTACGGAACGCGTAAAGAGACTTGCCGGTAACGAGATTGAATTAGGTATGGAGATAGTGACGCTCGAATCTCAGGCAAGTAACATGTCGCTGGGCAAAGGGAACTGCATACGGGATTGACTGAATCCTAGGCATCGTGGTTCAACCAATAAAGATCTTCGTGGAATGTGCGGGAACCAATATGGGCATCCAGGTCCCGCTTTTGGTTATTGACCAGAGAGGTGTCTCGGTCATGTCCACATGATTCTCGAATCGGTAGGGTTCGCACGCTTAGCGTTTGGTGACGCTAGAGTAGTATTGGGTTATTCAGGTTGGTGACCGAATGTTGTTCAGAGTCCCGGATGAGATCCTGAACGTCACGAGGAGATCCAAAATGGTTCGAAGGTAAAGATTTATATATGGGAAGTTGTATTTTGGCTACCGGAAAAGTTTCGGGTTTTACCGGTATTGTACCGGGAAACTTTCGGAAGGTTCTAGAAGGTTCTGGAGGGTTCCGGAGGAGTTCGGAAGGGTCCCTCCAGCACCTAGGGCGTGCATGGCCTGTTGGGGGCATCCTAGCCTTATTGGTCCAGGGGCACCAGCCCCAAACAGGTCCATGCGCCTAGGGGAAGGGAAACCCTAAGGGGGAGGGCCCTCCACTTGACTTGGAGGGCACTCCTCCCCTTTGGACGCTGCGCCCCGAGGCCTCCCACACCCCTATATATAGTGGGGAGGGGCGTGGGGGGCTGGCACACCAATTCTGACGCCATGGAGGCAGCCCTATCTCTCCCGTTACTCTGTTTTCTCCTCAGATCGCATCTACGGTAGCGCTTGGCAAAGCCCTGTTGGGATTGCTCCACCACCATCTCCACCACACCATCGTGATGGTTGAGATCCCATCTACTTATTCTCCCTATCTTGCTGGATGAAGGAGGAGACGTCATCGATCCACACGTGTGCTGAACGCGGAGGTGCCGTCCGTTCGGCAACTGATCGGGAGTTCGTGGGACGGATCATGATTTGATTGCAAAGACGTTCGACTACATCAACTGTGTTTCTTAACTCTTACGCTTAGATATGTACAAGGGTATGCAGATCCAGTCTCTCTTCTCGTAGATGTTCATCTCCTAGATTGATCTTGGTGAGCATAGGAATTTTTTTTGTTTCCCATGCAACGTTCCTCAACAGTGGCATGATGAGCTAGGTCTTGCGTAGATGACATCACGAGTAGAACACAAAGCAGTTTGTGGGCGTTGATATTCAGATTGCTTCCTTCCTTAGTCTTATTTCGATTTAGTGGTATTGTGGGATGAAGCGGTCCGGGCAACTTTACATGTCCACGTACATGACACCGGTTCCATCGACTGACATGCAACTTGTTGCATAAAGATGGCTGGCGGGTGTCTGTCTCTCCCACCTTAGTTGAATCAGATTCGACAAGGGGGTCCTTGTAGAAGGTTGAATAGCAATTTGGATATCACCATGTGGCTTTGCGTAGGTAAGAATTGTTCTTGCTAGATACCCATAGCAGCCATGTAAAACATGCAACAATAATTAGAGGACGTCTAACTTGTTTTTGCAGGGTATGTTGTGATATGATATGGCCAAAGACATGATGAGATATATTTGATGCATGAGATGATCATGTTTTGTATAGTTTATCAGGACTTGCATGCCGATGAAAACGACAATCGACAAGAGCCATAGGGTTGTTTCTAATTATTGTATGACCTGCGTGTCAATCATTATGCGCTATGTAATGCTTTACTTTATCGCTAAAGAGTAGTAGAAGCATGTTTTGCGTGACAACCCCGATGGAGACACGATGATGGAGATCATGGTGTCATGCCGCTGACGATGGAGATCTTGTCGGTGCTTTGAAGATGGAGATCAAAAGCACAAGATGATGGCCATATCATGTCACTTATGATTTGCATGTGATGTTAATCCTTTTATGCATCTTATTTTGCTTAGGACGATGGTCGCATTATAAGGTGATCCCTCACTAAAATTTCAAGATAAAATTGTGTTCTCCCCAAGTGTGCACCGTTGCGAAAGTTTGTCGTTTCGAAGCACCACATGATGATCGGGTGTGATAGACTCTACGTTCGCACAACGGGTGCAAGCCAGTTTTGCACATGCAGAACACTTGGGTTAAACTTGACAAGCCTAGCATGTACAGACATGACCTCGGAACACAAGAGATCGAAAGGTCAAACATGAGCCATATCGTAGATATGATCAACATGGAGATGTCAACCTTTGAGACCACCTCATCTCACGTGATGATCGGACTTGGGTTGGTGAATATGGATCATGTTACACTCGGACAACCGGAGGGATGCTGATTTGAGTTGGAGTTCTTAGGTAATATGATTAATTGAACTCATTGTCATGAACAATAGTCTAAACAATCTTTGCAAATAATGTTGTAGATCAATGGCTCGAGCAGTAGCTCCCCTGAATTTCAATGTTTTACTAGAGAAAGCTAAGCTGAAAGATGATGGAAGCAACTTTGTGGATTGGGCCCGTAATCTGAGGATTATACTCATGGCTGCCCAAAAAGGTTTATGTCCTTGATGCACCGCTTGGTGCACCACCCCTCCCGCGTCCGTGGACGTTATGAACGCATGGCAGTCGTGTGTTGATGACTACTCCATAAGTCAGTGCACCATGTTGTATGGCTTAATTAGAACTGAGACTTCAAAGGCGTTTTGAACGCCATGGAGCATATGAGATATTCCAAGAGTTGAAGTTTATTTTTTTGAAAAATACCCGGATCGAGAGGTATGAGACCTCCGATAAGTTCTATACCTACAAGATGGAAAAGAACCGTTCTGTCAGTGAGCACATACTCAGAATGTCTGGGTATTACAACCGTCTGGCTGAGTTGGCAGTTGAGCTCCCTCCTGAGGCAATCATTGAAAGAATTCTTCAATCACTACCACCTAGCTACAAGATCTTTGTGTTGAACTATAACATGCAAGGGATGACTAGGTCAGCCTTCGAGCTATTCGCGATGCTGAAAGTTGCGGAAGTAGACATCCACAAGGAGCATCAAATGTTGATGGTCAATAAAATAACTAGTTTCAAGAAGAGCAAGGGAAAGAAGGGAACCTTAAAGAAAGGTGGCAAAGCAGTTGCTCCTCCCGTGAAGGAACCCAAGGCTGGACCCAAGCCGGAAACTGAGTGCTTCTATTGCAAGGGAACTGTCCACTAGAAGCGGAATTGCTCCAAGTATCTGGCCGACAAGAAGGAGCCAACGTCAACAAAGGTCTATATGATATACATGTTATTGATGTGTACCTTACCAACTCTAGTTTTAGTGCCTGGGTATTTGATACTGGTTCGGTTGCTAACATTGCAACTCAAAGTAGGAACTATGGAATAGACAGAGGCTGGCGAAGGATGAAGTGACGATGCGCGTGGGAAATGGTTCCAAGGTTGATGTGATGGCGGTCAGCACGCTCGCCCTTCGATTACCATCGGGATTGGTGATGAACCTGAATAATTGTTATTTAGTGCCTGCGTTGAGCATGAATATTATATCTGGATCTTGTTTAATGCAAGACGATTACTCATTTAAATCAAACAATAATGGTTTTTCTATTTATATGGGTAATATCTTTATGGTCATGCACCCATTGTGAGGTTTTTTTTCTTATTGAATCTTGATAGTGATGATACACATGTTCATAACATTGATGCCAAAAGATGTAGAGTTGATAATGATAGTACCACTTTCTTTTGGCACTGCCGCTTAGGTCATATTGGTGTAAAGCGCATGAAGAGACTCCATGCTGATGGACTTTTGGAGTCACTTGATTTTGATTCACTTGACACATGCAAACCATGCCTCATGGGCAAGATGACTAAAACCCCATTTTCCGGAACAATGGAACGGGCAAGTGACTTGTTGGAAATCATACATACTGATGTGTGTAGTCCGATGAGTGTTGACGTGCACGATGGATATCATTACTTTCTCACCTTCACCGATGACTTGAGTAGATATGGATATATTTACTCAATGAAGCATAAGTCTGAAACGTTTGAAAAGTTCAAGCAATTTCAGAGTGAAGTTGAGAATCATCATAACAAGAAGATCAAATTCCTACGATCTGATCGAGGGGGAGAGTATCTGAGTTACGAGTTTGGTAATAACTTAAGACAATGTGGAATTGTTTCACAATTAATGCCACCTCAAACACCACAGCGTAATGGTGTGTCTGAATGTCGTAATCGTACCTTATTGGATATGGTGCGTTCTATGATGTCTCTTACCGATCTTCCACTATCGTTTTGGGGTTATGCATTAGAGACAGCCGCATTCACTTTAAATAGGGCACCATCTAAGTCTGTGGAAACGACGCCTTATGAACTATGGTTTGGCAAGAAACCTAAGTTGTCATTTCTTAAGGTTTGAGGCTGTGATGCTTATGTCAAAAGGCTTCAGCCAGAAAATCTCGAACCCAAGTGGACAAATCCGTCTTCATAGGATACCCAAAGGAGAAGGTTGGGTATACCTTCTATCTAAGATCCAAGGGCAAAGTGCATGTTGCTAAGAATAGGTTCTTTCTCGAGAAAGAGTTTCTCTCGAAAGAATTGAGTGGGAGGAAGATAGAACTTGATGAGGTTGTTGAATCTTTACTTCAACCAGAGACTAGTGTGGCGCAGAAAGATGTTTCTGTGGCACCTACATCAGTTGAATAGGAAGCTAATGATAGTGATCATGAGGTTTCGGATCAAGTTACTATCGAACCTCGTAGGTCGACAAGGATACGTGCTGCTCCTGAGTGGTACGGTAACCCTGTCTTAGAGGTCATGTTGTTGGACAATGATGAGCCTACGAGCTATATGGAGAAGGGATGGTGGGCCCGGATTCCAAAAAATGGTTAGAGGCCATGAAATCTGATATGGGATCCATGTATGAAAACAAAGTATGGACTTTGGAAGTATTACATGAAGGGTGAAAGGTCATTCAGAATAAATGGATCTTCAAGAAGAAGACGAACGCGGATGGTAATGTCGCCGTCTATAAAGTTGGACTTGTGGCAAAGGGATTTTCATAAGTTCAAGGAGTTGACTGCGATGAGACTTTCTCACCCGTAGCGATGCTTAAGTCCGCCAGAATCATGTTGGCAATAGCTGCATTTTTCGATTATGAAATCTGGCAGATGGATGTCAAAACAACATTCCTTAATGGTTTCCTTAAGGAAGAGTTGTATATGATGTAACCAGAAGGTTTTGTCGATCCAGAGAATGCTGAGAACGTGTGCAAGCTCTAGCGATCCATTTATGGACTGGTGTAAGCATCTCAGAGTTGGACTCTTCGCTTTGATGAGGTGATCAAAGCGTTTGGGTTTATACAAGTTTATGGAGAAGCTTGTATATACAAGAAAGTGAGTGGGAGCTCTATAGTGTTTCTAATATTATATGTGGATGACATATTGCTGATTGGAAACAATATAGAACTTTTGGAAAACGTGAAGGAATATTTGAACAAGAGTGTTTCAATGAAGGACCTGGGAGAAGCTGCTTTCATATTAGGCATCGAGACACTTGGTAGGACTTTCACAAAGCACATACCTTGTTAAGATTTTGAAGAAATTCAAAATGGATCAGTCCAAGAAGGGGTTCTTACCTGTTTTGCAAAGTGTGAACTTGAGTAAGACTCAATGCCTAGCGACTACAGAGGATAGAGAAAAGATGAGTGTCATCCCCTATGCTTTTGCCATAGGCTCTATCATGTATGCGATGCTGTGCACAAGACCAGATGTTAGCCTTGCCATAAGTATGGACGGAAGGTTTCAAAGTGATCCAGGAGTGGAACACTGGACATCGGTTAAGAATACCTTAATTACCTGAAAAGGACTAAGGAAATGTTTCTCGTTTATGGAGGTGATCAAGAGCTCGTCGTAAAGGGTTACATCGATGCCAGCTTTGACACTGATCCGGATGAGTCTAAGTCTCAAACCGGATCCCTGTATATTATAAATGGTGGGGCGGTAAGCTAGTGCAGTTCCAAGCAAAGCGTGGTATCTGATTCTACATGCAAAACTAAGTACATAGCTACCTCAGATGCAGTGAAGGAAGGTGTCTGGATGAAGCAGTTCATGACAGATCTTGGAGTTGTGCCCAGTGCACTGGACTCAATGACTCTGTTCTGTGACAACACTGGTGCCATTGCTTTGGCCAAGGAACCAAGGTTTCACAAGAGGACCAGACACATAAGGCGACGCTTCAATTCCATCCGCAATGGGAGGAGGGCATAAACATTCGCAAATTACATATGGATCTGAATGTTGCCGATCCGTTGACTAAACCTCTTGCACGGGAAAAACATGATTGACACTAGGACTCTATGGGTGTTATCATGACCATGTAATACTAGATTATTGACTCTAGTGCAAGTGGGAGACTGCTGGAAATATGCCCTAGAGGCAATAATAAAGTGGCTACTATTATATTTCCTTGTTCATGATAATCGTTTATTATCCATGCTATAATTGTATTGATTGGAAACATAAATACATGTGTGGATACATAGAAAACAACATGTCCCTACTGAGCCTCTACAGGACTAGCTCGTCGATCAAAGATGGCTATGGTTTCCTAGTCATAGACACGAGTTGTCATTTGATAACGGGGTCACATCACTAGGACAATGATGTTATGGACAGGACCCAAACTATAAGCGTAGCATATGATCGTATCAAGTTTATTGCTATCATTTTCTTCATGTCAAGTATCTGTTCCTATGACCATGAGATCATGCAACTCACTGATACCGGAGGAGTACCTTGTGTGTATCAAATGTCGCGGCGTAACTGGGTGACTATAAAGATGCTCTACAAGTATCTCTGAGGGTGTCTGTTGAGTCGGCATGGATCGATACATGGATTTGTCACTCCGTATGACGGAGAGATATCTCGGGGCGCACTCGGTAATACATCATCACAACGAGCTTGCAAGCAATGTGACAAAGGAGTTGGTCACGGGACCTTGTATTATGGAACAAGTAAAGATACTTGCTGGTAACAAGATTTAACTAGGTATGGAGATACCGACGATCGAATCTCGGGAAATTAACATACCGCTGGGCAAAGGGAACTGCATACGAGATTGATTGAATCCTTGGAATCGTGGTTCAACCGATAAAGATCTTGGTGGAATGTGTGGGTGCTGATACGTCTCCAACGTATCTATAATTTTTGATTGTTCCATGCTATTATATATGATGTTTTGGATGTTTAATGGGCTTTATTATACACTTTTATATTATTTTTGGGACTAAACTATTAACCCAAAGGCCCAGTCCAGATTGCCGTTTTTTGCCTATTTCAGGGTTTCGCAGAAAAGGAATATCAAACGGAGTCCAAACGGAATGAAACCTTCGGGAGAGATATTTTTGGAACGATATCTTCACGGGAGACTTGAGAACCACGGCAGAGGGCACACGTGGCATCCACGAGGGTGGGGGCGCGCCCCTACCCCTGGGCGCACCCCCTGCCTCGTGGGCCCACGTTGCTCCCCCGATGCCCTCCTTCCTCCTATATATACCCACGTACCCTGAAAACATCGAAGCAACAGAGAAAACCCTAATTCCACCACCGCAACCTTCTGTTTCCGTGAGATCCCATCTTGGGGCCTATTCCGAAGCTTCGTCGGAGGGGGGATCTTCCACGGAGTACTTCTACATCAACATCATCGCCTCACCATGAGTTGTGAGTAGTTTACCATAGACCTTCGGGTAGTACCTAGATGGCTTCTTCTCTCTTTTTGGATCTCAATACCAAGTTCTCCTCGGTCTTCGAGGAGATCTATTCGATGTAATCTTTTTGCGGTGTGTTTGTAGAGATCCGATGAATTGTGGGTTTATGATGAAGATTATCTATGAGAAATATTTGGTTCTTTTCTGAATTTTTTATGTATGATTATAATATCCTTGCAAGTCTCTTCGAATTATCGGTTTGGTTTGGCCTACTAGATCTATAGTTCTTGCAATGGGAGAAGTGCTTGGCTTTGGGTTCAATCTTGTGGTGTCCTTTCCGAGTGACAGCAGGGGCAGCAAGGCACGTATAGTATTGTTGCCATTGAGGATAAAAAGATGGGGTTTATGTCATATTGCTTGAGTTTATCCCTCTACATCATGTCATCTTGCTTAAAGAATTACTCCGTTCTTATGAACTTAATACTCTAGATGCATGTTGGATAGCGGTCGATGTGTGGAGTAATAGTAGTAGATGCAGAATCGTTTCGGTCTACTTGTCACGGACATGATGCCTATATATAATGATCATGCCTCGATATTCTCATAATTATTCGCTTTTCTATCAATTGCTCGACAGTAATTCGTTCACCCACCGTAGAAATCTGCTATCATGAGAGAAGCCAATAGTGAAACCTATGCCCCCCCGGGTCTATTCTCAACATATCAATCTACAATCTACTTTACTTTGTTGTTTTTACTTTCTGTTCTTATATCCAAAAATACCAAAAATATCAAACTATCCTATCTATCAGATCTCACTTTCGTAAGTGATCATAAAGGGATTGACAACCCCTTATTGCGTTGGCTGCGAAGTTCTTATTTGTTTGTGCAGGTGCGAGGGACTTGCGCGTGATCTCCTACTGGATTGATACCTTGGTTCTCAAAAACTAAGGGAAATACTTACGCTATTGTGCTGCATCACCCTTTCCTCTTTGAGGGAATACAACGCAAGCTCGAGAAGTAGCAAGAAGAACTTCTGGCGCCGTTGCCGGGGAGGCTTACGCAAAAGTCATATACCAAGTACCTATCACAAACCCTTATCCTTCGCATTACATTATTTGCCTCTCGTTTTCCTCTCCCCCCACTTCATCCTTGCCGTTTTATTCGCCCTTCTTTTTCCGTGAGTTTACCGATCGCTTGCCTCTTGTTTGCTTGTGTTGCTATGTGCCCTCTATTAGCTTGCATCTTCGCCTGCTAAATTATGTATCCTCATCCACTTGCTAATATTTTTAAGAGATCCAATTATGTTGAACCTGTTGCTAGTGAGCTGCGTGCACTAGATTATCTTTATGAGGTTTTGCTTGAAATTTGTGAGTCCGAAAATTGTGATGAAGTGTTGAAAGAAGAAAATTATGAAGTGATTCACGATAGCTCTTTTAATGAAAAACATGATTACAAGGATACTATTATAAATTCCATTAATGTCAATTGTGTTAATGATATGCAAAACCCTAAGCTTGGGGATGCTAGTTTTGCTATGTTGTCAGGACCCCGATCCTAAGTCACACCGATCTAGCTTGTTACACGTCATATCACCTTGCGGCCTCACACACGGTATTCCCACGGGTGCCACCTTACCTGGCCCGGGACCGTTTGCGCATTTTGGCACACGTATATGACAGTGTCGCTAGCATCCATATGACAGAGAACCCGGGCCGACATGGCTAGTTATAAACCAAAAGTGGCACTAAATTACAGAGACAGGCATCCATGACCCAGCAACGAACGTGTCGGTGATCAACGTATGAACCCAAGTCGTAGCAAGCTACATGGACTTAAAGGAACAACGCGTGACATTTCCCCTAAGGGACAGACACAGGAACGAAGAAGGACACATGCCGACAAGCCTACGTGTTCCGAGCAGTAGCAAGCTACCAAGGCTCATTGGAAGCACTAGGAGGCATTTCCCTGTAAGATAGGCTACCAAAGGGAAACAACTAGGTGTCGGATCCCACACATACCAAGCATTTCAATCATACACACAATATGCTCAATATGTGCAAATACATCATTGCATCACAACAGAACTCTATGACTCAAAGTACTTTATTTAAGAGGCTCCGAAGAGCCATACATAACATATCCATACAGGTAGGGGTCACATGAACCAACACTCAAGTCATACAATCATACAAGCACAAGCGGAAGCTAACATGTCTGAGTACATACAACTTGGAAAATAAAACAGGCTTTGTGTAGCCTGACTATCTACAAGGCCCTTCACAAGCTCAGGATCTCCGTCTGGGTAGCAAGCTACTCGTCGACGTCAACGTCTATGTAGAACCCATCAGAAGGGGCAGGGTTCTCCTCTGCAACAGTTATCAAGCAAACATGAGTACAAAGGTACTCAGCAAGTCTTACAACAGAACCTATCATACATGCAACATTATCAACAAGGGTAGTGGAGTTCATAGCAGCAAGCCAGCTTTGACTCTTGGCTAACCTATACTACGACTCTCAACAGATTGCAAGATAATACTACGTACACGAGTCCTCTACTCACCACAACAATACACCACCGTGGATCCTCTTCCGTCATCCTACGGAAGGGCCATCCACGGCACTCACACTTGTCTTGAGGTTTTTAGTAGTATCCATCAACTTGTCTATGAACTATAAGAGTAACCAAGTAGTCCGTACCGCGAACAATGGCTATTCGAATAGATTGGTAAACCTGCAGGGGTGTACTTCTTCACACACGCTTCCACCACTTATCGCCGTTTACTCGACATGTACTCGGCAACCTTCAAGCGGAAGCCCAGCGAGGGTGTCGACCACGACCTGACTAACTACACAAGTCTCTCGTCCAGGTTTATCGCCTATTTGGGTTCCATTCGTGGGGAGATCCGGCCGGGGTGTCGCTCACGGCCCCAAACGATGTGTACAGGGTTCCCGAGTCACCAAACGGGCAACCGGTACACCGTGCCACGTACCTGTCGCATCACAGCCCACCCCGAGGGTCAGCGCTGTGCACGACCACCAGTAAACTACAAACACCAGAAACTAGTTGCAACTCCTGGACAGAGGACAAGGGCAGTTAATAAGCCGAAAGGGTCCATTGGTTTCGGGCCCAATGCATGGTAGTAGCTGAAACTTGAACCACACATACAGATCTCGGGTCCTATGGACGGTTCCAATGGATCAACCCACCATGTACTCCTACATGGACTTTCATCGATACCTTTACCAAACATGTTTTGCACTTCCCTCTCTTTACCGAGTATGATCATTTCACTCTGATCCATCACCCAGATGAACCAGACCTGACACAACTCTAAGCATAGCAGGCAACATAAACAAATAGCATGGTGGATAACACATCACATGGCTCAATCAACTCCTACACATGCTAGTGGGTTTCAACTATTTACTGTGGCAATGACAGGTCATGCAAGGGAATAGGGTTCAACTACCGCAGCAAGTAGCAGTTGACATGCTGTTGCCTTAATGCAGTAAAAGAGAGCAGGAGCGAGAAGATGGGTTTGTATCGGAATGATCAATGGTTGCTTGCCTGATAGAGTGGTTGTCCGGTACTGCTCTTCAGTTGGATACGCAGAACTATCCTCGGGAGCAGGACCTAACACGGAGAACACCGGCGACACAATCAATAAGCAAACAGATGCAACAATATGATGCATGCTCACGATATGGCAAGATGCATGTGTTTTGGGCTAATGCATCTATAAACAGAAGGGTTTGAGCCCATTTGAATCAAATATTCAAATTGAAACCCGAACTATTATTTATTTAAGTGCATTATCATGTTTTCATGTGAACAGCAAGGTTAACTTGCTCAAACATGCATCAAACTAGTGCCATTGGAAAGATTGGATTTTTCTGATCAATTTTCATATATAAATCTTTTCCATTTGAGCTACTGTTGAATTTATATGATTTTTTGAAGTTAGAGCATTTTCTGGAATTTCCTGAATTGGATTAAATCAAATAATCCCAGAAAAGAATTTACTACGTCGGCATGACATCATGCTGATGTCATCAAGTCAACAGGGCAGCCCAGGTCAAACCTGACCAATGGGACCCACTGGTCAGTGTCACAGTTAGTTAACTAACTAATTAAGATTAGTTTAGACACTAACCTAGGTTTGACTAACAGGCAGGGCCCCCATGTCAGTGACCAAAGAGGGTCAAACCCTTGGTCAAACGGGGCTAACTCACCGGCGTTTAGCCGCCGGCGAGGCCAAACGCGGCGGTGGGGTGCGGGATTTGTGCTCCGACAACCAAAACGATGACGGAGCACACCTACGGGCAGCTGGAAGTGAGCCGCGTCGAGTGGTGGTGGTGGCTGGCCTCGGGGTCGCCGGAAACGACGCCGGCGACGAGTCCAGTGGCTGCCGGAGTTCGGGCGAGGACAAACTCGTCGGTGCGGTGCTCGTGGAGGCGCGTGGATTGATCCTACAGCACCTACGCGGGACGGTGAAGCTGGTGGGCACGATGGCCGGGCCGGTAAGTGGCCGGAGCCTCGTCGGCGACGAGCTCCGCGGCGGCGCGTGCAGGTGAGCCTCGTGCGGTGCATACAGTGCAGGAGAGAGCTAACGGAGAGGGGGAGGACGGAGCTGAGCTCACGGCGGTTGCAGCAAACGTCGAAGCGGGCTCGGGGAAGGTCGGAGCTGAGCGGGGCGGCGATGGCGATCTCTACGGCCGGAGTTGGGGAAGACGGGGTCGGGGGCGACTCCAGAGCGAGTGAGCGCTCGGGGCTCAGCCTGCTCAACGTAGTCGATGACGACGGAGCGGACGGACACGGTGACGGAGCACGGGAACGGCGATGGACGCGGCTATCACGACGGCGCGAGCGCGGCGGCGTTGGCCATGGTGCAGGGAAGGCGAGGGAGAGGAGCTGGGAAGGGTTGAGCATGTCTACGAGCTCAGGGGAGGAGTGGGTGGTCGACCCCAACCACCAGAACAGTGAGGGGAGGAAGCAGGGCGGCGGGCAGCTGCGTGGCGCGCGCTGCTGCCGCCGTCGAGCACGTGCCTGCCTGCCTGGCCGAGCCAAGCAGCTCGCTGGAGCGGTGGCTGGGCTGGACCGGCAGGTGGGCCTGTTAGTGGCGCCAGGTAAGTTCTTCTCTCTCCTCTCTTTTCTGTTTTAATTCTGTTTTGTTTCTTTTTCAACTTTGTTGAATTAGTAAAAAATGCTAGAGCATTTTTATAAATCACAAAACTAGTCATGTCCATTGTATATAATATGAACATCATGGAACATTTTAGTTTATGATTATTTGGGCAAATAAAATATTTTATAGCATTTAAATGCCCAAATGCAATTACAATATGAATTAATCCAGAGACCTTTGGATGTCCCAGAAAATTGTGCACTATTTTTGGTAGAGGTTTAAGACCAAGGCAAAGATGATGAACATTTTTTAAGGGCATTTTGGGTACATTAGAAAAGTTTTTATTAAACCCTAGTTGTTAGAAGAGGGGTGCTGGGGTTTCTGTCATTCCCATTTCAAGTTTCTGTGGAAAGTAAACATGATGGACACTCTAGCTAGTCCTAATGCAAGCACTGACTAGGGATGTGACAACTCACCCCCACTCAAAAGAATCGCGTCCCGAGATTCGGGTTCCTCCGAAAAGACGGTGGGGTACTCAAGTCGAAGACGATCCTCCCTTTCCCAAGTAGCTTCACTCTCGGAATGATGTGACCATTGAACCTTGAGAAACTTGATATTGCGACGTCGAGTGGTACGCTCGGTTTGATCAAGAATACGAACAGGGTATTCTCGATATGTGAGATTGTCCTGGAGATCAAGCGTTTCGTGGTCCACTCCGTGGATAGGATCCGAGAAGCAACGCCTGAGTTGAGATACGTGGAAGACATCATGAACTCTGGAAAGGTGCGGAGGTAGTTCCAATTGGTAGGCAACTTCTCCTTGTTTGGCAAGAATGCGAAAAGGACCGATGTAACGAGGAGCCAATTTGCCTTTGATACCGAAGCGATGGGTTCCCTTAAGAGGAGTAACCTGAAGGTAAGCCTTATCGCCAACTTCAAAAGTCACAGCCTTATGATGACTATCATATTGGCTCTTCTGGTGAGATTGGGCTGTTTTTAATTTCTCACGAACGATGCGAACTTGCTCTTCTGCTTCCTGGATCATATCCGGACCAAAGAATTGTCTTTCCCCGGTTTCTGACCAGTTAAGAGGTGTTCGACACCTTCGTCCATATAGAACTTCGAAGGGAGCCTTGCCCATGCTAGCTTGATAACTATTGTTATAAGCGAATTCGGCACATGGAAGACACCTCTCCCAATCCATACCGAAAGAGATGACAGAGGCTCGAAGCATATCTTCCAGAATTTGATTGACTCGTTCCACTTGACCACTTGACCGAGGATGAAAGGCGGTGCTGAAAGAGAGATGAGTCCCCATAGCATTCTGGAAACTTTCCCAAAATTGTGAAGTGAAAAGACTTCCACGGTCCGAGTTAATCTCCAACGGCACACCATGATGTGATACTATCCGAGAGATATACAAGTCTGCTAGCTGGCTAGCGGTTATACTCTCTCGAACAGGTAGGAAATGGGCTACTTTGGAGAGGCGGTCGATAACGACGAAAATAGCATTATTCCCTTTTCTGGTCCTGGGAAACCCGGCAATGAAGTCCATACCGATCTTATCCCATTTCCATTGAGGAATAGCTAAAGGTTGAAGGGTGCCAGCAGGCCGTTGATGCTCTGCTTTAACTCGACGACAAACGTCGCAATTAGCAATGAATTGAACGATTTCTCTCTTCATCCTAGTCCACCAGAACCTCTGGCGTAGGTCCTGATACATTTTGGTACTACCGGGATGAATCGTGAGAGGAGATTCATGAGCCTCCTTAAGGATCAACCGTCTCAGGTTCCGTACCTTAGGAACCACTAAGCGGTTTCTAAAGAGCACGACTCCTTGATCATCAATTGAGAAACATCCCGCGACTCCTTTCTTGATGTTCCTCTTGATACGGGAGATTCCCGGATCAACCTTCTGTGCTTTGATGACCTGATCCGTAAGGGTAGGTTTCGCCACCAAGGTGGAAAGGAATCCTCGAGGAACAATGTGAAGGTTAAGCTTACGCAATTCATCGTGGAGAAGTGGTTGCCCTTGTTGTAACATCAAGTTGTTACAATAAGACTTACGACTTAGTTTGTCAGCCATGACATTGGCCTTCCCAGGGGTGTAAGTGATTCTTAAGTCGTAATCTGTTAGCAATTCAACCCAACGTCTTTGCCTAAGATTTGAATCCGGTTGGGTGAAGATATATTTCAGGCTTTGGTGATCAGTGAAAATTTCACAGCGATTACCAACATGGTAATGTCGCCACGTTTTGAGTGCATGGACTACAGCTGCAAGCTCTAGATCATGTGTAGGATAGTTATCCTCATGTGGACGCAACTGTCGAGATGCGTAAGCGATCACTTGACGATCTTGCATGAGTATGCAACCTAGTCCCTGTCGCGAGGCGTCGTAGTAGATAATAAAATCCTTGGAAAAGTCTGGTGGTACCAGTACGGGTGCAGATGTCAGGCGTCTTTTCAGTTCCTGAAAGCTGGACTCGCACTATGGGGTCCATTCAAACTTTTTATCTTTCTTGACGAGTTCAGTCAGAGGTTTAGCAACCTTGGAGAAATTCTCGACGAAGCGTCAGCAATAGCTCGCTAAGCCAAGAAAACTCCTAATTTGCTTGACCGATTCAGGGGGAGTCCATTCAAGGACGGCTTGAACTCGCTCGGGATTGACGGCAATACCCTTACCAGAGATTACATGGCCTAGATAGGTCACTTCTGGCAACCAGAATTCAAACTTGGAGAATTTGGCATAAAGACGGTGCTCTCGAAGTTTCGGCAATACCAGCCTTAGATGCTCGGCATGATCTTCCTTGTTCTTGGAGTAAATGAGTATATCATCGAGGTATACCACGACGAATTTATCCAAATACTCCATGAATATAGAATTCATTAGCCGGGAGAAGGTGGCTGGGGCATTGGTTAACCCGAAGGACATGACGGTGTACTCGTATTGGCCATAACGAGTAACAAAAGCCGTTTTAGGAATGTCCCCATTCTTGATTTTGATTTGATGGTAGCACAACCTCAAATCCATTTTGGAAAAGACTGAGGATCTAGCAAGCTGATCATACAGATCGTTGATCCTGGGGAGCGGATACTTGTTCTTTATGGTGACCAGATTGACATGTCGATAATCTACAACCATCCGTTCCGTTCCATCCTTCTTCTTGACGAAGAGGACGGGACAAGCCCAAGGGGAAGAACTAGGACGAATGAAACCCTTTTTCAAGGACTCATCGAGTTGTTTCTTAAGCTCAGCTAATTCTAGGGGTGCCATCTTATAGGGTCTCCTAGAGATTGGAACAGTTCCTGGAATAAGATCTATCACGAACTCGACATCTCTGTCAGGTGGAACACCTAGCAGTTCTTCCGGAAAAACATCCGGACCGGGATATCTTCGAGTTCTGGTAGAGGGCTGACATTAAGAGAGTAGAGCTGACGCTCAACCATTTGGGTCAAGACATTGACTGTCTTGCCGGATGGATGTGTAAGTTGAACGGTCCTAGTGTAGCAATAAATCTTGGCGTAATGAGCCGTCATCCAGTCCATACCCAAGATGATGTTTATGTCCGAGGACTTGAGAGCGATTAGTGATGCATGGAAAACAAGTCTATCGACAAGAATTTCATTTCCATGGCTTACCCTAGAGGTTTGCCACTTTGAACCAGGAGTTTGAATAACCATGGAAGTAGGCATGTCGCAAAAAGTCATGTTGTGCATTCGAGCATAGCTCTCAGATATGAACGAATGAGATGCTCCAGTATCGAAAAGAACAGATGCTGGATGGCAGCTAACGAGAAGCGTACCAAGGACGACGTTAGGATCCTCATAAGCTTCCTCAGCAGAGACATAGTTGACATGACCACGTGCAGTGGGGATTGGCTTGACATAATTCACCTTGCCGGTTGGCTTACCACGGCCAACGGGCTTTCCTGTATGGTTCTGAGGACACTCACGCATGTAGTGCCTGGTTCTCCACACTTGAAGCATGTCACAGTGCCAGTGCGTGGAGCAAAGTTGGTAGGTGGTCCTCCATAAGTCTTGGCAAGTGCATACTGTAGAGTTGGGCGAGGCGCCTCATAGGATGGCCTCGGTGTGTATTTGGGTGGCAGAGCAGTGTTAGGAACCCACACACGGCGCTTGTGAGAGCCAGAGCTGGAGGAGGAACCAAAATCACGAGGATGCTTGCGTGTGGCTTCGAAATTAGTCTGGCCCGTCTCAGCACTGATAGCTTTGTTCACCAACTTCTGGAAGGAGGTGCACTCGTGCAGACGTAGATCTCGACGAAGTTCAGGGCTGAGTCCCTTGCGGAACCTCGCCTGCTTCTTGGCATCGGTGGATACTTCCTCAGGTGCATAGCATGCCAAGTTGCCAAACTCGCGACTATAGCCATCCACTGTTAACCGGCCCTGGGTGAAATTGCAGAATTCCTCCCGCTTGCGATCCAGGAGACCTTCAGGAATGTGATGTTCACGGAATGCCTCAATGAACTCAGCCCAAGTAGTGATTTGGCTAGCGGGACGCATAGCCTCAAAGTTTTCTCACTAGAGACTGACAGGGCCCTCAAGATGGTAGGCGGCGTAGGTAACTGTAATGCCCAGGATGGGACTATACCTCCTACGTGTCGAGGCACGACTTAAAGGTATAAGCCCATCCTAGAATGATCTCAAGTTTGGTATCTTTGCACGACTCATGTAAAAGAGGGATTAAAAAATGCAAAAGGAGATAGTTGGCTTACACTCGCCACTTCACACAATACATTACATAAGCAAACATCATACAAAACATCACAACCCGACTACGGGTGAAGATCCAAAAGAAAGATACCAAAACAACATAAAGCCACAGGTCAGGATCGAATCCTAGTAGAAACCACTACTGAACATCGAAACAACACAAGCACACAGACAAACTCTTCATCGAGCTCCCGATGAAGTACTTGAACCAGCTCCTGCATCAAACTCGGCTGAACCTGCATCTGGTGTGGTGAAGTAACTGTGAGCCACAGAGGACTCAGCAATCCCGTTCCCGGGTAA
>LR738715.1:262849837-262887003 GCA_902687465.1 Secale cereale
TCCTCAGCAGAAATAAATAGAGATGGATCCATAATAAAAAGAAAAGAGGCCAAAACAGGGGGGGAAAATGATGGAACATTTTGAAAGGCTTTATGGAGTAAAAACCAACCCTCAAAAATAGTTCCAACAAAAGGGAAGTGCAAACTAAAAAAAATAGCTTGCCTTAAGGAGATTAAAAGGAGTCTAGACTTTAGAGGAGCCTCGAAAAAAAACCGGAAAAGAATTAAGACAAGGTTTAGAAGGTGAAACTCGAAGTGAAAAGACAATGGGGAATTATGCAAGTGTGTTTGAGTAATTCCGAGGAATGGAATGATTATTAATATAGCTCCATAATTATTAGGAGGCTTTTATATGTTATAAAGAGAAGTCACCTTCCCTCGATTTAAATGGACCGAAGGTCCACACGGTTTATTTAGGTTGAGATGCAAAATAAAATGAAATGATGGCATGATGACATGATGCAATGCAAAAAAAAAATAACACGAGCACAAAAGAACACACGGGAGACCCCGGAACATCTGGAACTTCTGGAAACTTATGGAATCTTCTGGGACGTCTGTCTCGGGCGTCACAGTAACCTTGTCAGCTTCGGCCACACGGGCAGAGTGTAGCTTGTGGGTGATACTGCGAAGCCAGTCATCCGCATCCAGAGGTTCAGCGGAGTGATGGAACTTCGGTGGGCACATCTTGATAAAATCATTGATTGACACCACGTCATTCCTCTGACGAAACCGAATGTTCTGCTCTATGCGTTCCAGCAGACAGTTGGTCTCTCTCTTGTTCTGTTCTGCCTCGAGCATAACTTCAGCCAAGGAGGGTGGCTGGGGCAGATTCTCATTTCTAGCCCCACTAGGCTCACCCTGCTCCTGAGTAGCAGGAGTGCCGCGAGTGTTGACCATCCTAGGAAAACAAAACAACGGTTTAGATAAGGATGGCAAAAACTTGACATAGGAGTGCAGAATGTAATGGATGACACGGAATGCAGAGATGTTCATCCGTATGACATGGTAATATAGAAACTGCCATATATACACCAGTGGTCATACACACCATACATAGTTTAGTACAAGCCAAGGCTAAAGTACAACTGCGGTGAAGAGACGATACAACTCATCAGAGGCATTCCAAGCTCCTATACATTATTTAACTACACCTCCGGAACTCAGTACTAGCTAAGTCATATTCCACAAGACACAAAGGACTGTGGAAATACAACTACTACGATGCTACTACTGCCACGGTCTAGCTCAGACATTCCCGTAGTAATCTTCGTAAAGATTACCACCATAGCCTGGAAGTGGAACAGATGGATCTTGAAACTCCCGAGCACTCGAAGGCTGTGGACCATAGGGACATGGATGTGTCCTCGGTCTCGATGCTGGTGGTAACCGACGCCCACGTGGAGGTGTAATACCCCCAACGTCACGCCAATCCATACGATCAGGCAGACGAGTCCGCACGGGATACAAATCCTGCATATCCAGGTATCCGACGTGCACAGCAGGTGCAAGCCGTGTCAAAGTAGTCCAGTGGGCGGCTTGAGTGTTATACAGCTCCATCAGGAGGGCACGGACCTCACGGTCCCTATCCTCCAGCATCTGGACAGTAGTCTGAAGCAGTGGCTCCTCATGAGCAGCATCAGTATACAGACCAGTGTAGTAGCCTTCCTCTCCGGGAAGTGAGGCTGGCATGTAACAAAACTCAGTGTTCAACAGCAGGGCATGCCTAGCCCGGATGATGGTCATCATCGAATAAGCGGCATCCTGCACTGCCATCTCGATAGTAACCCCGAGTCCATAAGACCAATGGATGGGGTCGTTAGCTCCGGGATATGAGGGGTATATCCGGACTGTGCAGAAATACTGACTCTGGTTGAAATCCCGGTACTGTTCCTCCACGGTGTACTCAGGATACCAACGGTAACCGGTCTCAGTCAACACACGGACTAGCATGGCCGTGTGACCGGGCACATTAATGCACCGAGTCAAACGGACCACCTGGTGAGGTGTGCGGCCAGACATCTGAAACACGAAATAATGCAAAGGCATTAGAATTTCTGGAAGAAATCGGGCAGCATAACAACTGTAAATGCTCAAAAAAGATTTTGAGACATCATACAAATGATAGCATAGCCACTCAACAACATCATATCAAGGTTCTGGTTCCAACTAATCATCATACTAAAAGGGTAGAAACTGAACTGAGGCTTAGAACCAACAATCCTAAGAGTCTACGGATTAGTAACACGTGAACCTAGTAAGGATGAGAGGCCTAGTCCTAAACCCCCGTAGAAAGAATAGATTGACTCAGATCAGAAGGGCATAAGGTAAAGAAGTAAAAGAGCCTTACGTTCCCTTCCACAATCAATTCCCCTACATATAACTAAGATTTTTTTTCTAGACTCAACATCGACCAGTTTGGCTTGAGAAACCTACAGGCAGTCCGGCTCTGATGCCAACGCTGTCAGGACCCCGATCCTAAGTCACACCGATCTAGCTTGTAACATGTCATATCACCTTGCGGCCTCACGCACGGTATTTCCACGGGTGCCACCTTACCTGGCCCGGGACCGTTTGCACATTTTGGCACACGTATATGACAGTGTCGCTAGCATCCATATGACAGAGAACCCGGGCCGACATGGCTAGTTATAAACCAAAAGTGGCACTAAATTACAGAGACATGCATCCATGACCCAGCAACGAACGTGTTGGTCATCAACGTATGAACCCAAGTCGTAGCAAGCTACATGGACTTAAAGGAACAACGCGTGACATTTCCCCTAAGGGACAGACACAGGAACGAAGAAGGACACATGCCGCCCAGCCTACGTGTTCCGAGCAGTAGCAAGCTACCAAGGCTCATTGGAAGCACTAGGAGGCATTTCCCTGTAAGATAGGCTACCAAAGGGAAACAACTAGGTGTCAGATCCCACACATACCAAGCATTTCAATCATACACACAATATGCTCAATATGTGCAAATACAACATTGCATCACAACAAAACTCTATGACTCAAAGTACTTTATTTAAGAGGCTCCGAAGAGCCATACATAACATATCCATACAGGTAGGGGTCACATGACCCAACACTCAAGTCATACAATCATACAAGCACAAGCAGAAGCTAACATGTCTGAGTACAGACAACTTGGAAAATAAAACAGGCTTGGTGTAGCCTGACTATCTACAAGGCCCTTCACAAGCTCAGGATCTCCGTCTGGGTAGCAAGCTACTCGTCGACGTCAACGTCTATGTAGAACCCATCAGAAGGGGCAGGGTTCTCCTCTGCAACAGTTATTAAGCAAACATGAGTACAAAGGTACTCAGCAAGTCTTACAACAGAACCTATCATACATGCAACATTATCAACAAGGGTAGTGGAGTTCATAGCAGCAAGCCAGCTTTGACTCTTGGCTAACCTATACTACGACTCTCAACAGATTGCAAGTTAATACTACGTACACGAGTCCTCTACTCACCACAACAATACACCATCGTGGATCCTCTTCCGTCATCCTACGGAAGGGCCATCAATGGCACTCACACTTGTCTTGAGGCTTTTAGTAGTATCCATCAACTTGTCTATGAACTGTAAGAGTAACCAAGTAGTTCGTACCGCGAACAACGGCTATTCGAATAGATTGGTAACCCTGCAGGGGTGTACTTCTTCACACACGCTTCCACCACTTATCGCCGTTTACTCGACATGTACTCGGCAACCTTCAAGCGGAAGCCCAGCGAGGGTGCCGGCCATGACCTGACTAACTACACAAGTCTCTCGTCCAGGTTTATCGCCTATTTGGGTTCCATCCGTGGGGAGATCCGGCCGGGGTGTCACTCACGGCCCCAAACGATGTGTACAGGGTTCCCGAGTCACCAAATGGGCAACCGGTACACCGTGCCACGTACCTGTCGCATCACAGCCCACCCCGAGGGTCAGCGCTGTGCACGACCACCAGTAAACTACAAACACCAGAAACTAGTTGCAACTCCTGGACAGAGGACAAGGGCCGTTAATAAGCCGAGAGGGTCCATTGGTTTCGGGCCCAATGCATGGTAGTAGCTGAAACTTGAACCACACATACAGATCTCGGGTCCTATGGACGGTTCCAATGAAACAACCCACCATGTACTCCTACATGGCCTTTCATCGATACCTTTACCAAACATGTTCCGCACTTCCCTCTCTTTACCGAGTATTATCATTTCACTCTGATCCATCACCCCGATGAACCAGACGTGACACAATTCTAAGCATAGCAGGCAACATAAACAAATAGCATGGTGGATCACACATCACATGGCTCAATCAACTCGTACACATGCTAGTGGGTTTCAACTATTTACTGTGGCAATGACAGGTTATGCAAGGGAATAGGGTTCAACTACCGCAGCAAGTAGCAGTTGACACGCTGTTGCCTTAATGCAGTAAAAGAGAGCAGGAGTGAGAAGATGGGTTTGTATCGGAATGATCAATGGTTGCTTGCCTGATAGAGTGGTTGTCGGGTACTGCTCTTCAGTTGGATACGCAGAAGTATCCTCGGGAGCAGGACCTAACACGGAGAACACCGGCGACACAATCAATAAGCAAACAGATGCAGCAATATGATGCATGCTCATGATATGGCAAGATGCATGTGTTTTGGGCTAATGCATCTATAAACAGAAGGGTTTGAGCCCATTTGAATCAAATATTCAAATTGAAACCCAAACTATTATTTATTTAAGTGCATTATCATGTTTTAATGTGAACAGCAAGGTTAACTTGCTCAAACATGCTTGAAACCAGTGCCATTGGAAAGATTGGATTTTTCTGATCAATTTTCATATATAAATCTTTTCCATCTGAGCTACTGTTGAATTTATATGATTTTTTGAAGTTAGAGCATTTTCTGGAATTTCCTGAATTGTTTTAAATCAAATAATCCCAGAAAAGCATTTACTGCGTCAGCATGACATCATGCTGACGTCAGCAAGTCAACAGGGCAGCCCAGGTCAAACCTGACCAGTGGGACCCACTGGTCAGTGTCACAGTTAGTTAACTAACTAATTAGATTAGTTTAGACACTAACCGAGGTTTGACTAACAGGAAGGGCCCCATGTCAGTGACCCCATGGGGGTCAAACCCTTGGTCAAACGGGGCTAACTCGCTGGCGTTAACCGCCGGCGAGGCCAAACGCGGCGATGGGGTGCGGGATTTGTTCTCCGGCGACCAAAACAACGGCGAAGCACACCTACGGACAGCTGGAAGTGAGCCGTGTCGAGTGGTGGTGGTGGCTGGCCTCGGGGTCACCGGAAACGACGCCGGCGACGAGTCCAGCGGCTGCCGGAGTTCGGGTGAGGACGAACTCGTCGGTGCGGTGCTCGTGGAGGCGCGTGGATTGATCCTACATCACCTACGCGGGACGATGAAGCTGGTGGGCACGATGGCCGGGCCGGTAAGTGGCCGGAGCCTTGTCGGCGACGAGCTCCATGGCGGCGCGTGCAGGTGAGCCTCGTGCGATTCATACAGTGCAGGAGAGAGCTAACGGAGAGGGGGAGGACGGAGCTGAGCTCACGGCGGTTGCAGCAAACGTCGAAGCGGGCTCGGGGAAGGTCGGAGCTGAGCGGGGCGGCGATGGCGATCTCTGCGGCCGAAGTTGGGGAAGACGGGGTCGGGGTGACTCCAGAGCGGGCGAGCGCTCGGGGCTCAGCCTGCTCAACGTAGTCGATGACGACGGAGCGGACGGACACGGTGACGGAGCACGGGGACGGCGGTGGACGCGGCTATCACGACGGCGCGAGCGCGGCGGCGTCGGCCATGGTGCGGGGAAGGCGAGGGAGAGGAGCTGGGGAGGGTTGAGCATGTCTGCGAGCTCAGGGGAGGAGTGGGTGGTCGATCCAGACCACCAGAATGGCGAGGGGAGGAAGCAGGGCGGCGGGTAGCTGCGTGACGCGCGCTACTGCCGTCGTCGAGCACCTGCCTGCCTGCCTGGCCGAGCCAAGCAGCTCGCTGGAGCGGTGGCTGGGCTGGGCCGGTAGGTGGGCCTGTTAGTGGTGCCACGTAAGTTCTTCTCTCTCCTCTCTTTTCTATTTTAATTCTGTTTTGTTTCTTTTTCAACTTTGTTGAATTAGTAAAAAATGCTAGAGCATTTTTATAAATCACAAAACTAGTCATGTCCACTGTATATAATATGAACAGCATGGAACATTTTAGTTTATGATTATTTGGGCAAATAAAACATTTTATAGCATTTAAATGCCCAAATGCAATTACAATATGAATTAATCCAGAGACCTTTGGATGTCCTAGAAAATTGTGCACCATTTTTGGCAGAGGTTTAAGACCAAGGCAAAGATGATGAACATTTTTGAAGGGCATTTTGGGTACATTGGGAAAGTTTTTATTAAACCCTAGTTATTAGAAGAGGGGTGCTGGGGTTTCTGTCATTCCCATTTCAAGTTTCTGTGGAAAGTAAACATGATGCACACTCTAGCTAGTCCTAATGCAAGCACTGACGAGGGATGTGACATATGTCCACTACTTGTTGCAATGATCATGATCGGGGTGATTCTTCTTATGATCTTGAAAAATTATTTAATCCCCATGATGAATGTAAGATTGAAAATGTTTGCAATAATTTTGAAAGTGGGTTTGGAAGAGTGTCAACTTTAGATCCCACATATTTGGAGAGTTTTCAATCTTATGAAATTTTTGACAAAAGTGGGTTTAGAGAGGTCATGACTTTAGTTAACGTTAATCCCATTATTTTGGAAGAGTATCAACTTTGTGTGCATGTGGATCGTGTTGAGAATATGTTATGTGATAGCTATATTGTTGAATTTGCTTATGATCCTACATGCAATTATTATGAGAGAGGAAAATATGGTTGTAGAAATTTTCATGTTACTAAATTACCTCTCGTTATGTTGAGATTGATATTGTTTATGTCGTATTCCTTGCATATGCTAGATCTTGCTTGTCTTGCTAATTTGTTTTCCTATAAAATGCTTATGCATAGGAAGTATGTTAGACTTAGATGTGTTTGTCACATGCTATATGATGCTCTCTTTGTGCTTCAATTCTTGTCTTTCATGTGAGCATCATTGAATTCTCAAGCCTATCTTAATGGCTATAAAGAAAGAGCTTGTTGGGAGGCAACCCAATTTTTCTTTGTTTTTGCTTCTGTTTAGGAATAAATATTGCATCTAGCTTCTGTTTAGATGTGGTTTTGTGTTTTAATTAGTGTTTGTGCCAAGTAGAACCTTTGGGAAGACTTGTGTGAAGTTTATATGATCTTGTTGTAAAAAAAACAAAAATGTTAGCGCTCACGAGAATAGTCACCAGATTTTACTGGAGAGTGGTATTTAGTTGATTTTTTGCAGATGATTAATAGAAAAATTCCTCACATTTACCAATTTATTTCAATTTTTTTGGAGTTACAGAAGTATTCAAAAGTTACAGATTACTACAGACTGTTCTGTTTTTGACAGATTCTGTTTTTCATGTGTTGTTTGCTTATTTTGATGAATCTATGAGTAGTATTGGGAGGTATGAATCATAGAGAAGTTGGAATATAGTAGGTTTAACACCAATATAAACAAATAATGAGTTCATTACAGTACCTTTGAGTGGTGGTTTATTTTCTTATACTAACGGAGCTCAGGAGATTTTTGGCTAAGTTTTGTGTTGTGAAGTTTTCAAGTTTTGAGTATGGCTTTGATGGACTATGGAACAAAGAGTGGCAAGAGCCTAAGCTTGGGGATGCCCAAGGCACCCCAAGGTAAAATTCAAGGATAACCAAAAGCCTAAGCTTGGAGATGCCCCGGGAAGGCATCCCCTCTTTCGTCTTCATCTATCGGTAACTATACTCGGGACTATATTTTTATTCACCACATGATATGTGTTTTACTTGGAGCGTCATGTATGATTTGAGTCTTTGCTTGTTAGTTTGCCACAATCATCCTTGCTGGACACAACTTTTTGAGAGAGATAAATATGGCCTAGAATTTGTTAGAACACTCTATGTGCTTCACTTATATCTTTTGAGCTAAATAAGTTTGCTCTAGTACTTCACTTATATCTTTTAGAGCACGGTGGTGATTTTATTTTGTAGAAATTGTTGAGATCTCATGCTTCACTTATATCCTTCTGAGAGTCTTTTAGAATAGCATGGTAATGTGCTTTGGTTATAAAACTAGTCCTAATATGATAGACATCCAAGATAAATGTAGAAAAAACTATCATACAAAGTGCATTGAATACGATGAGAAGTTTGATACTTGATGATTGTTTTGAGATATGAGGATAGTGATATTAGAGTCATGCTAGTGGAGTTATTATGAAATTGAGAAATATTGGTGTTAAAGTTTGTGATTCCCGTAGCATGCACGTATGGTGAACCGCTATGTGACGAAGTTAGAGCATGAGGTATTTATAGAGTGTCATCCTTTGTGTGGAGGTCGGGGGTGCGCGATGGTTAACTCCTACCAACCTCCCCCCTAGGAGCATGCGTAGATTGCTTTGTTTTGATGACTCGTAAATTTTTGCAATAAGTATATGAGTTCTTCTTGACTAATGATGAGTCCATCGATTATACACACTGTCACCCTTCCACCATTGCTAGCCTCTCTTGTACCGCACAACTTTCGCTGGTACCATACACCCACTATATACCTTCCTCAAAACAACCACCATATACCTTCCTCAAAACAGCCACCATATCTACCTATCATGGCATTTCCATAGCCATTCCGAGATATATTGCCATGCAACTTTCCACCGTTCCGTTCATATGACACACTTCATATTGTCATATTGCCTTGCATGATCATGTAGTTGACATCATATTTGTGGCAAAGCCACCATGCATAATTTTTCATACATGTCACTCTTGATTCATTGCTCATCACGGTACACCGCCGGAGGCAATCATATAGAGTCATACTTTGTTCTAGTATCGAGTTGTAAATCAATATAAGTGTGATGATCATCATTATTCGAGCATTGTCCCAAAGAAAAAAAGGGGAAAAAGAAAAGAAAAGGGACAATGCTACTATCTTTTTCCACACTTGTACTTCAAAGTAGCCCCATGTTCTTCATGATAGAGAGTCTCATGTTTAGTCACTTTCATATACTAGTGGGAATTTTCATTATAGAACTTGGCTTGTATATTCCAACGATGGGCTTCCTCAAATGCCCTAGGTTTTCGTGAGCAAGCAAGTTGGATGCACACCCACTTAGTTTCTTTTGTTGAGCTTTCATACATTTTTAGCTCTAGTGCATCCGTTGCATGGCAATCCCTACTCACTCACATTGATATCTATTGATGGGAATCTCCATAGCCTGTCGATACGCCTAGTCAATGTGAGACTATCTTCCTCCTTTTTGTCTTCTCCACAAGCACCACTCTATTCCACCTATAGTGCTATATCCATGGCTCACGCTCATGTGTTGCGTGAAAGTGGAAAGGTTTGAAAAAATTGAGTATGAAAACAATTGCTTGGCTAAAACCGGGGTGGTTCATGATATGAATATTTTGTGTGATGAAGAGGGAGCATAGCCAGACTATATGATTTTGTAGGGATAACTTTCTTTAGCCATGTTATTTTGAGAAGACATGATTACTTTGTTAGTATGCTTGAAGTATTATTATTTCTTATGTCAATATAGACTTTTGTATTGAATATTTCGGATCTGAACATTCATGCCACAATAAAGAGAATTACATTGAAAATTATGTTGGTTAGCATTCCACATCAAAAATTCTGTTTTTATTATTTACTTACTCGAGGACGAGCAGGAATTAAGCTTGGGGATGCTTGATACGTCTCCAACGTATCTATAATTTTTGATTGTTCCATGCTATTATATATGATATTTTGGATGTTTAATGGGCTTTATTATACACTTTTATATTATTTTTGGGACTAACCTATTAACCCAAAGGCCCAGTCCAGATTGTTGTTTTTTTGCCTATTTCTGGGTTTCGCAGAAAAGGAATATCAAACGGAGTCCAAACGGAATGAAACCTTCAGGAGAGATATTTTTGGAACGATATCTTCACGAGAGACTTGAGAACCACGGTAGAGGGCACACGTGGCGTCCACGAGGGTGGGGGGCGCACCCCCTCCCCCTGGGCGCGCCCCCAGCCTCGTGGGCCCCACGTTGGTCCCCCGATGCCCTCCTTTATCCTATATATACCCATGTACTCTGAAAACATCGAAGCAACAAAGAAAACCCTAATTCCATCGCCGCAACCTTTTGTTCCCGTGAGATCCCATCTTGGGGCCTGTTCCGGAGCTCCGCCGGAGGGGGATCTTCCACGGAGTGCTTCTACATCAACATCATCGCCTCACCATGAGTTGTGAGTAGTTTACCACAGACCTTCGGGTCCATAGTTAGTACCTACATGGCTTCTTCTCTCTTTTTGGATCTCAATACCAAGTTCTCCTCGGTCTTCGAGGAGATATATTCGATGTAATCTGTTTGCGGCATGTTTGTCGAGATCCGATGAATTGTGGGTTTATGATCAAGATTATCTATGAGAAATATTTGGTTCTTTTCTGAATTCTTTTATGTATGATTATAATATCCTTGCAAGTCTCTTTGAATTATCGGTTTGGTTTGGCCTAGTAGATCTATAGTTCTTGCAATGGGAGAAGCGCTTGGCTTTGGGTTCAATCTTGCGGTGTCCTTTCCCAGTGACAGCAAGGCACATATAGTATTGTTGCCATCGAGGATAAAAAGATGGTGTTTATGTCATATTGCTTGAGTTTATCCCTCTATATCATGTCATCTTGCTTAAAGCATTACTCCGTTCTTATGAACTTAATACTCTAGATGCATGCTGGATAGCGGTCGATGTGTGGATTAATAGTACTAGATGCAAAATCGTTTCGGTCTACTTGTCACGGACATGATGCCTATATATAATGATCATGCCTAGATATTCTCATAATTATTTGCTTTTTTATCAATTGCTCGACGGTAATTCGTTCACCCACCAAAGAAATCTGCTATCATGAGAGAAGCCACTAGTGAAACCTATGGCCCTCGGGTCTATTCTCAACATATCAATCTACAATCTACTTTACCTTGTTGTTTTTACTTTCTGTTATTGTATCCAAAAATACCAAAAATATCAAACTATCCTATCTATCAGATCTCACTTTCATAAGTGACCGTAAAGGGATTGACAACCCCTTATCACGTTGGCTGCGTAGTTCTTATTTGTTTGTGCAGGTGCGAGGGACTCGCACGTGGTCTCCTACTGGATTGATACCTTGGTTCTCAAAAACTGAGGGAAATACTTACGCTACTGTGCTGCATCACCCTTTCCTCTTCGAGGGAATACAACGCAAGCTCGAGAAGTAGCAGGTGCCAATATAGGCATCCAGGTCCCGCTATTGGTTATTGACCGACGAGGTGTGTCGGTCATGTCCACATGATTCCCAAACCCGTAGGGTCCGCACACTTAACGTTTGGTGACGCTAGACGGCTAGATTAATATTGGGTTATTCACGTTGGTGACATAATTTTGTATGGAGTCCTGGATAAGATCCCGGACGTCACGAGGAGCTCCGGATGGTCCGAAGGTATAGATTTATATATGAGAAGTCATATTTTGGCAACCAGAAAAGTTTCGGGCTTTACCGGTATTGTACCGGGAAGCTTCCGGAAGGTTTAGGAAGGTTGTAGAAGGTTCCGGAGGGTTCCAGAGGAGTATGTAAGGGTTCCTCCAGCACCTAGGGCGTGCATATGTTGTAGGGTGGCATCCTAGCCTTATTGGGCCAGGGGCATGCTACTTCTCGAGCTTGCGTTGTATTCCCTCGAAGAGGAAAGGGTGATGCAGCACAGTAGCGTAAGTATTTCCCTTAGTTTTTGAGAACCAATGTATCAATCCAGTAGGACACCACGCACGAGTCCCTCGCACCTGCACAAACAAATAAGAACTTCGCAGCCAACGCGATAAGTGGTTGTCAATCCCTTTACGGTCACTTACAAGAGTGAGATCTGATAGAGATGATAGTTTGATATTTTTGGTATTTTTGGGTATAAGAACAGAAAGTAAAAGCGGAAAAGTAAAGTAGATTGTAGATTGATATGTTGAGAATAGACCCAGGGGGCATAGTGTTCTCTAGTGGCTTCTCTCATGATAGCGATATTCTACCGCGGGTAAACAAATTACTGTTGAGCAATTGATAGAAAAGCGAATAATTATGAGACTATCTAGGCATGATCATTATATATAGGCATCACGTCCGAGACAAGTAGACCAAAACGATTCTGCATCTACTACTATTACTCCACACATCGACCGCTATCCAGCATGCATCTAGTGTATTGAGTTCATAAGAACAGAGTAATGCCTTAAGCAAGATGACATGATGTAGAGGGATAAAGTCAAACTTAGTGATATAAACCCCACCTTTTTATCGTCGATGGCAACAATACAATACGTGCCTTGTGCCCCTACTGTCGCTGGGAAAGGACACCACAAGATTGAACCTAAAGCCAAGCACTTCTCCCATTGCAAGAACTACAGATATAGTAGGCCAAACCAAACCAATAATTCAAAGAGACTGGCAAGGATATTATAATCATACATAAAGAGTTTAGAGAAGAACCAAATATTTCTCATAGTTAATCTTGATCATAAACCCACAATTCATCGGATCTCAACAAACACACCGCAAAAAGAGATTACATCAAATAGATCTCCTCGAAGACCGAGGAGAACTTGGTATTGAGATCCAAAGAGAGAGAAGAAGCCATCTAGATACTAGCTATGGACCCGAAGGTTTGTGGTAAACTACTCACAACTCATGGTGAGGCGATGATGATGATGTAGAAGCACTCCGTGGTAGATCCCCCCTCCGGCGGAGCTCCGGAACAGGCCCCAAGATGGGATCTCGCGGGAAAATAAGGTTACAGCGGTGGAACTAGGGTTTTCTCTGTTGTTCTGATGGTTTCGGGGTACATAGATATATATAGGACGAAGGAGGGCACCGGGGGCCAAACGTGGGGCCCACGAGGCAGGGGGCGCGCCCCCACCCTCGTGGGCACCACGTATGCCCTACTCTGTGGTTCTCAAGTCTCCCGTGCGTGATTTTCTCCAAAATCATCTCTCCCGAAGGTTCCATTCTGTTTGGACTCCGTTTGATATCCCTTTTCTTTAAAACCCCGAAACAGGCAAAAAACAGCAATCTGGACTGGGCCTTTGGGTTAGTAGGTTAGTCCCAAAAATAATATAAAAGTGTATGACAAAGCCCATTAAACATCCAAAACATCATAAATAATAGCATGGAACAATAAAAAATTATAGATACGTTGGGGACGTATCAGGGCACCAGACCCAAAAAGGCCCATGCGCCTAGGGGAAGGGAAACCCTAGGGGGGGGGGCTTCACTTGACTTGGAGGGCACTCCTCCCCTTTGGACGCCTCCCCTGTAGGAAATATGCCCTAGAGGCAATAATAAAGTTGTTATTTTATATTTCCTTATATCTTGGTAAATTTTTATTATTCATGCTAGAATTGTATTAATCGGAAACTTGATACATGTGTGAATAGATAGACAAAACAGAGTGTCCCTAGTATGCCTCTACTTGGCTAGCTCGTTGATCAAAGATGGTTATGTTTCCTAACCATAGACATGTGTTGTCATTTGATGAACGGGATCACATCATTAGGAGAATGATGTAATGGACAAGACCCATCCGTTAGCTTAGCACTATGATCGTTTAGTTTTATTGTTATTGCTTTCTTCATGACTTATACATGTTCCTCTAACTATGAGATTGTGCAACTCCCGAATACCGAAAGAACACCTTGTGTACTATCAAACGTCACAATGTAACTGGGTGATTATACAGATGCTCTACAGGTGTTTTCGAATGTGTTTGTGGTGTTGGCATAGATCAAGAATAGGATTTGTCACTCCGAGTGTCGGAGAGGTATCTCTGGGCCCTCTCGGTAATACTTGTCATAATAAGCCTTGCAAGCAAATGACTAATGAGTTAGTCACGAGATGATATATTACGGAACGAGCAAAGAGACTTGCCGGTAACGAGACTGAACTAGGTATGAAGATACCGACGATCGAATCTCGGACAAGTAACATACCGATGACAAAGGGAACAACATATGTTGTTATGCGGTTTGACCGATAAAGATCTTCGTAGAATATGTAGGACCAATTTGAGCATCCAGGTTCCGCTATTGGTTTTTGACCGGAGATGTGTCTCGGTCATGTCTACATAGTTCTCAAACCCGTAGGGTCCGCACGCTTAACGTTCGATGATGATTAGTATTATGAGTTATTTTATTTTGATGACCGAAGTTTGTTCGGAGTGGATGAGATCACGGACATGACGAGGAGTCTCGAAATGGTCGAGAGGTAAAGATTCATATATTGGAAGGCTATATTCGGACATCGGAAAGGTTTCGTGTGATTCGGGTATTTTTTGGAGTACAGGGGAGTTACGAGAATTCACCGTGCTACCTCTTGAGCATGCGTTGGTTTTCCCTTGAAGAGGAAAGGGTGATGCAGCAAAGTAGCATAAGTATTTCCCTCAGTTTTTGAGAACCAAGTTATCAATCCAGTAGGAGACTACACGCAAATCCCTAGTACCTGCACAAACAATTAAGAACCTTCCAACCAACGCAATAAAGGGGTTGTCAATCCCTTCATGACCACTTGCAAAAGTGAGATCTGGTAAAGATAATAAGATAAATATTTTTGGTATTTTTGTTGTATAGCTTGAAAAGTAAAGATTGCAAAATAAAGTACGATAAAAATATCTAGTTGACGGGAGATTGATATGACGGAAAATAGACCCGTGGGCCATAGGTTTCACTAGTGGCTTCTCTCAAGATAGCATATTTTACGGTGGGTGAACAAATTACTGCCGAGCAATTGATAGAAAAGTGCATAGTTATGAGAATATGCAGGCATGATCATGTATATAGGCATCACGTCCGTGACAAGTAGACTGAAACGATTCTGCATCTACTACTATTACTCCAACCAACGACCGCTGTCCAGTATGCATCTAGAGTATTAAGTTCATAAGAACAGAGTAACACATTAAGCAAGATGACATGATGTAGAGGGATAAACTCATACAATATGATGTAAACCCCACTTTTTATCCTCGATGGCAACAATACAATACGTATCGGTTCCCATTCTGTCACTGGGATCGAACACCGCAAGATTGAACCCAAATCTAAGCACTTCTCCCATTGCAGGAAAGATCAATCTAGTAGGCCAAACCAAACTGATAATTTGAAGAGACATGCAAAGATATCAAATCATGCATATAAGAATTCAAAGAAGAACCAAATATTGTTCATAAATAATCTTGATCATAAACCCACATTTCATCGGATTTCGACAAACACACCACAAAAAGTATTACATCGAATAGATCTCCAAGAAGATCGAGGAGAACTTTGTATTGAGATCCAAAGAGAGAGAAGAAGCCATCTAGCTAATAACTATGGACCCGCAGGTCTGTGGTAAACTACTCACACATCATTGGAGAGGCTATGGTGTTCATGTAGAAGCCCTCCGTGATCGATTCCCCATCCGGCGGAGCGCCGAAAAAGGCCCCAAGATGGGGTCTCACGGATACAGAAGGTTGCGGAAGTGGAAATAGGGTTTCATGGTGCTCCCGGATGTTTTCAGGATATATGAGTATATATAGGCGAAAGAAGTAGGTCGGTGGAGCTACGAGGGGCCCATGAGCACTACAAAAAAAATATACTTCCGTGATGATACGTGTTTGTCACAGTAGGTCACGTTTTGTGTCATGCATGTACATCCATGACAAATTTATGACAGAATGAAGATAGTCATGCTTGTGCTGTCGTAGAAGTGTTCCATGACATTACGAAAATTATCATCACGGAAGTGTCCACTTCCATGATGATAAATCACGCGTCATAGAAGTACTTTCGTCAAGGGTGACCGACACGTGGCATCCACCATAACGGAACGCTGTTAAGCTATTGGGTCCAGTTTTGGATCCGATAACCCGTTAACAGCCCTGACCAATGGGGATTTTCCACGTATAAATTTTTGATTGGCTGACGGAAACATGTGTCAGCTCCGCGTTGGCACAGGTGTCACTCATCCAATGGGCGAGATGCGCCTATGATATGTTGACACATGGACCGGCCCAAAAGTGGCCCATAAAGTTTAAATGGGCTGGCCCAACTAAAGTCCCACAAGATTTTGCGGTCAATAATGGGTCAGCCCAGCAAAAGGCCCATGAGATTTTGCTGTCCATAATGGGACGGCCCAGCAAAAGGCCCACGAGATTTTGCGTATCGTAATGGACCGGCCTAGCTAAAGGCCCATGAGATTTTGCGGTCCACAATGGGCCGGCCCAGCAAAAGGCCCACGAGATTTTGCCTATCATAATGGGCCAGCCCAGCTAAAGGCCCATGAGATTTTGCAGGCCATAATGGGGCGGCCCAGCTAAAGGCCCGCGAGATTTTGCGGACCATAATGGGCCGGCCCCACTAAAGGCCCAACATTCTCAGTTAAGGCCCGTACGGCTAGTGTCCAATTGGCCCGTCAACGGCCTGTCCTAAACTTGTCATCATCGCGGCCCATGGTCACTTCTGGCCCGTTTACAGTCCGCTAAGTATATGGGCCGAATTACGGCCCGATGTATTTCCGGCCTGTTAAAGGTCCTGCTTCATTTGGGCCCATTTACAAGCCATTGAAACTTTCGGCCCATAAAAGACCGTGAAGGATTTGGGTCATATTCGGCCATGTCTGACATTCGGCCTGTTAGAGGCCCACTACAGATTTGGGCCACTTTCGGCCTGTTGTGATTTTCGGCCTGTTAACGTCGGACGCAATCCAAGGGCCATATGTGGCCCAACGTCACATTGGGCCCATTAACGGCCCATATAAAAATGACGATAATCTAGCCCGACCAAAGTTCCGGCCTGTTAAAGGCCCGTGTATTAGGTCGGCGCATTTACGGCCCGTCCGAATTTTGGCCTGTGAAAGATCCGCATCGTAAATGGGCCCAATCTCACTTTCGGTCTTTAAAGGCCCATGTTTTTTATGGGCTCGAGATATTTACACCTGTAAACGGCCTATTATTACTAAGGGCCCAAATTTTGTTTAGGCATGTTAAAGGCCCACTATGGGCACATGCCTACCAGAAAAATATTTAGGCCTAGATATTTTTAGTGGGCTACATGCAAATTTCGGCCAATAATCGTTTTTAGCCCAATTGGAATGGGCCCGACGAATGTTGGCATGTTGGGCTCCTACGAAGCTTTCAGCCGAATACATTACTAAGATAAACCTACACTATATAAAAATAACATCGTAATTATTGCAGCCTTTGGCAGCATCATAAATGCTGTATCATAACAAAAGGCCCGTTGGCATAAAGTTTACAGTTCTTGCAGATAAAAGCACCATCAGATGTATAGAAGCACATATCATTTGACCCGAGTGCTAATGTTTCAGGCTGTAGAATCTGATGGAGCAGCATGATCTTCACCTTTTTTCCGCCATTGCTCTTGAACAACGAAGCAAATGTCTGATAGTCTGGTTTTCAAAACCATTCATATATTGACGACATTTGTCAAGCTCTATTCTTGTTTCCAAAATGACGTCCATTAGGGATTGGACTTGTGTCTGGAGCACAGATATATCACTGTGTCTAGCAGGAAGATTTTGTTCAGTAGGCGATTTGGACGAGGTTACCTTAACAACCAACCCAGAATTACGCAGGAAGGTGCTTTTTGCACTGTTAGTGGAGAGATACTGACGCACTATAGCAAGAGGTGACATTGTGCCTGTGGTAGCCTCGTCACCTTCAGGTGGTTGTGGTTGTTCAATCATTTTTTCCATAGCTTCCTAAAAGTTTGAACTTGTAGATTAGTGTACCAGATAAGTTACTAATGAGATAAAAACAAACAAAGTAGGTTACACGTTTATACATAACTTATTTTGGTGAACTACTGTAATACATTAGCATGTATTGTGGTGCCAACTACATAATAAAATCACTTTCGGAACATATGTCCATGTAGCATGCCTATTGTATTCTCTATTTCCTCACATTCGTTGACATCTAAGGATAAAGAGACATGGTTTAAAGTAGGATGAACATAGTATGACATCATTCATATCATGGGCAAATAGATATAAAACAAACAGGCTATTTTATCATTGTGTGCGCACGTGAACATAACAACTAGAATACAAATCAAGACCAAAAGAATATCCTTCATCTCTTTAAACCATGTAATGTGAAATGATACGTTAAGACAACTGTGTATAAAAGTGAACAGAGTAACTGACATTGGCTGCAAACCAAGTAGTTAAATGAACACATCACAGTACCAATCAATTCAAAGGCAGGAGAAGTAAGGACTTACAATAGCGGCTTGAACTGGTGTGCTCATGCCCTTCATCTTGTTGGTGTGGCAATCCTTGAAGATTTGCACTGCATTCGGTTCAGGTTCTTTTTGTTCCGCACAGGCTTTCCTCTGTATTTGGAACAAGTCAATATAGATATGATAATATGGCACAGAAAAAGAAGGAAATAGCAGCTATTTACAAGAGCATGGCAGTGTGCAATATAGCTACGAGATCCTGTTGTCTGTTGGAATTTCACTTTAGAACGGTTGGTCTTGTTCTTCAAACAGTTAGTCTAGAAGAAGATACACTTGTAAGGCACATACATAAATACAAGTTCAATATGTGGTCTGATCAAATACATATAGCCTACCTGATACTTTGGATCAGACCCTTGTTTAACGAGGGCTGTCCAGTCTTCATATGTAATATATTCCACTGGAGATGTTTGGGCGATTTCATTGTTAGCCTTGCCTTCAAAGTGAGATTTTCTAAGGTGGTACCGATACTGTCACAGAGCAGACTTAAAAACACGAGTGCATGCTTGTTTAGTTGCATCATCTTTAGGATCCAACTTGAACCTCATCTGTTGAAAAAAGAATATGAGTCTTATTAGGAGGAAGCTAGAAAGTATGGGACAGAGCAAGACAATATTACTAATTGCGATGAATAACATTACTTACAGATAAATGGTCAAGGAAGGTGTTAAACTGGGTATTGTCTTTCTCATTCCTGTACTGGATCCACGCTGGGAAGATACGTGCATGACACTAACGGCAACAGCTGCCTCTGATACTAACTTGGCTGACTCTGTAGCATCACGTGGCCTTTTTAAACCTGCCTCAAAATGGATCTCCATTCTTCCTCCTTTATATTTTGTTAATCTGTCAAGCATTATCCCTGATGTCTATTTCCGCTTGCATCGTGGTGCTAGTTCAACAACGAATATGGAAAGTGTTAGTGTACATCAAACTGTGAGAGTACATATAAAGGAGCATGCAACTGCAACTTGACTCGGTCAGGTACCATCTTGGTGTTGATGCTCATGAGGTTCATCTGATCTTGCCAAGTCCTGTTGTGTCAGCAGTGCTTCAGAAGTAGTGTTAGGTGTGAAGGCAGCTTGGGAACTGGCCAGTTCCGGAGCAAACGAAGGAGTAACTCGTTGAGATGCTGGTACAGTTGAAGCGGATGCTGCAGCTGGTGGAGCAGGTGATACTATGTTTGTAGATTTAGCCGGTGGACTTGGACCTTCTACTGCACTATAAGTACCAGCAGAATCTGGACGGCAGATCCTTTTCCGTTTCACCCGACAAGTAACACCACTCTCTACTATATTATTTTCCTTGCTCTTTTTTGACTTTGCCATGTCAAGCCGTACCCACAAGACAAAATAATAAAATCGCTCTTCAGAACTCATTGATGCATGATACAGACAAGCAATACTTTGATGTAAGACAACCGTATGAGGATGGAATATGTAAGAAAAATAGGACGGCATGAAATATTCACAGCTATGATGTCTAAACTAAGCAGAAGGATTTTCAAGAAAATAGAAGTAATGCAAGCTAGACACCATATGAAAGATGCAACCAATATTAGTCTGCCAAGTTAAAAGTGTCTTGTCATAAGTGGCAATTCGAAAAATTAGAAGCAGTACAACGTAGAAATCAATGCAAAATGCAACCACTATCAAACTGCCATGTTAAAAGTGTCCAATCATGAGTGACTGATGCGGGATACACAACAGCAGTACTTTGATGTAAGAACATGGTATGATGGATAGATGTAGTGTATTCTAGGCACAAAACGCCATGTCATATGCACATGTATAACGTATGAACTCAGCAGGTGCAATTTAATCAAAATAGAAGAAATACAGGCTAGACAACATATGCAACATGAAACATTATCACACCGTCAACTTAGAGCAAGCACCTGCGATGGTGGAGTACGGGAGATGAACTCATCATGTAGACTTAGGACTTCAACTTCATTAGCAGTAGCAGTGGCAAATCTTGAGAGTCTCTGTTTGCGTCGGTGCAGAGGACCACCAACATCCCCCAACTTACTCTTTTCCTTCCTATTTTCTGATATTGCCTTATGAAGTCAAAACCACAAGAAGATGAATAAAATTAGCTCTTCATAACTGGTTGATGCATGGTACAGACGAACACTACTTTGATGTAAGGCAAGCGTAGGATAGGAGGATGGAATATATAAAAAAAGACAATGTTTCATATTCACACATATGATAGGAGGATGTAATATTTATTTATGAAAACACAGTAAGCGGAAGGCATTTCAACAAAATTAGAAGAAATGAAAGCTAGGCACCATATGAACATGCAACCAATATCACTCTATCAGGTAAAAAGTGTCTCGTCGTAAGTGCCATTTCAAGAAATTAGAAGCAGTACAAGCTAGAAGACAATGCAAGATGCAACCTACATCACAGTCCCTAGTTAAATGTGTCTTATGGGTAAGTGATCATTGCAGGTATAAGTTGTAAGCTACGCAGATGCAAGTCAACATAATCAGAAGCAATACAAACTAGACATCATACGGAAAACACAACCACATATAACAGTTCCAAGTTAGAGCAAGCACCTGTGATGGTGGAGTAGGGGAGATGTGCTCATCATGTAAACGTATGTTCTAGAAACAGGAGCACGTGTCATATTCACACGCATTATGTGTAAAGTAAGCAGATGCAATTCAACAAAGTTAGAAGCAATACAAGCTAGACATCATACGCAACATGCAACCACATATAATAGTGCCAAGTTAGAGCAAGCACCTGTGATGGTGGAGTTGGGGAGATGTGCTCATCATGTACACGTATGTTCTAGAAACAGGAACACATGTCATATTCACAGGCATTATGAGTAAAGTAAGCAGATGCAATTCAACAAAGTTAGAAGCAATACAAGCTAGACATCATATGCAACATGCAACCACATATAATAGTGTCAAGTTAGAGCAAGCACTTGTGATGGTGGAGTAGGGGAGACGTGCTCATCACCTACACAACTACGTTGATCGTCTAGCCTTGCATTGTCTTGTGAATCTTGTTGGGAGGATGACAGAGTAGAATATGTAGAAAACCTCTGTTTCAGTTTCTCGGAAGGACCACCATCATCCAATTCCTTGCCAATTCCCTTCAGCTTTATTGATTTTGCATTGTGAGGTCAAACCGACAAGAAAAAGGAATATAATTCGCTCTTCAGAACTCATTCATGCATGATACTGACAAATACTACGCTGATGAAATGCAAAGTCATGATACGAGGATGGAATATGTACGAAAAAATGGACGGCTTGACATATTCACACCTATGATGTGGTAACTAAGCAGAAGGCACTTCAACAAATTAGAAGCACTGCAAACTAGACACCATATGAAAGGTGCAATCAATATCACTCTGCCAAGTTAAAACTATCTCGTCATAGGTGGCATTCATCAAACTAGAAGCTATACATGCCAGAAATCATATTCAAGACGCAAACCAATATCACACTGCCAACTTAAAGGTGTTCCATCATAAGTGACTGATGCAGGATACACAAGAAGAGTAGTTTCATGTAAGAACATGGTGTGATAGACAGATATAGTATGTACCAAAAACAGGAAAACGTGTCATATTCACACGTATCATGTGTAAGCTAAGCAGATGCAGTTTACACTAATTAGGAGCAATACAAACTAGACACAATATGCAACATGCAACCAGATATCACACTCCCAAGTTAGAGCAAGCACCTTGGATGGTGGAGTAGGGGAGCGGAGACTTGGACCTTGTAATGCACTATAAGTACAAGGAGAATCGGTACAGATGCTCCGTTTACGTTTCTGTAGAGGACCACCATCATCGCCTTCCATACTCTTTTCCTTCCTCTTTCTTGATTTTGACTTGTCAAGTCAAACCCACAAGAAAAAGGAATATAATTTGCTCTTCGGAACTCATTGATGCATGATACTAATGAACACTACTTTCATGTAAGGCAGCCGCATGATAGGAGGATGGAATATGTATGAAAAACAGGACGGCGTTGTTGGGGAACGTTGCATGGGAAACAAAAATTTTCCTATGCTCACCAAGATCAATCTAGGAGATGCATCTACGAGGGAAGAGTCGGATCCACATACCCTTGTAGATCGCGATGCGGAAGCGTTGCAAGAACGCGGATGAAGGAGTCGTACTCGCTGCGATTCAGATCGCGGTTGATTCCGATCTAAGCGCCGAACAACGGCGCCTCCGCGTTCAACACACGTGCAGCCCGGTGACGTCTCCCACGCCTTGATCCAGCAAGGAGAGAGGGAGAGGTTGGGGAAGACTCCATCCAACAGCAGCACGACGGCGTGGTGGTGGTGGAGGAGCGCGGGACTCCAGCAGGGCTTCGCCAAGCGCTGCAAGAGACGAGGAGGGAGAGGGGTAGGGCTGCGCCAAGAGGGAGACGTTCTCGTGTGTGTAGCAGCCCCAAGACCTCACATATATATAGGGGGAAGGGGGGGCTGCGCCCCCTTTAGGGTTTCCCACCCCTAGGGGTGCGGCAGCCCCAAAAAACCCATCTAGGGTGCGGCCAAGGGGGGGAGAGAGAGGGGGCGCCCTAGGGTGGGCCTTAAGGCCCATCTGGACCTAGGGTTTGCCCCCCTCCACTCTCCATGCGCCTAGGGACTTGGTGGGGGGGCACACCAGCCCCCTTGGGGCTGGTCCCCTCCCACACTTAGCCCACGCAGCCTTCTGGGGCTGGTGGCCCCACCTGGTGGACCCCCGGGACCCTCCCGGTGGTCCCGGTACATTACCGATAGCGCCCGAAACTTTTCCGGTGACCAAAACGGGACTTCCCATATATGAATCTTTACCTCCGGAACTCCTCGTGACGTCCGAGATCTCATCCGGGACTCCGAACAACATTCGGTAACCGCGTACATACTTTCCCTATAACCCTAGCGTCATCGAACCTTAAGTGTGTAGACCCTACGGGCTCGGGAACCATGTAGACATGACCGAGACAACTCTACGGCCAATAACCAACAGCGGGATCTGGATACCCATGTTGGCTCCCACATGTTCCACGATGATCTCATCGGATGAACCACGATGTCAAGGATTCAATCAATCCCGTATACGATTCCCTTTGTCTATCGGTATAGCACTTGCCCGAGATTCGATCGTCGGTATACCGATACCTTGCTCAATCTCGTTACCGGCAAGTCTCTTTACTCGTTCCGTAACACATCATCCCGTGATCAACTCCTTGATCACATATTGTGCACATTATGATGATGTCCTACCGAGTGGGCCCAGAGATACCTCTCCGTCATACGGAGTGACAAATCCCAGTCTCGATTCGTGCCAACCCAACAGACACTTTCGGAGATACCTGTTGTGCACCTTTATAGCCACCCAGTTACGTTGTGACGTTTGGTACACCCAAAGCATTCCTACGGTATCTGGGAGTTGCACAATCTCATGGTCTAAGGAAAAGATATTTGACATATAGAAAAGCTTTAGCATACGAACCACACGATCTGTGCTAGGCTTAGGATTGGGTCTTGTCCATCACATCATTCTCCTAATGATGTGATCCCGTTATCAACGACATCCAATGTCCATGGTTAGGAAACCGTAACCATCTATTGATCAACGAGCTAGTCGTCTAGAGGTTCACTAGGGACATGGTGTTTGTCTATGTATCCATACATGTATCTGAGTTTCCTATCAATACAATTCTAGCATGGATAATAAACGATTATCGTGAACAAGGAAATATAATAATAACCAATTTATTATTGCCTCTAGGGCATATTTCCAACAGTCTCCCACTTGCACTAGAGTCAATAATCTAGTTCATATCGCCATGTGATTAACACTCACAGGTCACATCGCCATGTGACCAACATCCAAGAGTTCACTAGAGTCAGTAATCTAGTTCACATCAATATGTGATTAACACTCAATGAGTTCTGTGTTTGATCATGTTATGCTTGTGAGAGAGGTTGTAGTCAACGGGTCTGCAACATTCAGATCCCTATGTACTTCGCAAAACTTTATGTCATATCGTAGATGCTGCTACCACGTTCCACTTGGAGCTATTCCAAACTGTTGCTCCATTATACGTATCCGGTATCTCCACTTAGAGTTATCCGGATAGGTGTTAAGCTTGCATCGACGTAACTCTTTACGTCGAACTCTTTATCACCTCCATAACCGAGAAACATTTCCTTATTCCTCTAAGGATAATTTTGACCACTATCTAGTAATCCACTCCTGGATCACCTTTGTACCCTCTTGCCAGACATGTGGCAAGGCACACATCAGGTGCGGTACTTAGCATGGCATATCGTATAGAGCCTATGACAAAACCATAGGGGACGACCTTCGTCCTTCCTCTTTCTTCTGCCGTGGTCAAGCTTTGAGTCTTACTCAACTTCACACATTACAAATCAGGCAAGAACTCCTTCTTTGACTGTCCTATTTTGAACTCCTTCAAAATCATGTCAAAGGTGTGTGTTTCTTTTGAAAGTATCATCAGGCGTCTTGATCTATCTCTATAGATCTTGATGCCCAATTATGTAATCAGCTTTATCTAGGTCTTCCTTTGAAAAACTCATTTCAAACAACCCTTTATGCTTTCCAGAAATTCTACATCATTTCGGATCAATCATATGTCATTCACATACACTTATCAGAAATGTTGTAGTGCTCCCACTCACTTTATTGTAAATACAAGTTTCTAACAAACTTTGTATACCCAAAAACTTTGATCACTCCATCAAAGCATATATTCCGACTCCGAGATGCTTGCTCTAGTCCATGGAAGGATCGCTGGAGCTAGCATATCTTTTAGCATCCTTAGGATCGACAAAACCTTTCTGATTTTATCATATACAACCTTTCCTTACGAAAACTGGTAAGGAAACTTGTTTTGTCATCCATCTGCCAGATTTCATAAATGCAGCTAATGCTAATCATGATTCCGACGGACTTAAGCATCGCTACGGGTGAGAAAATCTCATCGTAGTCAACTCCTTGAACTTGTGGAAAACTCTTCGCCACAAGTCGAGCTTCATAGACGGTGACATTACCGTCCACGTCCGTCTTAGTCTTAAAGATCCCTTTGTCTCAATGGCTTGCCGATCATAGGGCAAGTCCACCAAAGTCCATACTTTGTTTTGATACATGGATCCTATCTCGGATTTATCGGCTTCTAACCATTTGTCGGAATATGGGCCCACCATCGCTTCTCCATAGTTCGTAGGCTCATCGTTGTCCAACAACATGACCTCTAAGACAGGATCACCGTACCACTCAGGAGTAGTACATATCCTTGTCGACCTACGAGGATCGATAGCAACTTGATCTGGAGCTTCATGATCACTATCATTAGTTTCCTCTTCAACTGTCGTAGGTTCCACAGAAACATCTTTCTGTGTTGCACTACTTTCCGGTTGAAGTGAGGGTTCGACAACCTCATCAAGTTCTATCTTCCTCCCACTCAATTCTTTCGAGAGAAACTCCTTCTCGAGAAAGGACCCATTCTTAGCGACAAACATTTTTGTCCTTGGTTCTGAGATAGAAGGTGTACCCAACCGTTACCAGTGGGTATTCCATGAAGATGTATTTGTCCGCTTTGGGTTCGAGCTTTTCCTGGCTGAAGCCATAAGCATCGCAGCCCCAAACATTTAAGAAAACGACAACTTTGGTTTCTTGCCAAACCATACGACGTCGTCTCAACGGACTTAGATGGTGCCCTATATAAAGTGAATGCAGCTGTCTCTAATGCATAACCTCAAAATAATAGCGGTAGATCGGTAAGACACACCATAGATCGCACCATATCTCATAAGGTTCGATTACGATGTCCGGACACACCATTACGCTGTGGTGTTCCAGGGGACTTCAACTGCAAAACAATTCCACAATGTCTTAAGTGATTGCCAAACTCATAATTCAGATAATATCCCCTTGATCAGATCGTAGGAACATGATCTTCTTGTTATGATGATTCTTAATCTTCACTCTGAAATTTTTGAACCTTTCAAACGTTTCAGACTTTTGCTTCATTAAGTAAATATACCATATCTACTCAAATCGTCAGTGAAGATGAGAAAATAACGATATCCACCACACGCCTTAATTCTCATTGGATCACATACATCAGCATGTATGATTTCCAATAAGTCACTTACCCGTTTCATTGTACCTGAAAACGAGATCTCAGTCATCCTGCCCATGAGGCATGGCTCGCATGTGTCAGGCGATTCAAAATCAAGTGACTCCAAACGTCCATCAGCATGGAGTTTCTTCATGCATTTTATGCCAAAATGACCTAAGCGGCAGTGCCACAAGAAAGTGGTACTATCATTATTAACTCTACATCTTTTGGCATTAATATTATCATCATGTGTATTACCATGATCGAGATTCAACAAACCATTGGGTGCATGACCATAAAGGTATTATTCATGTAAACATAATAACCATTATTCTCTGACTTAAATGAATAACCGTATTGCAATGAACATGATCTAATCATATTCATGCTCAACGTAGACACCCGATAACATTTATCTAGGTTCAACACTAATCTCGAAAATAGAGGGAGTGTGCGATGGTGATCTTATCAACCTTGGAAACACTTCCAACACACATCGTCACCTCGCCCTTAGCTAGTCTCCGTTCAGTCTGTTGCTTTTGCTTCAAGTCACTAATAATAGCAACTGAACCGGTATCCAATACCCAGGTACTACAAGGAGTACTACTAAGGTACACATCAATAACACGTATATCAAATATAATTTGTTGAAGTTGCCAGCTTTTCTTATCTACCATGTATTTTGGGTAGTTCCGCTACCATGTGACCGTTCCCTTTACAATAGAAGCACTTAGTCTCGAGGTTTGGGTTTAACCATGGGTTCCTCATCAGAGCGACAACAGGTTTGCCATTCATGAAGTTTCCCTTCTAGCCCTTACCCCCTTTTGAAACCAGTGGTCTTGTTAAACCATCAACACTTGATGCTCCTTCTTGATTTCTACTTTTGCGGTACTAAGAACCGCTAACAGCACCGGGATCATCTCCATCCTTTGCATGTCATAGTTCATCACGAAGTTCTAGTAGCTTGGTGATAGTGTCTAGAGAATTCCGTCAACCACTATCTCATCTGGAAGATTAACTCCCACTTGGTTCAAGTGATTTTAGCACCCAGACATTCTGAGCACATGCTCACTAGTTGAGCCATTCTCCTCCATCTTTTTGGCAAAAGAACTTGTCAGAGGTCTCATACCTCTCAACACGGGCATGAGCCTGAAATCCCAATTTCAGCTCTTGGAACATCTCATATGTTCTATGGCGTTCAAAACATCATTGGAATCCCGATTCTAAGCCGTAAAGTATGGTGCACTAAACTATCAAGTAGTTATCAGGACGTGTCTGTCAGGTGTTCACAACATCCACAGACAATGTTGTAGGGGTTTGCACATCGAGCGGTGCATCAAAGACGTAAGCTTTCTGTGCAGCAGTGAGGACACTCCTCGGACTACGGACCCAGTCCACATCATTGCTTACAATATCTTTCAACTTAGTCTTTCTCTAGGATCGTATTAAACAGGGAGCTACAACGCAGTTATTGGTCTACTACATAATTTGCAAAGACAACTTAGACTATTGTTCATGACAAGTGAGTTTTAACTAATCAAATTACTTATAACTCCCACTCAGATTGACATCCCTCTCGTCATCCGAGCGTGACATGATCCAAATCCACCAACCCAAGTCCGATCATCACGTGAGATGAGGTGGTGTCAATGGTGAACATCTTCATGTTGATCATATCTACTATATGACTCATGCTCGACCTTTCGGTCTTCCGTGTTCCGAGGCCATGTCTGTACATGCTAGGCCCGTCAAGTCTAACCCGAGTGTTCTGCATGTGCAAAACTGGCTTGCACCCGTTGTATGCGAACGTAGAGTCTATCACACCCGATCATCACGTGGTGCTTCGAAACGACGAACCTTCGCAACGGCGCACACTCGGGGGGAACACAATTTTATCTTGAAATTTTAGTGAGGGATCATCTTATAATGCTACCGTCGTCCTAAGCAAAATAAGATGCATAAAAGGATTAACATCACATGCAAATCATAAGTGACATGATATGGCCATCAACTCGTGCTTTTGATCTCCATCTCCAAAGCACCGGCATGATCTCCATCGTCACCGGCGTAACACCATGATCCCCATCATCATGATCTCCATCATCGTGTCGCCATCCGGGTTGTCGCGCGCCCACCATGCTCTTACTACTATTGCTACCGTTTAGCGATAAAGTAAAGCATTACATAGCGCTTAATGATTGACACGCAGGTCATACAAAAATTAAAGACAACCCTATGGCTCCTGCCGGTTGCCGTATACATCGACATGCAAGTCGATATTAACTATTACAACATGATCATCTCATACATCAAATATATCTCATCATGTCTTTGGCCATATCATATCACATACATACCCTGCAAAAACAAGTTAGACGTCCTCTAATTTGTTGTTGCATGTTTTACGTGGCTGCTATGGGTATCTAGCAAGAACGCTTCTTACCTACGCAAAGCCACAACGGTGATATTTAAGTTGCTATTTAACCTTCTACAAGGACCGCCTTCGTCGAATCCGATTCAACTAAGATAGGAGAGACAGACACCCGCCAGCCATCTTATGCAACAAAAGTCGCATGTCTATCGATGGAACCGGTCTCATGTACGTGGACATGTAAAGTTGGTCCGGGCCGCTTCATCCCATAATACCGCTGAATCAAGAAAAGACCAAGGAGGGAAGCAATCTAAACATCAACGCCCACAAACTCCTTTGTGTTCTACTCGTGATTGCATCTACGCAAAGACCTAGCTCATGATGCCACTGTTGGGGAACGTTGCATGGGAAACAAAAAATTTCCTACGCTCACCAAGATCAATCTAGGAGATGCATCTACGAGGGAAGAGTCGGATCCACATACCCTTGTAGATCGCGATGCGGAAGCGTTGCAAGAACGCGGATGAAGGAGTCGTACTCGCTGCGATTCAGATCGCGGTTGATTCCGATCTAAGCGCCGAACAACGGCGCCTCCGCGTTCAACACACGTGCAGCCCGGTGACGTCTCCCACGCCTTGATCCAGCAAGGAGAGAGGGAGAGGTTGGGGAAGACTCCATCCCACAGCAGCACGACGGCGTGGTGGTGGTGGAGGAGCGCGGGACTCCAGCAGGGCTTCGCCAAGCGCTGCAAGAGACGAGGAGGGAGAGGGGTAGGGCTGCGCCAAGAGGGAGACGTTCTCGTGTCCGTAGCAGCCCCAAAATCCCACATATATATAGGGGGAAGGGGGGGCTGCGCCCCCTTTAGGGTTTCCCACCCCTAGGGGTGCGGCAGCCCCCAAAAACCCATCTAGGGTGCGGCCAAGGGGGGGAGAGAGAGGGGGCGCCCTAGGGTGGGCCTTAAGGCCCATCTGGACCTAGGGTTTGCCCCCCTCCACTCTCCATGCGCCTAGGGACTTGGTGGGGGGGCGCACCAGCCCCCTTGGGGCTGGTCCCCTCCCACACTTAGCCCACGCAGCCTTCAGGGGCTGGTGGCCCCACCTGGTGGACCCCCGGGACCCTCCCGGTGGTCCCGGTACATTACCGATATCGCCCGAAACTTTTCCGGTGACCAAAACAGGACTTCCCATATATGAATCTTTACCTCCGGACTATTCCGGAACTCCTCGTGACGTCCGGGATCTCATCCGGGACTCCGAACAACATTCGGTAACCGCGTACATACTTTCCCTATAACCCTAGCATCATCGAACCTTAAGTGTGTAGACCCTACGGGCTCGGGAACCATGTAGACATGACCGAGACAACTCTCCGACCAATAACCAACAGCGGGATCTGGATACCCATGTTGGCTCCCACATGTTCCACGATGATCTCATCGGATGAACCACGATGTCAAGGATTCAATCAATCCCGTATACGATTCCCTTTGTCTATCGGTATAGCACTTGCCCGAGATTCGATCGTCGGTATACCGATACCTTGCTCAATCTCGTTACCGGCAAGTCTCTTTACTCGTTCCGTAACACATCATCCCGTGATCAAATCCTTGATCACATATTGTGCACATTATGATGATGTCCTACCGAGTGGGCCCAGAGATACCTCTCCGTCATACGGAGTGACAAATCCCAGTCTCGATTCGTGCCAACCAACAGACACTTTCGGAGATACCTGTAGTGCACCTTTATAGCCACCCAGTTACGTTGTGACGTTTGGTACACCCAAGGCATTCCTACGGTATCCGGGAGTTGCACAATCTCATGGTCTAAGGAAAAGATACTTGACATATAGAAAAGCTTTAGCATACGAACTACACGATCTGTGCTAGGCTTAGGATTGGGTCTTGTCCATCACATCATTCTCCTAATGATGTGATCCCGTTATCAACGACATCCAATGTCCATGGTTAGGAAACCGTAACCATCTATTGATCAACGAGCTAGTCGTCTAGAGGCTTACTAGGGACATGGTGTTTGTCTATGTATCCACACATGTATCTGAGTTTCCTTTCAATACAATTCTAGCATGGATAATAAACGATTATCGTGAACAAGGAAATATAATAATAACCAATTTATTATTGCCTCTAGGGCATATTTCCAACAGGCGTGACATATTGACATGTATGATGTATAAAGTGTAAACTAAGCACAAGGTGCTTGAACTTGTTAGAATCAATGCAAGCTAGAAACCATATGAAAGATGAAACCAATATCACTCTGCCAAATTAAAAGGGTGCCCTAACAAATGTATTTGACCAAATTAGAAGCAATACATGGCAGCATGCTAGAAATAATATGCAATATGCAACGGATAAAGGTGACTCATCGTAAGTGATTGATGCAGGATACAGAAGAGAGGTAGTTTCATGTAAGAACAAGGTTAACACATAGATGTAGTGTGTACCAAAAATAGGAAGGCATGTCATATTCACAGGTATAATGTGTAAACTAAGCAGATGCAATTTACCCTAATTAGAAGCATTACAAGCTAGACACCGTATGCAACATGCAACCACATATCACACTGCGAAGTTAGAGCAAGCACCTGTGATGGTGGTGTAGGGGAATTGCGGTCATCAACTAGAGAGCTACGTTGACTATCTTCATTTAGCCTTGCTGTTTCTTGAGAATCATGTGGGGAGGATGACATTGCACTCTTTAAATGAGTATGGCGTCTCACACTAACCCACCTGGATGACTATCTCATCATAAGTGGTCGACGAGGGATACAAAAGAGGATTAGTTTGATGTACGGACATGGTTAATAGACATATGTAGTTTGTATCAAAAATAGGAATGCATGTCATTATCAAAGGTATAATGTGTAAAGTAAGCAGATGCAAGTTAAACAAATTGGAAGAAATACAAGCTAGACACCATATGCAACATGCGACCACATTTGACAACGCGAAGTTAAAGCAAGCACCTGGGATGGTTGTGTGTGGCAATTGAGATCATCAACTGCAGAGCTACGTTTACTGTCTCCAACTGCTGACACTACATCCTTTAGAGCGCTAAGACGCTTAGTGCTTATCTTCGAATTACACTGGAGCGACTTCTGTCTTTTCTTTTCATCATTCATCAACACTGCGTTAGAGTCTGAAATACCCATGCATAAAAAAATAGTGTGAGTATGGGTGAAGTGTGTGCACAATTAGTACCGTGTAAAGGTAGCAGATAGCAGGTCGGTGAGAAATAAATGATGGGAGACATATGATAGCTCTACAACATGCATGGCACACTTTAATTACTACAGGATTCTATGAAAATAACATTCGACTGAAAACAAATAGGTCAGTCCATTTTTTCTGCACCGTCCGATGTACAAAGAACGGGCAGATCGCCTTCGTCTACCTCCAGCCAGTCAGTGTTGACTATCTTCCTCGAAACAGCAGCGACCACCGGCCCAGTCCCCTGCCTGTGCCCTCCCCTCGACCTCACCGCACCGCCGTGCTTGGCACCACCCCCGACAATCCATTCAAGCCCCGCCGACCACCAGATCGGGCGCAAGCAGCTCCCGCGCCCCACACCCCTATGATAGACACTGATGCGCCGCTTCCCCGGCGAACAAGCGGACTAGGTGCTCCGCGCGCCTAAGTGGGTGCTGCTTCTTTTAATTGCGGTTCGACTGACCCTGAATTGAAATCCAGGCGGGCTACTAACCTCTAGCAAAGGTGAAATAGTAACGGGAGGAAACCTTGTGCATTTAGTATCACGAAGAAGATGCAGTAAGAAGCGCTCAACTAGTTTCTTTCGTGGGATGAATACGGTGTGAGCAGAGACGTAAGGTTTGCACGAATAAGGGAAGAGGAGTACCTCTTTCTGCTGGCAGTGCTGTGTCCTCCTTCTGTTTTTCCAACGATCTTCTTGTGGTTCGCTGGAAACGACAAGTTGTGGAGGACGGTGCAGCCTTGGATGAACCCATGGCCAAGTTGTTGAGTGTGGTGCGGTGGCCGTCTGTCGGCGGCGGGGAAGCAGATCCGAGGCGGCGAACAACAACGTAGCGGGAACCGCTCCGGTGTGGTGGACGGTTGCGACAGTGGAGCGGTAGCAGTGAGTCGTAGGACGGCGTGGTCGGAGTGGTTCTGGTACGGCGCACGTCGACGTCGACGTCGTGGAGGTGGCTCTACCTCGGCTTCAGCTGCTAAATCCTTGAGGGCGTTGCGGTTGCGGTTCCGTTGGACGACGACGTCGGGGTACCGGCTCCGGCGTGATGGAGTTGGGCGGTGGTGGATTGGGCGCTATGGGGTGGAGGACGAAGGAGGCTGGGGTTTCGCGGCTGGTGGAGAGGGCGTTTTGGCGCCCACGGAGTATGAATGGGGAAACAGAGGGAGGCGGGGAACTGAGGGGGAACAATGTTTCGGTTTGGGACGCGCTTGTTTGAAATTTGGGGAAAGTTACAAACTTTGCCCCCATCTGAAATTTCGTACATATTGCGGGTTGGGGGTAGGACAGTAATCTCAGGTGTCCCAAATGTGGGCGGGATAGATTTCGGCCGAGCGCGTGGGTGTTTAGGCTCCCACGACGTATGGATGTTTCTCTGAGGCGGTTGAGACTGGCGTCTTGGTGAAGTTACAAACCTACCCCGGTTTAGACCTTTGGACACCGGGACGATAGGCTACACGGGCCAGAGTCGGGACAGTAATTTCCTACCGCCAAACATTAGTCTCGCGCGGTTTCGGGTGACCAGAGGCCTATTTGGCGCTTCGTTCAATATTTGGGAGCAGAAGCATTAACGTTTTCGGTTCTCTTGAATTGAACATTCAGGATTTGTCAAACTTCACAAATCTTTACTCTTGAAAATCCTAAAGCTACGATTATTTTGGAATGGAGGTGGTACATTTGAATATACATTGTACACGAGTATATATTAAAAAATACACAACTTACCTCAGTTCATGCATGGTTCCAGATATAATCTTCCTGGTTGCAAAAAAAAGTTAGACATGCGTATCAATATATATAGCATGTTCAAATGCACAACAAAGATTGATGCCCCCTTTTACATCTGATTTACAAATGCCATTATCTCAGGTTCAAATAGATGAATGCACTTTCTATGAATTCGAATCTTCGAAACCCCCTTTATGTCGAATTCAACATGTATTATATTTCGTAGCTAGCAATTTGGAATGTATCCATGCAAGTGACAAATGTATAAAGTGCTTCACACTAACAACATGGAGTGCACTAATTAATGTTTACATATGAATTGCAAAAGCATCCATTGCCTATATTTCAAACCGCTCTCACTCTATGGATCGATAATATGAAATAAACGCATGCACATGCTGGAATTTAATAGAGTATGGGTGTCTGATAGACCGATTTTCGTCCATACGCAATTTGCCAAATTCATGATCTCATCAAAAAATAATAATGCCATTTATATTTTAATTTAATGCGTAGAACCACCTTTTACACGTTGATGCACTATGCATCGACCCGTTCTCACAAACGCGCTATATATCTCTCTATCTACCGCATAAGTGCACACACTTTATATGCATCGGCATTTCTCTCTCACACATGCTCACAATCTCTCTCGGGGTGTCGGAAAGTCTCACGCACATGCTCTCTCTGTATCTCTCTCTCTCTCTCTCTCTCTCTCTCTCTCTTTCTGACTACTATGTACCACTCTTTTCACTAATCTCAGTTGGAAAACACTATTTCTCTCACATGCATATATACACACGCACGGTCTCTACTAGCCCTCTATACGCACATATATGTGCCTACATGTCTCCCGCACGCACATTATCTTTAGGCCTCTCTCGCACACATTGCCCGCCAGACACACCTCTCTCTTAGTAGTTGGCAGATTTGATTCCATCATATCATTCGGTAGGATATCCTTGATTGTTAGGCTGGATGGTAATACGAGGCAAAGTTTTACCCTTGTACGGACCCTTGCAGTTGAGGAAAAAGCCTACTCATGGTACTGTATATTAGTGATAGGGGTGTGTACAAAGTACACGTGAATACCAGGCATTGTGCGTGTGTGTATACTATCGACGAACTAGCCCCCAAGCTTCTATAACATATTGGGGGCCTAGGGTTACAAATCATATATAGTCGGCTTATCACCAGTGGGGATAGAGTCCTCCGCGACTCTGGTAGCTTGGTTCGTGTTGTACGCCGAGTCTTCCACATGGGTCTTCGTTTAACGCGTCTCGATCCAACCTATGTGGCGCAGGATGGAACCGACCCATCAGTCCTCATGTTGACCCACCACAACTAGAAATGATGTGCCCACCACACCACACACACAATCAACCACTAAGAAAATAAGCATATATGATAGTACAATGTTATACATGAAAGTTAATTGCATGGTGGATCCAAAAATATTTGTTCTGCACTATGAATGTTTATATATTCTCCTAAAATATTAGTCACAGGAAAGAGAAACGTAGGGCATATCTCTCCTTGTCTCCATCGGACATCCCCTCTTTCTACACCACTTTCATGTACGCACACAAACTATCTCTCGGCCCTCTAAAAGTATGCATGCCCATGACACATTCATGCATGACGGCCACTGTATTTCAAGCTAAAGCACTATACAGTCACTGGAGTTCAGAATATGCTCATTACGGTCACCGTATACATTCTTGTGGTGATCATACAGTATCTAGCTCACGATATGTCTCCGTATTTTCTTGATGACACTGACGGACTTTGCATTTGATGCGTGCTCCATATTTTGTTGACGACACTTACGGTCATTGTATTTGAAGCGAAAGCACGATGTGGTCACTGGACTTCAGAATAAGCTCATCACGGTCACCACATACATTTTGTCGTGCTAACCAACATGTGGTTGGATGGTTAGGAAGATAGTGGTTTCTCAAGCCCACCAGGGTTAAAGTCCCGGTGCTCACATTTATCCTGGGTTAATTTCAATATTTTCCGGCGATGTGCGTTCAGTGGGAGGAGACGTTCCACTCGACTACGAGGCACCTATGGTGACTTCGTAAAATCTCAAGGTCATATGCTGGCCCACTCTCTCGAAGGTGCTCATAGGGGTAGGGTCTGTGTGTGTCCGCTTATAGCGGTGAGTACTTGTGCGTATATATGAGCCCTTGCGTCTGTACCATGTTAAAAAAATACATATCATGATTATACGGTCACTAGCTCACCCATACAACTCCGTATTTTGTTGATGGCACAATCAATTGACCAGTCAAACGTTCCACATGGCGCAACCAGTGTTGCACCATCGGGGCGCGTAACCGTGGGGCCCACCTGTCAGCCCGTATATGAAAGAAAGAAATGGTAGTTTGAGTCCGTACTGTGTTAATAAAATAAGTACATTTTAGGGTGATCATACGATCACTAGCTCACCATACAGCTCCGTAATTTGTTGATGACACGATCAATTGACCAGTCAAACGGTCCACACTCAGCAGCGCACATTACCATAGGGCCCACCCGTCAGCGCGTATATGAAGGACAGAAATGGTAATCAATTAGTGGTCGGTGGGTACTCGAAGTCTTGGGACCTCTGGTTGGCAGTCGCCGGCGGTGGGGGGCGTTGATTGGGCGATGGGGTGGGGATCGCCGGAGAAAAAGCTCGGCGCGGGGGGGCCTATAGGGATGGCCGGTGCGGCGACGGACCGGCCGTGAGGAGTTGTTTCGGGGCGGGCGGGGCGGCATGGCTGCGCGGGCAGGCCGTGGGCGGCGGGGGCCGGCGGTTCGGCCGGTGGTGGGTGGCAGCTCACGGGGGTGGAGTTTGATGATAAACTGCAGGCCCTTGATTTTGTATCCAACGGCTGGAAAATCTAATGACCAGAGATGAAAAAGTCAGTCGACTGATGTGTAGCCTCACCTCGCACGTACACATGCACGTACGCAAGACACGCACGCATGCAGGCGTGCAACACTGACACGTACACATAACGAACACACGCACACATGCATGCGTGCAACACTGACGCGTACACACGCACTCACGAACACACGCACGTACGCACACATGCATGCAACACTGAAACGTACCCTTGCACGCATGCAACACTTGCACGCCTGCATGCACACAGCACACGACGCAAGACACACGCTCAATCTATACATGCATGCACCCTTTTTTAAGGACATGGATTGTTACGTGTATTAATCAATCTTATCTATGATAAGCAGAACATTGATGTTTGTAGCGGTCTTTATGAATCACAACGTATCGAACAGG
>LR738715.1:262913722-262949837 GCA_902687465.1 Secale cereale
GGGGGTCCTGTTGATCGGGAGGGTTGTGGCGTACAGCAAAACGGAGTAAACAGACTTGTGTTGGAGCGCTACGGTCGAAACGGGGGTCATGTTCATCGGGAGGGGTGTGGCGTACCACAAAATGGGACTCCACGGGATACTGTTCATCACCACCGTCGACTACGTCCAGCCTCCACGGGCTACTGTTCATCCCCCGTCGACCTCCTCCAGCCTCCACCTGCGATTGTTCAGCCTCCACCGTGCGCTACTCCATCGGCTACTGTTCAACCAGCCCTCTCCATGGGCTCCTGTTCAACCACCCCTCCACGGGCTACTGTTCATCCGGCCCTCCACGGGGTGGTCCTGTTCATGCATCCCTCCACGGGATCCTGTTCTTGCAGCCCCAACAGGCTCGACCGAACGGGGTCCTGTTCATGCAGAGGCAACACCACGGGGTCCTGTTCAGCCACCCCCACCAGGAACTGTTCATCCAACCCCCAGCAACACTCACTGTTCATGCAGATGCAGCATCAATCGGCTTCAGTTAGCAGCAGTAGCGAAGGAATCGCTCGATCGGGTTCAGTTAACAGCCATCGATCGATCGCTCGGGTTCAGTAATGCGTACCCTGCAGTGCAATCGCTCGGGTTCAGTTAGATCCCAACGCCTCACTCGGGTTCAGTTAGAGCCCAACGCCTCGCACCCACGCGTGTGCGTGTACGAGAGAAACGTGCATCGCTCGGCCCCGATCACCCACCGTAACCGGGAACACCCCGATATTTTCCTCGCCCTTGCTTCTACCACGATTTTTCCATCATGGACGGCCCAAAGAATGTCATGCAACTGCGTCTCCGGCCCGCCCAGGACGTAAAGCCCATTTTCTGTCATGATTTTTTGTCAAAGAAGTAAGACCCCACCACATCTATGATGATACCGTGTTTTGTCACAATTATTTTCATAGAAGTGTCATAAGTATGACAGAAAAAAGTTTTGTTCGGACCAAAATGTCACGGATGTGTCTTTTTTTGTAGTGGAGGGTGGGGGGCACGCCTACCCCCTGAGCGCACCCTCCTACCTCGTGGACGCCTCGTTGCTTCCTTGACGTCCACCCCAATTCTCCTGGATTGCGTTTGTTCCAAAAATGATCCTCGCGAAGGTTTCATTCCGTTTGGATTCCGTTTGATATTCCTTTTCCGCGAAACACTAAAATAGGCAAAATAACAGCAATTTGCACTAGGCCTTTGGTTAGTAGGTTAGTCCCAAAATTAATTTAAAAGTGCATATTGAAGCCCATTAAACATCCAAAACAGATAATATAATAGCATGGAACAATAAAAAATTATAGATACATTGGAGACGTATCAAGCACCCCCAAGCTTAATTCCTGCTCGTCCTCGAGTAGGTAAATGATAAAAATGGAATTTTTGATGTGGAATGCTACCTAACATAATTTTCAATGTAATTCTCTTTATTGTGGCATGAATGTTCAGATCTGAAAGATTCAAGACAAAAGTTTAATATTGACATAAGAATAATAATACTTCAGGCATACTAACAAAGCAACTATGTCTTCTCAAAATAACATGGCCAAAGAAAGTTTATCCCTACAAAATCATATAGTTTGGCTATGCTCCATCTTCGTCACACAAAATACTCAAATCATGCACAACCCCGGTTTCAGCCAAGCAATTGTTTCATACTTTAATTTTTTTCAAACTTTTTCAACTTTCACGCAATACATGAGCGTGAGCCATGGATATAGCACTATAGGTGGAATAGAATGGTGGTTATGGAGAAGACAAAAAAGGAGGAAGATGGTCTCTGCCTAGCTGTATCCATGGGCATACAACACCTCGAGGTATACAGAGACTCAAACCTCGCTATCTCCCAAATAAACGAATATTTTGATGCGAAGGATTCAAAAATGGCACCTTATCGCAATGCCATATTGAAAATATTGGCTAGATTTGAGGGGTTGGAATTCCATCCTGTAGCCGGGGATAATAACCAGGTCGCTGACGTACTTGCTCGTATGGGCACTAAACGCGATCCCGTCCCGCCTAACACCTTCGTGGAAAGGCTATTTAAGACATCAGTAACATGGCAGGACGCGGGCGGTGATACGAATTCGGATCCGAACAGACCCCTGGCCAAACTTAACCCAGACGTCATCGGAGACCCAGACATGGAGATAACTTCTTCGGCGCAGGAGATCATGGCTCTCATAGACTCCTGGACAGAGCCCTTCCTAGCTTACCTTAAAAAGCAGGAGCTCCCCGATGACCAAAATGAGGCCCGCCGCATAGTCCAGCGTTCTAAGGCCTACAAAGTTCACGAAGGTGAATTATATAAGAAAAGAACTACTGGTGTTCTCCAAAGGTGCATCTTCGGAGAGGAGGGAAGGCAAATTCTCACTAAAATACACGCTGGAATGGGCGGCCACCACGCCGCGGCCCATGCGCTCGTAGGCAAAGCTTTTCGAGGTGGCATTTTCTGGCCCACTGCCCGAGCAGATGCCCAGACCCTAGTCCAACATTGCGCCGGCTGCCAGCTCTTTGCAAATCAAAGTCACATGCCTCCCACCGCTTTGAGAACAATCCCCATTACTTGGCCTTTTGCGGTCTGGGGGCTTGATATGGTCGGACCTCTTAAAGGGGGAAGCCATAAAAGAAATACTTGCTGGTGATGGTAGATAAATTCACTAAATGGATAGAAGCCAAGCCACTAAAAACAGCTGAGGCAGGGCCAGTGATAGATTTTATATCTGGTGTAGTACACTGTTATGGTGTCCCGCATAGTATTATCACAGATAATGGCACCAACTTTACAACCGATGAGGTAAAAAATTGGTGCACAAAGTTAGGTATTAAACTTGATTATGCTTCTGTGTACCATCCTCAAACAAATGGTCAAGTATAAAGAGCCAATGGTATTATAATGAGCGACATTAAACACCGACTAGTGCGCTCCTACGGGAGTCTGATAAACACTAGGTCGAAGAGCTTGACTCCGTACTCTCAGGGCTGCGGACCACACCTAATCGGACGACCGGATACACACCTTTCTTCATGGTGTACGGCGCAGAGGTTGTTCTGCCCTGTGAAATCATTCATGACTCACCTCCAGTGCGCATCTACGAGGCGAGAGAAGCCGAGCTAGACCGGTAGGATGACCTAGATGGACTTGAAGAGGAGCGCGATGCAGCGGAGGCCCGTTCTGCATTTTATCAACAACAGGCCCAGCGATACAAGAGCAAAGAAGTGCGGGCCAAGACATAAATGTCGGCGAACTCATTTTACGCTTCATGGGGAAGAAGAAGGACAATATCAAACAAAAATGGGAGGGCCCCTTCATTATCGATGAAGTACTCACCGGTGGAGCCTATCGCCTTCCGAATGCACAAGACAACCGCCTTGAGCCGAACCCGTGGAACCCTGCCAGGCTCTCACGATTCTATGGATAGTTCGGTAGCAATTTTTTTCCTCCTTTTAAGTTAGGTCTTGTCCCTTATCTTTTATTTTTCTCCCTTTCCTTTTTTTACCTTTTCTCTCATTGGTAAGTATTCGGCTCACCCGAATTGCCACAGGATAAGTACATCTTCGAATGTATCTACCTCAAATATACTTGGGGGCTTCTTTAACGAAGCCCATTACTAAAAAGGTTCTTGCTTAAAATGTCGTATGTTTCTACAGTCCTTCCTTGCCATTATATGCACCAATATGACATAAGTTCTGGCCAAGCTGGGTTGCCTAGCTCCTATGCTTACCCCTACGTTTCTGATTGTTCAGCTTGGGCATAAAGGGAGCACCTCTGCGATTGTTACAACCGGTTAATCCGTACATGTACCTCAGACTGGGTGAAGCCAAAAGCTAGCACTCTTAAGGGAATAATTGGTCGGTAGATACACGACATAACGATTTAACGCATACATTTAAATTATCACAGGATATGGCATCCTACAGTCCTCTTTTACAGGATCAAAAGCCCAGGCTTGCATATGTACGCATGTCGACCCAGGGAAAGGAACCCTTAACGGAACTATTCTCTCTAGAAGATGTTTCTTACGTTAAACAGTAATATAACATAACTCCCCGAATACAGTTTGTCTGTTCAAGAAATTATGACCGGATTGCCTGGTTTCTGAACATACCCCGTGTTTACCACAGGTATAGTATTCGGAAACACTCCATCCTTTGGGTTTATGGAGGTTAAAGCGGAAGGTCGGCCATGAAACTCATTTTATAATTTCGGATGAAGATAAGTTTGATGTTAAAAGTACATTGATACATAGAATCAAACGATTACTCTTTCTCTATTCCCTCTATAAGGTTGTCTAGTCTACAGTCCTGTTGGGAAAACTTGGCAGCTGTCTCCACTTGGTCATACACCAAGCTCACGGGGATATATTTTCCTCCGATCCTCGAGGTCCCACGCGGGCCATATGATTCGGATCAAGACAGGTGTAGCGTGTCTTCACCATGCCCAGGCTTCTCGAGCACCCATGTGGCATGCTGACGCTTTCCACAGCTCGAAGCAGCGTCGAGCCCCTTTGAACAAGTCCGCCAAGTCCTCCATGGTTTCTGGAGGGGAATCACCCGGCCATAAAACCTTGGCCATACTCTTCATGGCCTTCCGAGATCGCTCGTGTACTCTGGAAAGCTCTTGCAGCACATCACCCTCAAAACTGAACACTTCCCTTTCGGGCTGCCCAGTTTGCAAACCTGCAGGAATAGTTTAATAAAAAAACTTTCAACATAAGAGACTATAAGGAGAGCTCGGTATAAGGGACATACTGAATATGCCGCCTTTTAGCCTCTGATTCTCTTCCATGGCACTTGAGAGTTGGGCTCTTACGTCCTTTAGTTCCTGTTCCAGCCTGACATTTTTATCCTGCGCTTGGTTTCTTCTATCTATGGCTTGCATCAGTACACGCTTGCCAGCAGCTGTTTCCCCTTCGGTGTATTTTTTGTCCTCCAGAGCAGCCCTTAGCTCTTTCTCCAATTGGTCGGTCGACCCTGTTGATTGTATGTCAATCAGTATGTACTTAACGACTAGTGATCAACACAAATATCATATTGTCCGGACACCATTGTTCTTACCACCAGCATCCTTTTCGGATTTCTTTGAATTTTCCAATTCGGTGGTGACAGTCGTTAGCTGGGTCCGGCACTCTTCCAGCTCCTTGGATAAGATGCTATTATTTTCTTGAAGCACCTGCAAAAACACAATGATCCTCAAATCAGTTGTACCAACTGCTTTAAGTCTCAGGGGCTACTGGTATGTGAACATCAAAATGTACACTTACCCGCATATCTTTTGAAAGCCGGTGAGTGGCTCCAGTGAGTCCGTCTTGAGCGGCTCAGATATAAGCATCTGTAGAGCTGAGGGTGTTAAACGCCTCCTCAGAAAAGGCTGGGTCACGCATGGTTACTTTCCACCGCTGGTGAACCATCGCAACCTCCACTTCAGAATTAGTAACCGACATTTCATCCGAATCCTCTTGAAGGGGACAATCCGACACTGAATCCACATTCACCCTTGACAGGTCGGATGCCGGATTGGCTGGATATTGATCTACAGGATTTCCGGAAATATTCCGGTGTGTGTTTGTCCTAAAAGGAAAAACAAAGGCGGAAAGTTGTAATACTGACTTCACCACACCCAGCATGTGTTAAAGCAAACATACCTCTCTGAGGGTTCGGTGGTGTTCATGGTCCTCCTTCGTTTCAAGGCCTCATCCGATGCAGGCGTCGCCCTCTAGGATGACGGTATTCGCATAGTTCGGCGTGAGAAGCGCCGCCCCTTTTGAGCATGAAAAAGTGCGATGGGTAAGGCGTACTGGGAATCTTCTTTTTGAGGAGATGTATCCTGGGTACTTACGTGAGAAGAAGGAATAAGGCTGGGGTAATCGGCTGCAATAGCCACCATGGCGCCGTCACGACAGGCTCGATAGAAGACTCCATCTTCTAGCTCTATACCTATGTCCGGATCTTCATCATATCCGGGGGCCGCGTTCCGAAATTTGTCCTCGAGATGTGGGGCGGGACTGTTAATCCCCTCGATCACCTTCCTCCACTCCTGTCAGGAAAAACCGAATCCAGTTCGGTCAATACATCCTCACGATAAAAAAAGGGCGGATATAGCGGTCAAGAGAAAGACTTACCCAGTCAGGAGGGTTGTACATAGAAAAACCCTCCCGGCACTTCAAGCGAAGAAAGTCTTGCTTCTCTCCCTTGTAGAGACCTTCTAGGATGACAGCTAGAGCGGCAGGGTCGTCCAAACCCAGGTGTAAGCAGCGTGAGTCGTCATTCTGACCATTGTAATGCCACATAGGAAATCCTCTAGCTTGGAGCAGCTGCACGCATCGCTTTAGTGAGATCGCCATCACTTCAATTATAGACAGCCCCGAAATGGCGAGCAATCTAATCTTGCCGGCCAGTCCGCTCTCTCTTATTTTGAGGGACTGCGGGGACACCAGTTGAAAAGCTTCTTTGGAGGGGCATTGGAATATTTGGCGAGGTCTTGCCGAACTGGATCCGGCAGGGCAACGTCCTCAATGTAAAACCACTCTGAAGGCCACTCTTCGGATGCCTTCTTTGGAGTACCGGGCAGATAGCCTGTCCCTGCTACGCGCCATACTTCGGCGCCACCAAATTCAAATATGGATCCCTTTTCCGAGCGAGGGACAAGGCAGAAGAACTTCCCCCACAGCTCAAAGTGAGGCTAGCAGCCCAAGAATAGTTCGCATAAAGCGACAAAATCCCTCAATATGCAGGATAGACCCCGGTGTGAGATCATGCAATTGAAGACCATAAAACTCCAGGAGCCCCCTAAGGAAGGGGTGGATGGGAGAACCTATGCCTCTTAGAAGGAAGGGGACAAAACATACCCGCTCTCCATCAGAGGTGTTGGGAAAGCTCTCCGCCAGAGCTTGATTATCCATGGAAGTTAGTCCGGCCCGGACGGGGACTAGATCCTCAGGTGGGAGAAATCCCTGCGCCTGAAGTTTTCTCAGATGTGCATGGGATACGGAACAAGTTTTCCAATCACTTGCTCGACGTCCGTGAGGGCATCAGGAAGAGCTTGGGGCGCTGGCCATGTTTGAAGATTTTCTGCAGGCACTAGGGATTCTTCCATGTGGAATGGGATGGAGTGGCAACTAAGATCTAATCTCTTATATAGGCGCCTTCCCTACACAATCAAGGGGGTAATTGCAAAAATACCTAGACGGTTCGCATTCATTGGACACGTGGAGGCAAAGGCGACAGCGGCGAGGAATCAACATAATGCAATATTAAAAGAAGTCGAACTATCATCCAGAAGGACTCACCTTGCAAGACCGAAGACATGAAGACGGACACAATCTCGTCCTTGAAGGCAAGTCCGGGGGCTACTGGGGGAGTCATGTATTCAGGGGTCCTTAGGCGTTTGGGTCGATGAAGCTGGGCCGTGTTGATGGGTCACGAAAGTAGAAGCAGAAGACTATCCCCCGTATTCGGTCAGGACTCGTATGTATGTAGAAAGGCAAGCGTAGTGTCTGGATGTATCTATTACTTCCTCCCCAAGTCACCCTTGTAACCCTAGGCCCACTCTAGCGTGTATATAAGCCGAGGGGTTTAGTTCGTAGAGGCTAACATCAGAATCATAACATCCTCATATGCTAAGCTTATTGTTTAGCCATTACGATCTCGAGGTAGATCAAATCTTGTAATCATATTCATCCAGATTAATATAGCAGGAAGTGCAGTATTACCACGATCGAGAGGGCCTGAACCTAGGTAAACATCGTGTCCCCAGTCTCCTGTTACCATCGATCCTCAAACGCATAGCTTGCCCCCCCCCTACCCGAGATCTGCCGATTTTGACACCGACACACATCAACTAGGCGTACTAATGGGCTATGGAGATGCCCAACAATGGATATCAATGTGAGTGAGTAGCGATTGCCATGCAACGGATGCACTAGAGCTATAAATGCATGAAAGCTCAATAATAGAAACTAAGTGGGTGTGCATCCAACTTGCTTGCTCATGAAGACCTAGGGCATTTGAGGAAGCCCATCGTTGGAATATACAATCCAAGTTCTGTAATGAAAATTCCCACTAGTATATGGAAGTGAAAAAATAAGAGACTCTCTATCATAAAGATCATGGAGCTACTTTGAAGAACAAGTGTGGAAAAAATATAGTAGCATTGCCCCCTTTTTTTTGGGCCTCCCTTTTTTTGTCCTTTCTCTTTTTTTATTTGGTTTTTGGACTTTTTTTCTCGAGAAAATGCTCTAATAATGATGATCATCACACTTCTATTTATTTACAACTCAAATATTACAACTCGATACTAGAACAAAATATGACTCTATATGGATGCCTCCGGCGGTGTACCGGGATGGGCAATGAATCAAGAGTGACATGTATGAAAAATTATGCATGGTAGCCTTGCGACAAATACCATGTCAACTACATGATCATGCAAGGTAATATGACAATGATGAAGCATGTCATAATAAACAAAACGGTGGAAAGTTGCATGGCAATATATCTCGGAATGGCTATGGAAATGCCATAATAGGTAGGTATGGTGGCTGTTTTGAGGAAGATATGTGGTGGGTTTATGGTACCGACGAAAGTTGTGCGGTACTAGAGAGGCTAGCAATGGTGGAAGGGTGAGAGTGCGTATAATCCATGGACTCAACATTAGTCATAAAGAACTCACATAATTATTGTAAAAATCTACAAGTCATCTAAACAAAGTACTACACGCATGCTCCTAGGGGAAGGGTTGGTAGGAGTTAACCATCGCGCGATCCCGACCTCCACACAAAGGATGACAATCAAAGAAATGCCTCATGCTTCAAATTTGTCACACAACGGTTACCATACGTGCATGCTACGGGTCTTGAAAACCTCAACACAAGTATTTCTCAAATTCACAACTACTCTACTAGCATGACTCTAATATCACCATCCTCATATCTCAAAATGATCATCAAGTATCAAACTTCTCATAGTATTCAATGCACTTTATATGAAAGTTTTTATTATACCCATCTTGGTTGCCTATCATATTAGGACTAATTTTATAGCCAAAGCAAATTACCATGCTGTTCTAAAGGACTCTCAAAATAATATAAGTGAAGCATGAGAGATCAATAATTTCTATAAAATAAAACCACCACCGTGCTCTAAAAAATATAAGTGAAGCACTAGAGCAAAATTATCTAGCTCAAAAGATATGAGTGAATCACATAGAGTATTCTAATAAATTTTGATTCACGTGTCTCTCTCCCAAAAGGTGTGTACAGAAAGGATGATTGTGGTAAACTAAAAATCAAAGACTCAAATCATACAAGATGCTCCAAGCAAAACACATATCATGTGGTGAATAAAAATATAGTCTCAAGTAAAGTTATCGATGGATGAAGACGAAAGAGGGGATGCCTTCCCGGGGCATCCCCAAGCTTAGGGTTTTGGTTGTACTTGAATTTTACCTTGGGGCGCCTTGGTCATCCCAGATTAGGCTCTTGCCACTCCTTATTCCATAGTCCATCAAATCCTTACCCAAAAACTTGAAAACTTCACAACACAAAACTTAACAGAAAATATTGTGAGCTCCGTGAGTATAAGAAAACAAACCACCACTTTAAGGTACTGTAATGAACTCATTCTTCATTTATATTGGTGCTAAACCTACTTTATTCCTACTTCTCTATGGTTCATACCCCCAGATAGTACTCATAGATTCATCAAAATAAGCAAACAACACACGCAAAACAGAATCTGTCAAAAACAGAACAGTCTCTAGCAATCTGTAACTTTCGAATACTTCTGTAACTCTAAAAATTCTGAAATAAATTGGTGGACGTGAGGAATTTGTCTATTAATCATATGCAAAAATAATCAACTTAAAAGCACTCTCCAGTAAAAAATGGTAGCTAATCTCGTGAGCGCAAAAGTTTCTGTTTTTTATAGCAAGATCGCAAAGACTTCACCCAAGTCTTCCCAAAGGTTCTACTTGGCGCAAACACTAATTAAAACACAAAAAAACATTAATAGCAGTAGCATGATAAATTATTTATTACTAAACAGAAACATAAATCAAAGAACAAAAATAAAATTGGGTGGCCTCCCAACAAGCTCTTTCTTTATAGCCATTAAAATAGGCTTGAGAATTCAATGATGCTCACATGAAAGACAAGACTTGAATCACAAAGAGAGCATCATAAAACACGTGGAAAACACATCTAAGTCTAACATACTTCCTATGCATAGGCATTTTATAGGAAAACAAATTGAGAAAGGCAATATCTAGCATATGCAAGGAAGAAAAATAAAACAAGATCAATCTCAACATGAAGAGAGGTAATTTAGTAACATGAAGATTTCTACAACCATCTTTTCCCTTCTCATAATAATTGCATGTAGGATCATAAGCAAGTTCAACAATATAGCTATCACAAAACATATTCTCAACACGATCCACATGCATACAAAGTTGACACTCTTCCAAAATAGTGGGATCAATATTAACTAAAGTCATGACCTCTCCAAACCCACTTTTATCAAAAAAATCATAAGATTGAACATTCTCCAAATATGTGGGATCTAAAGTTGACACTCTTCCAAACCCACTTTCAATATTATTGTAAACATTATTATCAATCTCATATATATCATGGGGCTTAGATAAAATTTCAAGATCGTAAGAAGCATCACCCCAATCATGATCATTGCAACAAGTAGTGGACATAACAAAATAAGCATCCCCAAGCTTAGGGTTTTGCATATCATGAGCACAATTGACATTAATAGTATTTATAATAACATCATTGCAATCATGCTTTTCATTCAAGGAGCTATCGTGAATCACTTTATAATCTTTTTCTTTCAACACTTCATCACAATTTTCAGACTCACGAATTTCAAGCAAAACCTCATAAACATAATCTAGTGCATGCAGCTCACTAGCAATTGGTTCATCATAATTGGATCTCTTAAAAAGATTAGCAAGTGGATGAGGATCCATAATTTAGCAAGCGAGGATGCAAGCTAATAGAGGGCACATGGCAACACAAGCAAACACAAAGGCAAACAGAAAAAGGCAAAGGTTTTCGAAATTCGTTTTAGATGTGGGGGAGAGGGAAACGAGAGCAAATGGCAAATAATGTAATGCGAGGGATAAGAGTTCGTGATGGGTACTTGGTATGTCTTGACTTGTGCATAGATCTCCTTGGCAACGACGCCAGAAATTGGCAAGTTGACGGGAGATCAAATATTGACTTTGACTTGGCGTAAATCTCCCCGACAATGGCGCCAGAAATCCTTCTTGCTACCTCTTAAGCATGCGTTGGTTTTCTCTTGAAGAGGAAAGGGTGATGCAGCAAAGTAGCGTAAGTATTTCCCTCGGTTTTTGAGAACCAAGGTATTAATCCAGTAGGAGACTACACGCAAATCCCTAGTACCTGCACAAACAATTAAGAAACTTGCAACCAAGGCGATAAAGGGGTTGTCAATCCCTTCACGGCCACTTGCAAAAGTGAGATCTGATAAAGATAATAAGATAAATATTTTTGGTATTTTCCTCGTATAGATTGAAAAGTAAAGATTGCAAAATAAACTACGATAAAAATAGCTAGTTGACGGGAGATTGATATGAAGGAAAATAGACCTGGGGGCCATAGGTTTCACTAGTGGCATCTCTCGAGATAGCATATTTTACGATGGGTGAACAAATTACTGCCGAGCAATTGATAGAAAAACGCATAGTTATGAGAATATCTAGACATGATCATGTATATAGGCATCACGTCTGTGACAAGTAGACCGAAACGATTCTGCATCTACTACTATTACTCCACACATCGACCGCTATCCAACATGCATCTAGAGTATTAAGCTCATAAGAACAGAGTAATGCATTAAGCAAGATGACATGATGTAGAGGGATAAACTCATGCAATATGATATAAACCCCATCTTTTTATCCTCTTTGGCAACAATACAATACATATCGGTTCCCTTTCTATCACTGGGATTGAACACCGCAAAATTGAACCCAAAGCTAAGCAATTCTCCCATTGCAAGAGAGATAAATCTAGTAGGCCAAACCAAACTGATAATTCGAAGAGACTTGCAAAGATATCAAATCATGCATATAAGAATTCAGATAAGAACCAAATATTGTTTATATATAATCTTGATCATAAACCAACCATTCATTGGATCTCGACAAACACACCGCAAAAAGTATTACAACGAATAGATCTCCAAGAAGATCGAGGAGAACTTTGTATTGAAATCCAAAGAGAGAGAGAAGAAGCCATCTAGCTAATAACTATGGACCCAAAGGTCTGTGGTAAACTACTCACACATCATTGAGAGGCTATGGTGTTGATGTAGAAGCCCTCCGTGATCGATTCCCCGTCCGGCGGAGCGCCGGAAAAGGACCCAAGATGGAATCTAATGGGTACAGAAGGTTGCAGCGGTGGAAATAGGGTTTCGTGGTGCTGCCGGATGTTTTCAGGGTATATGAGTATATACAGGAGAAAGAAGTAGGTCGGTGGAGCTACGAGGGGCCCACAAGGGTGGGGGGCGCGCCTACCCCCCTGGGCGTGCCCTCCTACCTCGTGGCCGCCTCGTTGCTTCCTTGACGTCCACTCCAAGTCTCCTGGATTGCGTTTGTTCCAAAAATGATCTGCGCCAAGGTTTCATTCCGTTTGGATTCCGTTTGATATTCCTTTTTTGCGAAACACTGAAATAGGCAAAAAAAAAACAGCAATTTGCACTAGGCCTTTGGTTAGTAGGTTAGTCCCAAAAATAATATAAAAGTGCATATTAAAGCCCATTAAACATCCAAAACAGATAATATAATAGCATGGAACAATTAAAAATTATAGATACGTTGGAGACGTATCACACCAGGTGGAAAGGAGAGAAGGGCCACAAGGGGAGGCAGCGCCCCCCATGGGCTGGTCCGAATTGGACTAGGAGGGGTGGCGCCCCCCTCTTTCCTTCTCCCTCTCCTCCTCCTTCCCTCTCTCCACCTCTTGGAAAAGGAAGGGGACTCCAACTAGGATTGGGAATCCTAGTTGGACGCCCCCCTATAGGCGCGCCCCTCCTAGTCCGGCTTCCTCATCCTCCCTCCTTTATATACGTGGGCAGGGGGCACCCCAAAGGCACAACAGACAATCTCTTATCCGTGTGCGGTGCCCCCCTCCACAGTTACACACCTCGGTCATTTTGTTGCAGCACTTAGACGAAGCCCTGCGTTGGTAACTTCATCATCACCGTTACCACGCCGTCGTGCTGACAAAACTCTCCCTCGTCCTCAACTGGATCAATAGCTCGAGGGACGTTATTGTGCTGAACGTGTGCTGAACACGGAGGGCCGTACGTTTGGTACTTGGATCGGTTGGATCGTGAAGACGTTCGACTACATCTACCGCGTTACTAAACACTTTCGCTTTCGGTCTACGAGGGTACGTGGACACACTCTCCCCACTCATTGCTATGCTTCTCCAAGATAGATCTTCCGTGATCGTAGGAATTTTTTTGAAATACTACGTACCCCAACATCCCCTCCCCGAAAGAGGGGCTAGGGTTGCGCCCCTAGGCCGCCCACACCCCTATATGTAGTGGGGAGAGGCATGGGGGCTGGGCACACTAAGTCCCACCTCATGGAGGCAGCCCTTCCTCTCCCATTACTCCGTTTTCCACTCAAATCACATCTATGGTAGCGCTTGGCGAAGCCCTGCTGGGATTGCTCCACCACCATCTCCACCACGCCATCATGCTAGTTGAGATCCCATCTACTTCTCCTTCCTCTCTTACTGGATCAATAAGGAGGAGACGTCACCGAGCCGCACGTGTGCTGAACCCGGAGGTGTCGCTAGTTCGGCACTTGATCGGGAGTTCGTGGGACGGATCGTGATTGGACCGCGAAGACGTTCAACTACATCAACCGCGTTTCTTAACGCTTCCGCTTAGCGATCTACAAGGGTATGTAGATCCAATCTCACCTCTCGTAGATGTTCATCTCCTAGATTGATCTTGGTGAGCGTAGGAAAAAAATTGTTTCCCATGCAACGTTCCCCAACACTTATCACGTTGTTTGTCGTATAATATGGTGAAAAAATTAAAGGAATTTGCTAATGACGTCGGGTGTGTGTATGAGAGATGATTTTTTCTCCTGGTACAATGCACGGGCATGTTTGCTAGTAAATTATAAAATCCACATTTTCAAAAGTTATTCAGTACGAGTTTTCAAACAATTTACCGTATATTAAAGTATGTTCATATTATATTAGAAAAAGTTCAACATTTATTAGGAAAATGTTCTGCGTGTGTTAGAAAATTTATTGTATTCTAAAAATATCTTCAACATATATTTAAAAGAAGTTCATCATATATTAAAAAATCTTCAACATATATTACAAAAAATTCAAAGTATATTAAAAACTATTCAACATATATTAAGAAAATGTTCAATGTGTATTTAGAATATGTTCAATGTATATTATAAAAATATCATTGTAAAAAACTATTGGTATATAGAAAATGTTCATCATGTATTAAAAATCATTCACCGTGAGGTATAAGAAAAATAAATAAAAACCGAAAAAATCAACCAAACAGAAAAATAAACAATTCTAAAAAGAACTTGAAATAAAAATCTGAAACAAATAACAAACAAAAAGAACGAAGCTATGAACGGTGTGCAGGGTGCTCTGTCGCGAACGGCGTGCGTTAAAAATCAACAAATGTTGAAACATTAACGTAAAAGCGTCAGATTTAACTTTCCCCAATGAACGCTTAGCTTGTCGTCCGATCACACAACAAGGATCTTTACGCAAGGCTGGTAGAGGTGGGATGGGTTCGAGGCGGTGGTGGTGGAGGCTGCGGCAGGGACGAGATGGTGACATGCTTCAACGGTGGCCAATCTCAGCTCCGGTCTCCACTCGACAATCTTCTCAGAGAAGCCTCGGTTGCGCGTACAAGGCGCTTGCGCTGGGGAGATCGGGGTGTTCGGCGCCCTCGCTGTTGCTGGTTGCTGGGTGAGGCGAAGGCGGGGCAAAGGCACACTGGTAGTGTAGGGGAACGCAAAAGTGCAGTGGGTTGTTCGAGCACGCCGAGATACTGATGACACGGTGGTGTGGCTCCATCGTCGTCGTCCAAGGAACTGGACCTTCAACCAGGCAAGCAAAAGGAAGAGACGACATTGCACGCGTCCACAGCAGAGCTACGACGGAGGCGGGGAAGACAGCGATCGTAGAGTGTAGATTCACTCATTTTGCAAACATCGCACACGTCCATGGCGGAGCTACGACAGAGGCGGGGAAGACAACTATCGTAGAGTGTAGATTCACCCATTTTGCAAACAGAATCTACAATCTAGAATATGTCTATATACATCTCTATGTAGTCCCTATTAAAATATCTAAAAAAGCTTATATTTAGAAATGAAGGGAGTAGTCTACATGGAAGTGAACAACACACACAATTGCCATGCGAATGGCACCAACATTTTTCTGATTTTTTTCCTTTGTGTATCTAAAACAATAAAATTCTAAATTTGTCATACGAAACACCACAACAATGGTCATGGACTTTGTCACGTGTATTATGTTTTTTCTAGATTTGCATGTCACTTGTTATTTTTGTTCTACTTTTGCCATCATGGGCACCATCAACATGGCAAAACTTACACCTTCATTTTTTATACAATTGGCATGCAAATCTAAGATGACAACATTTTTAAAAATAATAATTGCCATGTGACTTTATCAAAAAAATTGTACATTTTCCATGCCACCAATAGATTTTAGCTTCATATTCACCATTGTAGCAGACAAATAATTGTCAGGATTCTTTAAGCAAATCTTGTAATGGCATAGCATTAACTCATGATGACTTGTCATGGGAACTTTAAGTTTTCACGCATGGCAATTTGGCCATGATTTGTGTAGGTTTGTCATGAATAATGGACTTTTTACTATATGCATGTTCATAACATTGCAAATTCATATCTAGTCACATGCAAATTCATAAGTTTTTTGCAACATGACAATTTTTTTAGATCTTCATAATTTCCACATGTCAAATCTACAAAAAAATTAAACTTGAAACATGGAAAATTTATACATTCTTGACAAATCAGACACATTTATTGTAATGTTCACACGTCAAGTTTACATTTTGTTTGCTAAAACATGGTTCCTTCTATGATAATGTTTGTATTACACAAACGACAATTTTTCTTTCTTTTTGTTTCTTCAGATCACAAGTTACATTATTGTCCATGGCTAGTTTTATATCCATGAAATAAAAATAAAAATTAATCAAAATTGCATTGCAAGACCATGAACATTTTATTTCAAAGACATGGTAAATTTATTTTCACAGCCATGGCAATTTAGTTTTTCCCAAAACCGAGTCAAAGAAAATTCAGTTCCATGCCAAAATTATTTTCAGAATCATGGCAATTTAGTTTTTGCTGGACCATGGAAGACCCAACTGTCGTACTCTAGTGATTTCCATCCCGGTTTGCCTCCCACTGCCCTTGCCCTGAGTGTGACCTATTTTTTTCCGTATCTTCGCGAACGCCAGGGACGTCCATGTGGCTGGGATGTTTATCGCTTGGATGTTTGGCCTAGAGGATGGCTGGCGATGGATGTACAACAGAGCCTCGGTGCCTTGCGCGCTGAGTGCGGACAGTTGATTTAGTGGTGGGGTGTTGCGTTTGGACAAGGACAGAGTGACATGAAGGGCATAAGGGTTGGAACCGGCATAGACACCTTCAAAGGTCTTCCTGCGACTAGATAACATTTCGGAAGCCTCTGGCTAGCGATTGTATTTGGATTTGTCAAGTGTTGCTAAAAAAGACAAATAAGCTATGTAGAATGTTCAAGGTTATTTGCAAGTCAATGTCCTTTGTATCAGCACAACTTGTGAGGCTATACATCTTGTCGTGTGCCGGTTACCGATGGGATGTGCTACCTCTTGAGCATGCGTTGGTTTTCCCTTGAAGAGGAAAGGGTGATGCAGCAAAGTAGCGTAAGTATTTCCCTCAGTTTTTGAGAACCAAGGTATCAATCCAGTAGGAGATAACATGCAAGTCACCTAGTACCTGCAGAAACAATCAAGAACCTTGCAACCAACGCGATAAAGGGGTTGCCAATCCCTTCACGGTCACTCGCAAAAGTGAGATCTGATAAAGATAATAAGATAAATATTTTTGGTATTTCTGTTCTATAGATTGGAAAGTAAATATTGCAAAATAAAATAAATAGGAAACTAGACTTGTAGATCGGAAACTTATATGATAGAAAATAGACCCGGGGGCCATAAGTTTCACTAGTGGCTTCTCTCAAGATAGCGGTGGGTGAACAAATTACTGCCGATCAATTGATAGAAAAGCACATAGTTATGAGAATATCTAGGCAATGATCATGAATATAGGCATCACGTCCGTGTCAAGTAGACTGAAACGATTCTGCATCTACTACTATTACTCCACACATCGACCGCTATCCAGCATGCATCTAGAATATTAAGTTCATAAGAACAGAGTAACGCATTAAGCAAGATGACATGATATAAAGGGATAAACTCAAGCAATATGATATAAACCCCATCTTTTTATCCTCGATGGCAATAATACAATACGTGCCTTGCTGCCCATGCTGTCACTGGGAAAGGACACCACAAGATGGAACCCAAAGCTAAGAACTTCTCCCATTGCAAGAAAGATCAATCTAGTAGGCCAAACTAAACCGATAATTCGAAGAGACTTGCAAAGATATCAAATCATGCATATAAGAATTCAGAGAAGAACCAAATATTATTCATAGATAAACTTGATCTTAAATCCACAATTCAGCGGATCTCGGCAAACACACCCCAAAAGAATATTACATCAAATTGATCTGCAAGAACATCGAGGAGAACCTTGTATTGAGAATCAAAGAGAGAGAAGAAGCCATCTGGCTAATAACTATGGACCCGAAGGTCTGTGGTAAACTACTCACACATTATCGGAGAGGCTATGGTGTTGATGTAGAAGCCCTCCATGATCGATTAACCTCCGGCGAAGCGCCGAAAAAGGCCCCAAGATGGGATCTCACGGGTACAGAAGGCTGCAGCGGTGGAAAAGTGGTTTTGTGGCTCCCCCTGATGTTTCTAGGGTATAAGAGTATATATAGGCGAAAGAAGTACGTCGATGGAGCTACGAGGGGCCCACGAGGGTGGGGGCACGCGTACCCCGTAGGTGCGCCCTCCTGCCTCGTGGCCGCCTCGTGGCGTTCCAGACTTCAACTCCAAGTCTCCTGGTTTGCTTTCGGTCCAAGAAAGATCCTCCCCAAGGTTTCATTCCGTTTGGACTCCATTTGGTATTCCTTTTCTGCAAAACACTGAAATAGGCAAAAAAAATAGGAATTGGCACTGGGCCTTCGGTTAATAGGTTAGTCCCAAAAATAATATAAAAGAGCATATTAAAGCTCATTAAACATCCAAAACAGATAATATAATAGCATGGAACAATCAAAATTTATAGATACGTTGGAGATGTATCAGGATGCCAGACCCTTCAGCTTGCCATCTTGGTTTATTAGCAGCAAAGGGGTTCTGAGGGACCGAAGCACGATGCATCGATGGAAGAATGTCAGCCTGACTTTGTCGTTGGAGCATTATACCGTCAGATCCCTCGATGGGGTTCACAACGAGGTAGAAGTACCGGAATTGAGTCTTCACACATAGTTTACCCAGGTTGGGGCCATCATACAGTAATACCATATATCCGAGTTCTTTTTGTTATGCATGGTGAAATGATAGCTCGTACAGAGGATTATAGTGGTCATAGGATTACGACCGAGAGTTTAGATCTGAGACTGGATAGATGAATGAGGACCTAGACCTTCCTTTATATAGACAGAGGAGGTCTAGGGCTTACATGACATGTAGATGACATTGGTTATGTTGTCATCCTCAAACTTGGAGAGCACGCACATCGCATTCGCATCTCCAGGGCTTCCTTCTATTCTTCGGGCTAGTGGGCCCCGTCTGCGAAGTTTGGTCAGACTCCCTCTTGTTAGGTACCCCGGGTATGGGACCTCGTCAGTAGCCATCGAGCATGGTGGTGGTCGTAGGTGTCCGGGCTTCGAGGCCTCCGTCGGTCTCCTTTCTTCGCGTGTCTTGCCTCCTTGATCCTTAGTGATGTGGATTTTTTTCCCCTTTTGCATTTTTAGTGGCGTCGCCTATTCTTCAGATGGGAGGCCCAAAGCCTGTAGGATCGAAAGTATGTCTAGTGGGGGGTGATTAGACTACTTGACCAAATAAAAATCTATCCTTTTCCCAATTTTAGTTGTGGGCCGATTATAACAAGTTGTACAAGTCAAGCAATCTACCAACACATTCAATTCTAAGAGTATAGCAGCGTAAAGTAAAACATTGAGTATGAAGGTAAATGGATGGGTTTGGAGAAGGCAAACACAATGGAGACACAGAGTTTTTGGCGCGGTTCCGATACGTGGTGCTATCGTATGTCCAAGTTGATGGAGACTTCAACCCACGAAGGGTAACAGCTGCGCGAGTCCACGAAGGGTCCACGAAGAAGCAACCTGTTCTATACCACCATGGCCATCGTCCACAAAGGACTTGTCTCACTCGGGCAGATCTTCACGAAGTATGCGATCTCCTCGCCCTTACAAACTTCTTGGTTCAACTCCACATCACGACGGAGGCTCCCAAACGACATCTAACCAATCTAGGAGACACCACTCTCCGAAAGGTAATATACGGTGTGTTGATGATGAACTCCTTGCTCTTGTGATTCAAATGATAGTCTACCCAACACTCAACTCTTTCTCACAGATTTGGATATAGTGGAAGAAGAATTGGAGTGGAAAGCAACTTGGGGAAGGCTAGAAATCAAGATTCTAATGGTAGGATTGGAATGTCTTGATCTCAACACACGAGTATGTGGTTCCCTCTTAGAATATGAATGGTGGAAGTGTAGGCACATTCTTATGTCTCTCTATATCTGATGGAGAAGGGGGTGGAGCGGTATATATAGCCTCCACACAAAATCCAACCGTTGCACACATTTTACCAATCTCGATGGGACCAAATAGTGAAACTCGGTGAGACCGATTAGTTCAAAAATGTGAACGTTAGGAATCTCGGTGGGACCGATTGGAACAACTCGTTGGGACTGATGTGCTAGGGCTTAGGGCAAACATCATCTCGGTGGCGCCAATTTGCATCAAGTCGATGGGACCGAAATGAAGCAATAAGCAACAGAGAATCTATAAGGCCAACTTAGTGAGACCGATTGCATAAACTCGATGAGATCAAAGTGAATGCAACTGGTCACAACACTTTGTCAATGCCATCTCACTGAGACCGAGATCCGTATCGGTCGGACTGATTTGTTAGGGTTTCTAGCAACGACTATGTCAAATGAACTAGGTGGCTCTAGATAGAAAGAATCGGTGGGTCCGAGTTTGGAAATAGGGTTTGGACATATTTGGATGGAGAAAGTGGTTGAGGGTTTTGGAGAAATATCACTAAGCCCTTGAGCAACCAGAACATTAAGCAACACCTCATCCCCTTTTAATAGTATTGGCTTTCCTATGGACTCAATGTGATCTTGGATCACTAAAATAAAGATGACGAGTCTTGAGCTTTTGCCAATCTTTGTCAATAGCATTTTGAGGGGTCCACATCTCTAGTCCATGCCACGCCAATCATTGAACATCCTGAAATATGTATCCTGAATGGATATTAGTTCAATGAGGTATATTTGTTATGAATTACCAAAACCACCCGGGGATTAGTTCCACTTTCACAGCCTTGTGGGCTGGTCCAATGCTGACATAGGTGTCATCTCGGGTAAGATTTGTGTGCCCTTTTATTTTAATTACATCAGACGGTCAGCCATATTGAGATTTGCCGATTTCCCTTCTCCTCCTTTGGGATTTTATTTATCTCTGGCGGGAAATCGAGGGTGATCGCCTCTCCCCTTTGCGAGAGGAGATGAACGCCCCCTCCCTCTCTTCCGAAGAGGGACTCCGCCATGATAACTTGTCGGAAGCAACGCCGCTGCACCTTCCCCACCCACCTAAGTGGGTCAGGGACTGGGAGCGCTCCTCTATTTCTCCATCCCAGCTAGAGTAGTTACTAACAATGGGGCAGCTGTCGGAGTTCATCGAGATGGGATAGATGGTCCCGCGGCCATTGCGTTGGAACCAGGTGGTGCATGTAGCGTTCATCCAATGTGAGTTGTGCACTGGTACAGAGACCTACTATACAAACAGTTTTAACACCCTTTCCACGAAGGAGTTTTAAACTGTCGCCTTGCGAGTGTGTGCGATAGGGGGGGTCCTTCCCGCATGACCTAGAAACCATCAGGGATAAGCCCTCCGGTCACACACGTGGGGCAAAAAGAGCTCGTGTGCGATCAAGGAAGGCATCAAAGACAATTATATGGCCCCAATCGTTTCCATTCATATGTACATCCCACACAATGAACCCCTGATTTTTTTTTGTTCGATGTATACCACACACAATTTTGTATGTGGGAACATGTGTGCAAGGTGGCCTAACGCAAACAATTCTCTGGCGGAATTCATTTGTGACTGTTCATTGATCCAACACACCTACTTTCTCGAAACCGTGTGGTTTGTTTGAGTTCATCACCCATGGTGTCGTCTGAGAAACCGTCTGCAATAGAAAACCCCAATAATCAGGCTAATTGGCCTATTATTGATAATCTATTTAGTAATCAAATTGACATTTATCATAAAACACACAATACATTTCATATCCGTATTACGGCAACCAGGATTTCATAACTGAATTACATCAGATAGCTTCAGCACTCAGGTACACCATATAGGCATATAGCTAGCTACACCATTACACAACAGCACCAAGTTTCATATTCAACATAAAAAACCTTCGGAAAGTAGCATCATACATGGTAAATAGATAGATGAATCTCAACTGGGAAACTACATAAGCGAAAGGTTAATATTGAGCCTTCAGTGATGTTGAATGTCCTTGCAACTTTAGGCCAGTGGCCAAGGATAATTGACCGCCCAACCTTCGTCCTCTTGAGGAAGACTTAAATATTGTACTGTGGGTGTTGAATGGATACCTTCCTTGGCTCTTGACCATGCAAGTGGCTTGAGAGGTAACCATTGGTGAACTGCTTTGGAAAGGACTGAAAACAAATATATGCATAAATAGTTGTTCTAAATTTTGAAATGGCACAAGGGAAAAAACAAGGTAAAAGAGTTAGTACCATCCTATAGTTGACTGATGTCTTCTTCATTGTGCAAACAAAGATCTTGATGTTATTCATCGCAAGCTTCTTTATCCTAACAATCTTTCTGAGTTCTTGACTTTACTACTCCCTCCGTTCACTTTTGTAAGTCATTTCAGACAACTCAAAATGGGCTGTTTTGTACATTGTCTGAAATGTCTTCAAGGTCTTATAAAAGTGAACAGAGGGAGTAATATTCATGGACATCTCATTTCCCCATATGAAAAATGGGTCGAACAGTGGGTCTAAACCTCTGACAGCAGGACCTACATGTGCAAGATCAAAATTTTAAAATCCTATATATCACAATGATTCCTGCAACTGCACAATAATCCTATATATCATAATGATTCCTGCAACTACTCATTTACAGTTGAAGCTTTAACACATTCCTTTTCCTAACATGAAAATGTGGTTTCTCAATATAAGCGGTAAGGATAACTGGGTCAACATTATAAGTAATGGTTTCTTCTCTCTAGCTTCAATGGGTTCTACCATTCTTACTTCAATGGGAGGATGATATTTAAAACACTTCTCCTTAGGGAGATCAACCTGAGTAGCAAATGATTCACAAAAATAAACTACTATCTCAGAGTCAAGTCCATATTTAGTGCTAAAATTCTGAAAAGCATCGGTATCTATAAAAGTATTAACACAATCAAATTCAATCTTTATACCTGACTCCTTACATTCGTTGAGCTCCCAATCTTCAGAGTTGCGTTTAATTCATTCCAAAAGATGCCATCTGAATTCAATAGTCTTCTTCATATGAGAACCAGTACAGGAAGTGTGGCACCCGACTCAGAGAAACCGGAACGCTCTGTATTCCAGCCCAGAGATCGAGGAGAAGTCATCTGGAATACAACACTGCTTAGCATAGAACAAATCAGCTCTTTATTATAGTCTATATGGGTACAAGTGGATTACATCGGCACGACGACACTATGACTGCCACAGTTGCTCTTTGCAAGCAGCAGACCAACACAAAGCAGCGAATAATCTGGTTGCGGAACAACGACGACGGTGATGAACTCCACTCCGCAGGGACTCTCGCTGGACGCTTATCCTAGCTCGCACACAAGTGATCCACGTCAAACAAGCAATCAAATCCGGCATGACCTGCAAACTGGCATGACACACCAGGTCAGTACATTGAATGTACTTGCAAGCTCACAATAACCAAAAGAAGTCAAGACAAATAACATCATGGCATTAGCAGATTAAATCAATCATGAACATAAGAACATGATGATACTAACAGAACACCATGGCATGCACCAACTAAACATGATACAATCAGAACAACTTAACATGACATGAGCATAAGAACATGATGATACTACATGAGGCATGTTACCATTTCCATGCACCAACTTACTCTGCTCGGGTTACCTCGTAACCCATACCTGCACTAACATACCATTACTGACATCACACGATCATCTCAGGATCCAATCAAGCTTGGTATTACCATACCATAGTAATCATTACATGACCACAAGGAGCTTGACTTTTACCCTTGACTCTCGCATAATACCACAAATATCCAACAACTAGGTATCCACGATACCACGGCGATCCTCTCACGATCACAACGGAAATCATTCACGGGTTTCATCAACACGGTGATCATTCACAGATCACAACGGAAACCATTCATGGGTTTCATCAACAATCTCATCATCACACTGGGTTTATTTTTATTACGCACATTATTATTATTGTTGGCTCATAGTGTGACCGACTACGAACTGGACCCTTATCCGCGGGCACGACTATTGATAGATTAAACACTCTGCAGAGGTTAGTACACTGTACCCACACTACTGACTCCATGGCCTCACACTCCCACTCGGGTGGACCAACGGCATTCCGACAAAACCAATCTATTGTCATCAGACTCTCCCAGCCACTCCGACAAACTCCCCTTTGGGCTAAGTCATGGGTGGCCCTGATGTCAACCCGTGACATCCACGACCACCGTGGTGGAAAAACTATAAACGGTCCCAAACGGGAACATGAGCTCAAAACCAAATGATGACGCACAAGTATAGGGGATCTATCGTAGTCCTTTCAATAAGTAAGAGTGTCAAACCCAACGAGGAGCAGAAGGAGATGATAGGCAGTTTTCAGTAAGGTATTCTCTGCAAGCACTGAAATTATCGGTAACATATAGTTTTGTGATAAGGCAATTTGTAACGAGTAACAAGTGATAAAAGTAAATAAGGTGCAGCAATATGGCCCAATCCTTTTTGTAGCAAAGGACAAGCCTGGACAAACTCTTATATAAAGGAAAGTGCTCCCGAGGACACATGGGAATTATCGTCAAGCTAGTTTTCAGCACGCTCATATGATTCACGTTCGTTACTTTGATAATTTGGAATGTGGGTCGACTGGTGCTTGGGTACTGTCCTTCATTGGACAAGCAACCCACTTATGATTAACCTCTATTGCAAGCATCCGCAACTACAAAAGAAGTATAAAGATAAACCTAACCATAGCATGAAACATATGGATCCAAATCGGCCCCTTACGAAGCAACACATAAACTAGGGTTTAAGCTTCTGTCACTCTAGCAACCCATCATCTACTTATTACTTCCCAATGCCTTCCTCTAGGCCCAAACAATGGTGAAGTGTCATGTACTCGACGTTCACATAACACCACTAGAGGAAAGACAACATACATCTCATCAAAATATCGAACGAATACCAAATTCACATGACTACTTATAGCAAGACTTCTCCCATGTCCTCAGGAACAAACGTAACTACTCACAAATCATATTAATGTTCATAATCAGAGGGGTATTAATATGCATGAAGGATTTGAACATATGATCTTCCATCGAATAAACCAACTAGCATCAACTACAAGGAGTAATCAACACTACTAGCAACCCGCAGGTACCAATCTGAGGTTTTGAGACAAAGATTGGGTACCAGAGGTGAACTAGGGTTTGAGAGGAGATGGAGCTAGTGAATATGTTGATGGAGATTGACCCCCTCCCGATGAGAGGATCGATGGCGATGATGATGGTGATGATTTCCCCCTCCCGGAGGGATGTTTCCCCGGCAGAACAGCTCCGCCGGAGCCCTAGATTCGTTCCGCCTCGAGACGGTGGCGCTTCGTCCTGAAAGCTTCCTTCCTATTTTTTCTAGGGAAGAAGACACCTTATACCAGAAGATGGGCATCGGGGGGCTGCCAGGTGGCCCACGAGGCAGGGGGCGAGCTCAGGGGGGTAGGGCACGCCCCCCACCCTCGTGGATGGTGGGTGGCCCCCCTCTGGTGCTTTCTTCGCCCAATATTTAATATATTCCAAAACCGACTTTCGTGGAGTTTCAGGACTTTTTGAGTTGTGTAGAATAGGTCTATAATATTTTCTCCTTTTCCAGCCAAAAATTCCAGCTACCGACATTCTCCCTCTTCATGTAAACCTTGTAAAATAAGAGAGAAAAGGCATAAGTATTGTGACGTAATGTATAATAACAACCCATAATGCAATAAATATCAATATAAAAGCATGATGCAAAATGGACGTATCAACTCCCCCAAGCTTAGACCTCGCTTGTCCTCAAGCGGAAGCCAATATCGAAAAATGTGTCCACATGTTTAGAGATAGAGGTGTCGATAAAATAAAATACGGACATGAGGGCATCATGATCATTCTTATAACAACAACATATATTTATATTGTCATATGATTTCTTATGCTAAAGTAACAATCTATTCACAATGTCAAGCATGAATCAGAAACTTCATTGAAAACTAGCAAACTATAATCTCGGTCATTGAAGCAATTGCAATTTATCATAACATCGGAAAGAGTCAATATTATAGATTTCAGCAAGTCCACATACTCAACTATCATATAATCTTTCACAATCGCTAACACTCATGCAATACTTATGTGTATGGAGTTTTAATCGGACACACAGAAAGATAGGGGCTTATAGTTTTGCCTCCCAACCTTTTACCTCAAGGGTAACATCAACAATAATAGTTTATAATAACTTACATCCAATTGGGTATATATGTCAGGATCTTTCCAACGCAATGTGCTTGCCAAAGGATAAAATGTAAAAAGGAAAGGTGAAGATCACCATGGCTCTTGTATAAGGTATAAGACAAAAATAAAAGATAGCCCCTTCGCAGAGGGAAGAAGAGGTTGTCATGTGCTTTTATGGTTGGATGTACAAAATCTTAATGCAGAAGAACATCACTTTATATTGCCACTTGTGATAGGGACCTTATTATGTAGTCCGTTGCTTTTATTTCTTCCATATCACAAGCTCGTATAAAGCTTATTTTCTCCACACTAATAGATCATACATATTTAGAGAGCAATTTTTATTGCTTGCAACAATGACAACTTACTTGAAGGATCTTACTCAATCCATAGGTAGATACGGTGGACTCTCATGGCAAAACTGGGTTTAAGGATATTTGGAAGCACAAGTAGTATCTCTACTTGGTGCAAGGAGTTTGGCTAGCATGAGGGGAAAGGCAAGCTCAACATGTTGGATGATCCATGACAATATACTTTATTTTGGATATAAGAAAACATAACCCATTACATTGTCTTCCTTGTCCAACACCAACTCTTTAGCATGTCATATTTTAATGAGTGCTCACAATCATAAAAGATGTCCAAGATAGTATATTTATATGTGAAAACCTCTCTTTCTTTATTACTTCCTATTAATTGCAACGATGACCAAAACTATGTTTGTCAACTCTCAACAACTTTTATTCATCATCCTCTTTATATGTGAAGTCATTACTTTCCATAAGATCAATATGATCTCTTTATTTGTTTTTATTCTTTCTTTTATTCCCTCATGATCATAGTGAGATAATCAAGCCCTTGACTCAAAACTAATCTTTATTATATATAGCTGATAGACTCGATTACATAGATAAGGGTCATAAAGCAAAGCTCACAACTAGATCATACTAAACTTTATTCTACTAGATCAAGATATAACCAAAAGGATCGAACTAAGAAAAAAAAGGTAAAGATAGAAGTGTGATGGTGATACGATACCGGGGCACCTCCCCCAAGCTTGGTAGTTGCCAAGGGGAGTGCCCAAACCCTTGTGTTTATGTCTCTTGCTTCGGAGGTGGCAATGTGATATTCTTGGCGATGATACCCCTCAGGATACGATTATCCTCTTCGAGCTTATTGACTTGCTGCTTGAGGTCCATTATTTCCTCACGGAGCTTACCCGTGACGGTTAAAGCTCCTTTCATCCAAGGATGTTGCATAGATGCGGGAGAACAAGTAACACTCTTTTTCATATTTTCATAAGAAAGAAATCTGACATTGGAAGGGATGACCGAGGTTGGAATAGCTGAGCTCTGTAGTTCCCCCATCGTGAATCCGGCTCGAAAATGAGAAGTAACTTCTTGATCCTCCTCCATGGCATCTATCCTTTTCAAGTCGGTCTCCATCTCTTTCTCCGTTGATGGCCCAAAGTGGTCAGCTTCGCTGTTTGCTCCTGGTCCCGGTGTCGGATGAGACACCCGACTCTCTCCAACTGACTCTTGAGAAGACATCTTGCTCTAATTTGCGGCAGAAACAACTCAAAACAGAAACAAAAGATTTTGTCGTGGTACAATGGTCAAAACCTTTGGGAGATTATAAAATGAATTTTTACCTACCAAAAGAAGTATCGTGCAAGAAAACGGAGTCTGGAGGGCACATGAGGTGTCCACAAGGCAGGGGGCGCGCCTAGGGGGGTAGGGCGCGTCCTCCACCCTCGTGGAGGCCTCGTGTCCCTTTCGGACTACTTCTTATTTTCCTATTTTCTTAAATATTCCAAAATGGAGAAAAATTGCTATTAGAACTGTTTTGGAATCGGTTTACTTACCGTACCACATACCTCTTCCTTTTCGGAGTGTGAAACGTTCTGGAAAGAGTCCCTTATGTATTCCTCTGGGGTTACGGTTTCAATGACATTAATTTCAACATTTAAGGGATTACCCAAGATATAATGTTTGATTCTTTGCCCGTTCACCACCTTTGCATTTGTGCTTTCGAAGTTGTTGATTTTTATAGCACCGGAACAATAGACCTCCTCGATAACATAAGGACCTTCCCATTTAGAGAGGAGTTTTCCTGCAAAAAATCTTAAACGGGAGTTGTATAGCAAAACATAATCACCTAAATTAAACTCACGTTTTTGTATCCTTTTGTCATGCCATCTTTTCACTTTTTCTTTAAACAATTTGGCATTTTCATTGGCCTGGGTTCTCCAGTCATCAAGTGAGTAATGTCAAATAGTCTCTTCTCACCAGCAAGCTTGAAATCATAATTGATCTCTTTGATGGCCCAGTATGCCTTATGTTCTAGTTCGAGAGGTAAGTGACATGCTTTTCCAGAAACCATTTTATACGGAGACATACCCATATGATTTTTATATGTAGTTCTATAAGCCCATAATGCATCATCAAGTTTCTTGTACCAATTCTTTCTAGATCTATTAACGGTCTTTTGCAAAATTACTTTTAGCTCTCTATTACTCAGTTCTACTTGACCACTAGACTGTGGGTGATATGGAGATGCGATTCTATGATTAACATCATACTTAGCAAGCATTTTACGAAAAGCACCATGAATAAAATGTGAACCACCATCAGTCATTAGGTATCTAGGGACTCCAAACCTTGGAAAAATAACTTCTTTAAGTATCTTAATAGAGGTGTTATGATTGGCACTACAAGTTGAAATAGCTTCTACCCACTTAGTAATCTAATCAACAACAACTAAAATATATGTATACCCATTAGAGGAAGGAAACGGTCCCATATAATCAAAGCCCCAAACATCAAATGGTTCAATAACAAGTGAATAGTTCGTAGGCATTTCTTGATGTCTACTAATATTACCAATTCTTTGACATTCATCACAAGACAAGACAAACTTACGGGCATCCTTGAAGAGAGTAGGCCAATAAAAACCGGATTGCAATACCTTATGTGCAGTTCTATCTCCAGCATGGTGTCCTCCATAAGCCTCAGAGTGACACTTGTGTAGGATATGTTCCTGTTCATGCTCAGGTACACAACGTCTAATAGCACCATCTACTCCTTTATAAAGGTGCGGGTCATCCCAGAAGTAATGTCCTAAATCATATAAAAACTTTTTCTTTTGCTGGTATGTGAAACTAGGTGATATAAATTTAGCAACAATGTAATTAGCATAATCAGCCTACCATGGAGCAATGCGAGAAGTATTTATGACAGCCAATTGTTCATCAGGAAAGCTATCATCTATTGGTAGTGGGTCATCAAGAACATTCTCTAACCAAGACAAGTTGTCTGCAACGGGGTTCTCAGCTCCCTTTCTATCAATAATATGCAAATCAAATTCTTGTACAAGAGAACCCATCTAATAAGTCTAGGTTTAGCATCTTTCTTTTCCATAAGATATTTAATAGCAGAATGATCAGTGTGAATAGTTACTTTAGAATCAACAATGTAAGGTCTAAACTTGTCACAGGAAAATACAACTGCTAAAAATTCTTTTTCAGTAGTAGCATAATTTCTCTGGGCACTATCAAGAGTTTTACTGGCATATTGGATAACATTTAAAATCTTATCAACTCTTTGTCCTAGAATAGCACCTACAACATAATCACTAGCATCACACATAATTTCAAAGGGTAAATTCCAATCAGGTGGCTGGACAATAGGTGCAGAAATCAAGGATTTCTTAAGTATTTCAAATGCTTCTACACAATCATCATCAAAGAACAAATGGAACATCTTTTTGTAAGAGATTAGTCAGAGGCCTAGAATTTTTTTAGAAGTCTTTAATGAACCTCCTATAAAAACCGGCATGACCAAGGAAACTTCTTATACCTTTAATGTCCTTAGGACACATCATCTTTTCAATAGCATCAACTTTAGCTTTATCAAGTTCAATACCTCTTTCAGAAATTTTATGCCCCAAGACAATACCTTCATTAACCATAAACTGGCACTTCTCATAATTCAAGACAAGATTAGTTTCTTCACATCTCTGCAAAACTCAATCAAGGTTATTTAAGCAATCATCAAAAGAAGTTCCATAAACGGAAAAATCATCTATGAAAACCTCAACAATCTTTTCACAAAAAACAGAGAATATAGCCATCATGCATCTTTGAAAGATAGTAGGTGCATTACATAAGCCAAAAGGCATACCTCTATAAGCAAAGGTACCGAAAGGGTAAGTAAAAGTGGTCTTTTCTTGATCCTCTTTTGACACAGGTATTTGAGAGAAACCTGAATAGCCATCTAGAAAGCAAAAATGTGTATGTTTGGATAATATTTCTAGCATTTGATCAATAAAAGGTAAAGGGTAATGATCCAATTTAGTAGCTTTATTTAATTTGCGGAAATCAATTACCATTCTATAACCTGTAACAATTCTTTATGGGATCAATTCTTCTTTATCATTAGGAACAACAATAATACCTCCCTTCTTAGGGACACAATGGATAGGACTTACCCACTAACTATCAGCAACAAGATAAATTATACCTGCCTCTTGAAGCTTTAGTATTTCTTTCCTTACCACTTCTTTCATCCTAGGATTTAACCGTCGTTGGTGATCAACAACCGGTTTAGCGTCTTTCTCCAATTTTATTTTGTGCTGGCACAGAGTGGGACTAATGCCCTTAAGATCATGAAGAGTATATCGAATGGCAACACGATGCTTCTTCAGAGTTTTCAACAATTTCTCTTCTTCTTGCTCTGAAAGGTTATCACTACTAATAACATGATATATCTTCTTTTCATCAAGATAAGCATACATAAGAGTATCAGGTAATGGTTTGAGTTCAAACATGGGATCACCCTTGGGTGGAGGAGGATCTCCTAGGATTTCAACATGCAAGTTGTGTTTCAATAAAGGCCCCTGTTTATAAAATACTTCATCTATTCCCCTTCTCTCATTCATAAACATATTATTTTCATGGTCTAGCAAATATTGTTCCAAAGGATCGTTAGGGGGCACGACAATAGAACAAAGACCAATAATTTCATCTTTACTAGGCAATTCTTTATCATGGGGTTGTCTACAAAATTTAGCAAAGTTAAAATCATGAGACATATCCCCTAAACCAACAGTAACAATATCCTTTTCGCAGTCTATCCTAGCATTAACAGTATTCAAGAAGGGTCTACCAAATATAATGGGACAAAAGTCACCTTGTGGGGAACCAAGAACAAGAAAATCAGTAGGATATTTGACTTTCCCACACAAGACTTCAACATCTCTAACAATCCCAACTGGTGAAATAGTATCTCTATTGGCAAGATTAATTGTAACATCAATACCTTCTAGCTTAGCAGGTGCAATATCATGCATATTTTCCTCGTATAAGGAATGAAGTATTGCACTCGCACTAGCACCCATATCACATAAACCATGATAGCAATGATTTGCTATTTTAACAGAAATAACTGGCATGCCTACAATAGGTCTATGTTTATTTTTAGTACTGGGTCTAGCAATTCTAGCAGCTTCATCACAAAGGTAAATAACATGCCCATCAATATTATCGACCAAGAGATCCTTAAGCATAGCAATACTAGGTTCAACTTTAATTTGCTCAGAGGGTGTAGGTGTTCTAGCATTACTCTTACGAACCGCAGTTGAAGCTTTAGCATGATCCTTTGTTCTAACAGGGAAGGGTGGTTTCTCAATATAAGCGGTAGGAACAATAGTATCAACATTATAAGTGATAGTCTTTTCTTCAACTTTAACAGGTTCAACTACTTTTACTTCAATGGGAGGATGATATTTAAACCACTTCTCCTTAGGGAGATCAACCTGAGTAGCAAATAATTCATAGAAAGAAGCTACTATCTCAGAGTCAAGTCCATATTTAGTGCTAAATTCACAGAAAACATCGGTATCCATAAAAGATTTAACACAATCAAACTTAGGTGTTATACCTGACTCCTTACCTTCATCGAGATCCCAATATTCAGAGTTGCATTTAATTATTTCCAATATATCCCATTTGAATTCAATAGTCTTCATCATAAAAGAATCGGTACAAGAAGTATCGAGCATGGAGCGATTATTGAGAGAAAGCCAAGAAATTGTTTTTTGAATAATAATTTCTCTTGAGAGCTCATGATTGGGGCATGAATATAACATTGACTTAAGCCTCCCCCAAGCTTGAGCGATACTTTCTCCTTCACGAGGCGAAAAGTTATATATATAATTACGATCATGATGAACCATATGCATAGGATAAAACTTCTGACGAAATTCCAATTTCAACCGGTTGTAATTCCATGATCCAATATCATCGCATAGCCTAAACCATGTCAATGCCTTTCCCTTCAAAGATAAAGGGAAGACCTTATTCTTGATAACATCCTCGGGCATACCTACAAGCTTAAATAATCCACACACTTCGTCCACATAGATTAGGTGCAAATCGGGATGCAATGTTCCATCTCCTGTAAAGGGATTAGCTAGCAGTTTCTCTATCATACCCGAAGGAATTTCAAAGTAAAAAATTTCAGTAGGTTCAGTAGGTTGAGGAGCAACTCTTTGCTCTACTAGTCGGGGCAAAGATACCCCGAACAAGCCCCTCAAAGGATTATGTTCCATAGTAACAAGTGACAGTAAATTTCAGCACACTATATAAATTTTTCCTTACCAAATTCCACTTACCAAAGGCGCTTCACTCCCCGGCAATTGCGCCAGAAAAGAGTCTTGATGACCCACAAGTATAGGGGATCTATCATAGTCCTTTCGATAAGTAAGAGTGTCAAGCCCAACGAGGAGCAGAAGGAAATGATAGGCAGTTTTCAGTAAGGTATTCTCTGCAAGCACTGAAATTATCGGTAAAACATAGTTTTGTGATAAGGTAATTTGTAACGAGTAACAAGTGATAAAAGTAAATAAGGTGCAGCAATATGGCCCAATCCTTTTTGTAGCAAAGGACAAGCCTGGAAAAACTCTTATATAAAGGAAAGCTCTCCCGAGGACACATGGGAATTATCGTCAAGCTAGTTTTCATCACGCTCATATGAGTCGCGTTCGTTACTTTGATAATTTGGTATGTGGGTGGACCGGTGCTTGGGTACTGCCCTTCATTGGACAAGCATCCCACTTATGTTAACCTCTATTCCAAGCATTCGCAACTACAAAAGAAGTATTAAGGTAAACCTAACCATAGCATGAAACATATGGATCCAGATCAGCCCCTTACGAAGCAACGCATAAAGTAGGTTTTAAGCTTCTGGCACTCTAGCAACCCATCATCTACTTATTACTTCCCAATGCCTTCCTCTAGGCCCAAACAACGGTGAAGTGTCATGTAGTCGACGTTCACATAACACCACTAGAGGAAAGACAACATACATCTCATCAAAATATCGAACGAATACCAAATTCACATGACTACTTATAATGAGACTTCTCCCATGTCCTCAGGAACAAACGTAACTACTCACAAATCATATTCATGTTCATAATCAAAGGGGCATTAATGTGCATAAAGGATCTGAACATATAGTCTTCCACCGAATAAACCAACTAGCATCAGCTACAAGGAGTAATCAACACTACTAGCACCCCGCATGTACCAATCTGAGGTTTTGAGACAAAGATTGGATACAAGAGATGAACAATGTTTGAGAGGAGATGGTGCTGGTGAAGATGTTGATGGATATTGACCCCCTCCTGATGAGAGGATCAATGGTGATGATTTCCCCCTCCCGGAGGGATGTTTCCCCAGCAGAACAGCTCCGCCAGAGCCCTAGATTGGTTCTGCCAAGGTTCCGCCTCGAGACGGCGGCGCTTCGTCCCGAAAGCTTCCTTCCTATTTTTTTCTAGGGCAGACACCTTATACCAGAAGATGGGCATCGGGGGGCTGCCAGGTGGCCCACGAGGAAGGGGGGCGCGCCCAGGGGGCAGGGCGCGCCCCCCTCTGGTGCTTTCTTTGCCCAATATTTTAATATAATTCAAAACTGACTTTCGTGGAGTTTCAAGACTTTTTGAGTTGTGTGTAATAGGTCTCTAATATTTGCTCCTTTTCTAGCCCAGAATTCCAGCTGTCGGCATTCTCCCTCTTCATGTAAACCTTGTAAAATAAAGGAGAAAAGGCATAAGTATTGTGACATAATGTGTAATAATAACCCATAATGCAATAAATATCAATATAAAAGCATGATGCAAAATGGACGTATCACCAAACAACAACGGGCACACAAGGTTATGTCTGCTTACCGGGCCAGGGTACCGCACGCTCATAACCTTCCCTCGTTGGAGGCACCGGTGAGAGGCAAAGACAATAGACCCAGTTAGGACCTTCCCATAAAGGTAGATGTGGTTGCACTGGTCAACTCAATTTGGTGGCACCATGACTCAGCCAACAGTTGTTCAAGTTCATTATTATCCGGTTAAACTTGAATGCAATAAGCTGAGCCATATTTAATAGTATTATGCATCTACAATGCATGAACATGATATCAACTTGAGAATGGATGTGCAACCATAACCAACGAGCATAACCACAACATTTAACTATTTATCCAGATGAGCATGGCATACTGACGAGCATGAATATCACAAGTAGATCACTACTCATAGCATAACCTGACCACTAGCATCAACAATAAAAACCATAAAATAAGATATCAATAATACTACCATGCATGCATTTAACCAACTGGATGCAAAGGAACATGCATGACAATGGTACTCGGAATGGACGACCATCATGCACAGAAGACCATCACCAACATCAACAGGTACTACTACCAAGCATGGCATATGAAAGTAATACTAGCAAGAATACATGATAACCAGGTTCATCCGAAGATAGCATGAAGATAAACTCAGATCCATCTGCATAACCAAAACAATGATAACAGTTGGAGAAAAATAAGCACTTATTGAATGTTCAAGTGGAAAACCATGGCTACTGCATGACTATCATGTAAGTGGTTGTCGTGGCTTGCCCGGGGATGAAGAATACTCCAGGAAAAAATGCGGAAATATCGCGGAAGGATTCGTTGGAAAAGATTCTCTCTCGGAGGGGGCTAGATAAGGGCAAGTGAAAAACAGTCATTTTCAAAATGTGACAGCATCATGAAAACGATACCAACAGAACGGGTTCGACGATACGAAGACGTGGGCTTTGGAATCACCTCGTTTGGAGTTAGGATAAAAAGATACGATTGTTTTTCTGCCAAGGACCTATCTGTAATAAAAATCATCACAACCAGGCCCTTAACAGGAAAAACAGAACGCGCCTTTTTGGGAAATACGCTTTCCGGAGAAGAAAACGCATTCCGCCCCGAAGAAGAGGAAGAATACGCTTTCCAGTGGATTACGCCCCCACTTATCCAGCATGGCAAAGGCGGGGCCGGGCCCGTGGGTCGCTGATGTGTGGGTCCCGCCGCTGACTCCTCTCTCTCCCGACTCCTTCTTCTTCCTCCCGACTCGGGCTGAACAGGGGCGTGGCAGAGGCGAGACTCAGGCACTGCGGGCGCCGGCCACGGCGAATCCGGCCAGCTCCGGCGGAGCTCTGACCACCGGAGGGCTTGCTGTGGAACGCCGCACCCAAGGGACCCAGCAGGGATCGCAGGGAAGGGCCGTCGCACCGCCACAGCAGAGTTCATAGGCGGGGCTCTGGCGATGTTTCCGGCGGCTCCGGCCACCGTTCCGAGCGCTCGAACCACCGGCATGATCAGGGGAATCGGGTGGTCTCATTCAGATAGGACTCGGCCACCGAAGAGCGTGGGAGAGGGCGGTTTGGCCGTGGCAGGCGATGGCTTCGGGCAAACATGGGCACGCGGCCACGG
>LR738715.1:262951117-262978067 GCA_902687465.1 Secale cereale
GGGAGACCTCTAGTGGTGAAATAATGGAGGGAGGGGCACCGGCTTGCTCCAATTTAGGCGGCGGACAGCGGGGATGGCTCGGCCATGGGAGGGGCAGGAGAGCACCTCAGACTTAACAGAGTGGGTGAGGAGAGCTAGTGGAGTGTGGTGAGGGCGATGGAGTGCTCGCCAGGCCTCGGGGCTGGCTATAAATACCCGAGGCAAGGGACACGGGCTTGGGTGCCGCCGCTCGCGTCCTGCCATGCTCTAGCGATGCTCATTGGTCCCGGGAAGGCACGGGAACGCGACGAAGGAGAGAGCGGACGAGCTACAAAGGTGCACAACGAAGGAGGGGCTGACGGGCACAGGGGAGAAGCGGCCGAGCGCCTTAAATGCTTAGTTGGCCGTAGTGCGCCCGTGGGCGCACGATGACGAGCACCGACGGAGAAGCGTATGGAGGGGGAGATGGCTCCAGCATGAAGGCAACAACGAGAGGAAGCCGATGGCACTCTCACGAGCGCGAAGACGACGAGAGAGGGAGGGGCCGGAGCTAGGCGACGTTCTGGACGCGACCATTGCACACCAAATCGGTGGTGACCGCGCAGACTAGCAAGGAGAAGATGCCAAGGGCTGGAAGATGATGTCTAGGGTGGAGTCCAACCACGGGAGGTTTCAACTGCGGTGGTAGCTCGATGAAAGGCTGTGTGGTTAAATGGTAAGTGAGCACTGAAGTTTTCCGTATCAAACTTGATCATGCCACTGTGATCAACAGATAAATGCTAAGGGCTAAATGAGTTGTCTGGGAGGTTTTGGTTAGGAAGGACTCTAATCCTGTGCATTTTGAGGTGATTTGGACCAATTCTTAATACACTTGCTTTGCAAATGCATAATCTAGTCCAGATTCAAAATGATGAAGTAGCACTCACTTGGAGTAACCACTTGAGCTCAAACTTGGCAAGGAATCATGTTTTGGACATATAGAGATGATGTAAAAATTTCATACCAAATGGACAAGCCAACATGGTACTTGCTTCACGAACATCCTCTCTGTCTAGAAACTAGTAATAATTCCCGAGGGGAAATGGCTAGATGAATTGAGTCCAGAATTTGTGGTGATAGGTAATATTGGTAGGAGAAGGTCCTGGAAAATTTTCAACCATAATGGAGCAAGATAAAATATACTTGCTTCACAAACTGAAAATTTGGACAGAAGCAAAGATTTGAAGGTGTGCACACATGGATGGATAAAATATGCTCAAATCTTGGGAAGATTCATGATTGGATGATATTGAATTCATGCAAAATTTCAACTCATTTTGATATGCCTAGCTTGTACCTCCTTCACAAAGTTTCTTTCTGGACAGAAACTTTGGAAATTAGCTGAAAAATATTTACTAGTCAAAGGAGCATAAAATTTTGCATGAGGCAATAATATGGACATGAAAAGGTGTCCACAAAGTTTGGGGGAAATGGTCAAAGATAAATAGCACTTGCTTCACAAAGTGCCATTTAGGGCAGAATAGGAAAAAGAATATTGGTGAATTATTTTTGAACATGGGAAAGAAAAGTTTGTCATATTTGATGAAGATATGACCCAAATAATTATAATTTATGGGAATTATTTGGGAATTTTAGGAGTGACAGAGATATAGGTTGCTTCACAACCTAGGGCATACTGGGTTATTCCTTTAATATAAAAAGGAATATTTCCTAGAAAAATAATATTGGGGTTAGTCTAGGATGGAAATGGCAAGGTCTAGGGATGGATATGACGATGAAAAGACACTCTGGAAAGAAAGAAGAGGTCATCTTCTTCAGTTTCCAGACCACATAGCCACGGAAAAAGAAAACTCAAACAAAATACTCAGAAAATAAAATAAAAAGAAAGGGCCAAAAATCATGATGTGACAACACTCCCCCCTTAAAGAAATCTCGTCCTCGAGATTTGTTTGCTCACGGAACAAGTACGAATATGCCGACTTAAGGAAACCGTTTCCAACTCGGGTATCTTTTTTTTCCTTTATTGAGTGTTCCTACTAGATTTTTCATATGACTTGACTGACCAGATTTGGGGTGGTTGCTTTACTGTATCCATATTCTGACAGATCTTAACTCACATTTTCATGCTTATACTGGCTCCAATTATTTTCATATCTGTTGACTTAGCTGAGTGTGATTTGTTATCATGACTGAGATATGTGTCTGTCTCACAAGTCCAAGAGTGATTTCCGATTGATGTGTCATCCGACACTGACAACCTTTCATGAAGTTGTGAATACATTTTCCTGGTGGACACCCAACCTTTTACTCCTTGCATTGGGTTTCTCAACTAACTGTAGGTCCTCCGGGTTCAAAGCAGTGAGGCGGTCCATAACCATTTTCCCAACGGATTCTGACTTCTCGCAGGAGTTTCTGAATCATCTTGACTGGCTCCACTGCCTTGATTGTCAGATCTGTACCAAATATTTATCTGTCTCCTATCGTGGCCAGCATAAAGGGGGTACGGCCTTATGTGATAGTATCCGCAGAGTTGACTGACGGTAGAGGGCTTGGCCATATCTCTTAATTCTTCATGTGACCATGGGTTCGGTTAGGGGAAATATTTTGACAAACAAACCTTCATCATTATCTCCTGACATGGTAACATTACTCCAATAACAGGTTTATGGTCTCTCAAGTTTTAAACGTAGGGAAATGATCATCTGAACCCTTGTAAAAAATCGGCAAATAAATCAATAGCCACCAAAGCTGTCTTTACAACTCAGATCTGGAACATTACTGAAATAACTCAACCATGGCTCAAGACGGCTGAAAACAACTCAGATCACAGGCTGGTGCCGTCACCAGAGAGAAGTAGACAAGGGCTCAGCAAAATCATATACCAGGTTCATATGTACTTGCACAGAGCTTACTGTTGTTGTCAATCTTCATGGTCCTTTGTCACACTGAGGTGTATAATGTTAACTGAGCGGGTTGTCTGGATATGGGGTTCTTACCAAAATTGAGTAGATGAATATTCATGGTGATCGACGCCGACTCAGACTGTCCGGGGTATTTGCACCATGTGAGTCATGCAACAATCATCAATCTTGCTCTTGACCAACTTTTGCGGATCCGATTTTTGGGATGCACTGCCATATGTTGTCAATTCACAATTTGATATCTTGCACAAATGTCGTACCGAGGGAGATTGGATGGCTTCTGCTAGAACCATCGAGAGTATCTTGCTAAGGAAGACTGGATAACGTGCTTCAGAAGCTTCCCCCCTTAAAGACTTGATGGGAGAAAACTCGGTACCTTATGCCAGAAGCTTTTGCGATTGCTTACTACATAAGACATAGTACCTAGCATGGGAAGTCATCCATGTATCGTACTGAGGAATATAGAGGAATCTTGCACTAGAAGCTTCTCTGGTAGCTTGTGAGGGAAAACTGGGTTGCTTACACCAGAAGCTTCTCATTGTGACATGCGGACCGATTACCACATATATATCATCTTAATATTTATGCCGTTGATTACCTTTGACTGATAATATACTGTCGATTTTGCACACAATTTATCTTTTTGCTGATTTGATTATTATTGCTATGAAGAGTGTACACCAAGGTAGACTTGATTTATCAGTACTATTGTGAGGAGTGCACACTGATGCAAATTTGATTATCAGCATCCAGATCGGATATTCCCCATTTCACTGCAGTCGGTTGTAGAATTTCACATTGTTTTTGCTGAGTTTCCAAATACTTGAATTCCTTGCTAATTGTTCGGGTCCGGTGTCGGTTGACGAGCAACTTTAATAAGGGGAAAATAATGCCACACCGAGGGCCCAAATAAAGAAACAAAAGAAACGCCTGAAACAAAAGCACACAAGCATACTAATAATATTAAAATAAAAAAACATCACATATTACTGCTACTCACAACAATCATATGCATTCATACCTAAGCACACAAATCACGCGGAAACTCCGGTATTGCGGTCTAATATGCTGTGGTGGTGTGCATGAAAATGAATCAGTGTGTGGAAGGAGTTGGCGTAACCAAGGCTACACCAAGCGCTGGCTGAACTCCGATTGCAACTGGATGAATATGGAGGTGAGGACGGACTTGGTGATCAGGTAGCGAAACGCAAAGGTCAGGACCACATCATTATCAAAAGTATGAAAGGGAATCGTACACGTCCAAAATGAGATGATAGGGTAGGATAGAGGTGTAAAGCTGGGCTTGCTGGCATTACCCTTTTCTGATGACAGGGATCAGTAAGGGTTGCCAAAGGGCGAGATGAAGGGCACGGTTCGGGATAGAAACAAGTCTATCACTGAAACGATATGGGTGGATGGCGGAAAGATATCGACATGATATCCTGCAAATGGTGTCTGGAACACTTGGTACCAGGGCATCACTATGGTGGGACAGAGGTGACGCCAAACATCGAAAAACAGGTATGCAAAAGGGGAATGGTGCAGGCAGTGGATCGAAACCGATACCACCTACACATGCAAGATTACTATCAGCGAGCAAATAATAATCTATATGCATGCTATGCAACAAAAATCAAATGCAACAAACCAACCAGACTCTATACTATTGCATTCTAACGTTTGCGCGGGCTAGGGCATCCTACAGCGAGACCTGCTTTGGTACCAAGCCTGTGGCACCCGGCTCAGGGAAACCGGAACGCCTCGTATTCCAGCCCAGATATCGAGGAGAAGTCTTCTGGAATACGACACTCCTTAGCATAGAACCAATCAGCTCTTTATTGTAGTCTATATGGGTACAAGGGGATTACATCGGCACGACGACACTACGCGTGCCACGGTTTCTCTATGCAAGCAGCAGAACAACACGAAGCAGCGAAATAATCTGGCAGCGGAACAACGACGACGGTGATGAACTCCACTCCGCATGGACTCTGGCTGGAACGCTTATCCTAGCTCGCACACAAGTGATCCACGACAAACAAGCAATAAAATCTGGCATGACCTGCAAACTGGCATGACACGCCAGGTCATTACATTGAATGTACTTGCAAGCTCACAGTAACCAAAAGCAGTCAAGACAAACAACAACTTGGCATTAGCAGGTTAAATCAATCATGAACATGATACTAACAAAACACCATGGCATGCACCAACTGAACATGATACAACCAAAACAATTTAACATGACATGAGCATAAGAACATGATGATACTACATGCGGCATGTTACCATTTTCATGCACCAACTTACTCTGCTCGGGTTACCTCGTAACCAATACCTGCACTAACTTACCATTATGGACTTCACACGATCATCTCAGGATCAAATCAAGCTTGGTATTACCATATCGTAGAATCATTACATGACCACAAGGAGCTTGACTTTTACCCTTGACTCTCGCATAATACCACAAATATCCAACAACTCAGTATCCACGATACCACAGTGATCCTCTCACGATCACAACGGAAACCATTCACGGGTTTCATCAACACGGTGATCATTCATGGATCACAATGGAAACAATTCACGGGTTACATCAACAACCTCATCATCGCACCAGGTTTATTTTTATTAAGCACATTATTATTATTGTTGGCTCATAGTGTGACCGACTATGAACTGGACCCTTATCCGTGGGCACGACTATCGATAGATTAAACACTCTCCAAAGGTTAGTACATTGTACCCACACTATGGAATCCATGGCCTCGCACTCCCATTCGGGTGGACCAACGGCATTCTGACAAAACCAATCTATTGTCATCACACTCTCCCAGCCACTCTGACAAACTCCCCTTTGGGCTAGTCATGGGTGGCCCCGATGTCAACACGTGACATCCACGGCCACCGCCGTGGCAAAACTATAAACGGTCCCAAACGGGGACTTGACCTCAAAACCAAACAACAACGGGCACACAAGGTTATGTCTGCTTACTGGGCCAGGGTACTGCACGCCCATAACCTTCCCTCGTTGCAGGCACCGGCGAGAGGCAATGACAATAGACCTAGTTAGGACCTTCCCATAAAGGTAGATGTGGTTGCACTGGTCAGCTCGATTTGGTGGCACCGTGACTCAGCCAATAGTTGTTCAAGTTCATTATAATCCGGCTAAACTTGAATGCAATAAGTTGAGCCATATTTAACAATATGATGCATCTACAATGCATTAACATGATACCAACTTGAGCATGGATGTGCAACCTTAACCAATGAGCATAACCACAACATTAAACCATTTATCCAGATGAGCATGGCATACTAACGAGCATGAATATCACAAGTACTCCCTCCGTTCGGAATTACTTGTCTCGAAAATGGATGTATCTAGAACTAAAATACGTCTAGATACATCCACTTCTGCGACAAGTAATTCTGAAAGGAGGGAGTAGATCACTACTCATAGCATAACCTGGCCACTAGCATCAACAATAAAACCATACAACAAGATATCAATAATACTACCATGCAAGCATTTAACTAACCAGATGCAAAGGAACATGCATGACAATGGTACTCAGAACAGAGGACAATCATGCACCGAAGACCATCACCAACATCATTAGGTACTATTACCAAGCATGGCATATGAAAGTAATACTAGCAAGAATACATGATAACCAGGTACATCCGAACATATCATGAAGATAAACTCAAATCCATCAGCATAACCAAAACAATGATAACAGTTACAGACAAATAAGCACTTATTAAATGTTCAAGTAGAAAACCATGGCTAATGCATGACTAAAATGTAAGTGGTTGTCGTGGCTTGCCTGGGGATGAAGAATACCCTGGGAAAAAGTGCGGAAAGAACGCAGAAGGATTCGCCAGAAAAGATTCTCTCTCAGAGGGGGCTAGATAAGGGCAAGTGAAAAACGCTCATTTTCAGAATGTAACAACATCATGAAAATGATACTAACAGAACAACCTTGTTGATATGAACACGTGGGCTTTGGAATCACCGCGTTTGGAGTTAGGATCAAAAAGATACGATTGTTTTTCTACCAAGGACCTATCTATAATAAAAATCATCACAACCAGGCCCTTAACAGGAAAAACAGAACGCGCCTTTTTGGGAAATGCGCTTTCCAGAGAGGAAAACGCATTCTGTCCCAAAGAAGAGGAAGAATATGCTTTCGATAAGCGAAGATGTAATCCAGTGGATTACGCCTCCACTTATCCAACGTGGCAAAGGCGGGGACGGGCGCTTGGGTCGCTGACGTGTGAGTCCTGCCGCTGACTCCTCTCTCTCCTGACTCCTTCTTCTTCCTCCCGACTCGGGCTGAACAGGGGCGAGGCAGAGGCGAGGCTCAAGCACTGCCGGCGCCGGCCTCGGCGACTCCGGCCAGCTCCGGCAGAGCTCGGACCACCGGGGGGCTCGCCGTAGGACGCCGCACCCAAGGGACCCATCAGGGATCGCGGGTAAGGGCCGTGGCACCCGCCACAGCACAGGACAGAGGCGGGGCTCCGTCGATGGTTCCGGCGGCTCCGGCCACCGTTCCGAGCGCCCGAACCATCGGTGTGATCTGGAGAACGGGGTGGTCTCGTTCGGCTAGGACTCGGCCATCGAAGAGCGCGGGAGAGGGTGGAGCTTCGGCCGTGGCGGATGATGGCTTCGGGCAAACTTGGGCACGCGACCATGGTGGCTCCAGCGGCCAAAGGAGGGGTGGAGGAGGCTTGCGGTGGAGAAGGGACACCTCTAGTGGTGAAATAATAGAGGGAGGGGTACCAGCTTGATCCAATTTACGTGGCGGACGACGGGGATGGCTCGGCCATGGGAGGGGCAGGAGAGCACCTCGGGCTCAACACAGTGGCTGAGGAGAGCTAGTGGAGTGTGGTGAGGGCGATGGAGTGCTCGGGAGGCCTCGGGGCTGGATATAAATACCCGGGGGAAGGGACATGGGCTCGGTTGCCGCCGCTCGTGTTCGGACTTTCTCTAGCGATGCTCATCGGTCACAGGAATGCGCGGGAACACGACGAGGGAGAGAGCGGACGAGCTACATAGGTGCACAGATAAGGAGGGGCAAAGGGGCACAGGGGAGAAGTAGTCGAGCGCCTTAAATGCTCGATCGGCCACAGTTCGCCCGTGGGCGCACGATGACAAGCACCGACGGAGGGGAAGATGGTTCCAGTGTGAAGGCGATGACGAGAGGAAGCCGATGGACACTCTTGCGAGCACAAAGACAAAGAGAGAGGGAGGGGCCGGAGCTAGGCGACGTTCTGGACGCAACCATTGCACGCCAAAGCAGTGATTACTGTGCAGACTAGCAAGGAGAAGATGCCAAGGGCTGGAAGATGATGTCTAGGGTGGAGTCCATCCAGGGGATATTTCAACTGCGGTGGTAGCTCAATGAAAGGCTATGTGGTTAAATGGTAAGTGAGCTTTAAAATTTGTTGTATAAAATTTGAGCATGCCACTGTGATCAACAGATAAATGCTAATGTGTGACGCCCCGAGATCGATGCTCCAGGTGTCATCCTCTTATTCGTTGTCGTTGACATGTCATTTGTGTGCATGTCGCATTTTTCCATGTGATCATGTTCATTTCACCAGCATGTTTTCAAAACTTGCATCCGTCCGAGTCCCCTCGTCCTTTCCGTTGTCCGTTCTGAGCTCAGACACACTCACACGTGCCCGCGGCACCTCCAAAATATTATTTTTTAAGTGGGCGGAAAATGTTATCGGAATGAGTTGAAACTTGGTGCGTGGTCTTGTTATAGTTTAGGTAGACTGCCTGCCAAATTTCATCGCATTCAGAGCTCGTTTGATAACCCAACCGATAAACATATAGCGGCACTATAGTTGGATAAACTTCGGACGTTTCGGTGTTCCGAAACAGTCGCCGGGGCCCCTCTCTCTCCCTCTCTTCTCAGTCCAACCACACACTTGACCGCTACTGCCTTACCCCACAGCACAGTGCGCAGACGCCTCACACGTGTCCGAAACTTCTCTCGGACCCGACCCGGGCAGTCGAGACCGATGGGTCCGGATCATCCCCAAACATCCCTAAAATATCTGCGGTTTCCTATTTGAGTTTCCTAACTTATTTATCTCAGACCGTCCGATTATGATCGGAGGGTCCAAACCTACTCTTAATCTGTATATATAGCCACCTAGTCTAATGCGAGACCAAATCCCTAATTTCTAGGGATCCTCCTGGCCGCCACCACCCTGTCCATTCCCACCTCCTTCCTCGAGATCGCTCCCGATCCACCAAACTGCCCAACCACAGCGCTGCCTACACCAATCAATCCATCGATCCATCCAACCAACGCCCGCCTCCCTGTTTGTTTGCGCCGTACGCCGCGCGCCCGACCTCTCCCTCGCCTCACCGCAAGACTGCCAAGCTCCACCGCCACCGGAGATCCTCGTCGCTGCTCCGTCCCCGTCCAAGTCCTCGCCGACCCCGTCGGCCTCCCACACCGCCGACGACCGTGACCAGGACCGGCATCGTCCACTCCTTTCCTCCCATGTCTCTCTCCCTTCCCTCGTGGTCTCTCTCTCTCTCGGCGCTCTCTCTCCCTCACAGGAACCCCCAAGGCCGCCTTGGAGCTCCACTGCGACTGAATCCGGGTTCCTCCTCTGAGGCGCCCGAACCAGCTGTGTCACGTCCCGCTCGACCCTGCCTCACCGCCGGTCCTTATCTCTAGCACCCCAGCTCTACCACGCCCCATTTTGAACCCGATCTGGTCGAGATCGGCCAGGCCGCGTCGGATCCCGGCGTCCCAGTTCCGTTCCGGGCGGTCCCTGCCGAGGCCGCCTCGTCGGTTTTCTTGCCATCGCCGGCCTTCCCTGCTCCTGTATCGAGTAGGAGAAGACGCAGCAGCCAGCGCCTTTGCTCGCCCGTGTTGACCCGAGTCGCGCGTCGGCCTGCCCTCTTTCCACCGGCCCAGCTCCCTGAAGTCCGCCAGCGGCTACACCCAAGGCCCAGCACGCGTAGGCGGCTTGCTTCGGCCTGCCTCCACCAACGGGCTTGGCCCATGGTGAGCAGCACCTGCAGCCCGGCTTACTGCAGTTTTGGCCTGTGATGTTTTTTTACTGCCAGGACGAATTTTGTAATTTCCCGAGTTTTGTCAGTTTTACAGAAAAACCCTCAAATTTCATGCATATAAAAACTCAACAACCGAGCATCGGTTTAAAATTATTTATGTATGAAAATTTCTTAGAATTGCTGTTATATTCATAATAACCAACTTTCATCCATGTTTAAACTGTTTAAACTTGTTGCTTGAATTATTTTGCTAAATAACATGTTTAAATGGTTTAATTAATAACTTAATAACCGTAGCTCCAAATTAAATAAACTTTATATGTATTTGGAGTAGAAAAATGCATAGAATAACTTGGTCCATTTACTTTTGCTGTTTAATAATTTTAAAATATGTTTTTAGGCAGAACAGTACCAAATGTGAAATATGCACGTGGGGATTTTTCTGGAATTGTTGTTGTTATTTCCGGCCTAATCTAAAATGACTAGATAGTGTAGTTTACTTGTGCTTCACCTCTTGCCATGTTAAAAAACATTTAAACTTGTTGTCTATATAAACGAGAGTCAACTAAATAATATAACGTGGTGTTTTGTGAATATGCAACTCGTTGCATATTGAGCTCCACTTAATTTGTAGTATTGTTTGAGCACTTTGCCATGCCATGCTTATTTAAACCAGACATGCATCATACTTGTTTGTGCATCATATGCCATGTTTATGCTTGTTCGTTTACCATGTTGTTTGCTTCTTTCTGGTTGCTTCTCTCATTAGCTTTTGTTTTGTTCCGGAGTTGTGAGGATTTGTTCGACTACTTCATGGTCTCGTTCTTCTTCCTTGCGGAATCCCAGGCAAGATGGCCGTTTCCCGATATCACCTCCATCTTTGCTTTGCTAGTTGTCTCGCTCTATAGTTATGCCTCAATGCCTATTCTTGTCTTTTTAGCCTCCTATGTTGCCATGAAACACTCTAACCGCCTGCCTAGCAAACCGTTGATTGGCTAAGTACGCTTTTGCTCTGCCCCTCTTATTGCGTTGTTAGTTGCAGGTGAAGTTTGAAGATTGCTCCATGTCTGGACTTCGTTATTGGGATAACACAATATATATCTTATTTAAATTAATGCACATATATATTGGTAATGGGTGGAAGGCTTGGCCTTCTGCTTGGTGTTTTTTTCCAGTCATGCCACCTTAGGACCCGATAAACCGGTGTTATGTTCCTTGATTTTGCGTTCCTAACACGGTTGGGGTTTATGGCCCCCCCTCGATAATTCGCACTTCTTAAAGCTTTTCCAACAAGACCCAACTTTGGTACTACATTTGCCTAACAACTAAAAAACTTGCATAGGGAGTAATTAACCCGAGTTCTTAATCAACAACCCGGGCCAGTGCTCCTCATGAGTGTTGGTCCAAACCGGGTGGACTGCAGGGCCGCCTCAGGGAAACCCGAGGTATCTGGTATTTACCTATAGGTTGTCCCATCCATTCGTGGCCTGAGACTAGATACACGCGGCTACTATCAGGGTGTCGGTATGCCGGGAGGTCTTGCTAGATTAGTTTTATCTTTGTCGAAATATCTTGAGCACGGGATTATGAGAATACTCGGGTCTTCCCGACATCGAGTTGCGACTCCGCAGATCATGAACTTGTGATGGGCTAAGTTGGGACACCCCTGCACGGTTATGAACTTTCGAAAGCAGTGCTCGCGGTTAGGTGGCAGATGGGAATTTGTTAATATCTGGTTGTAGATAACTTGACACCATATCCTTAAGAATACAATACCTGTGTGAGTAACCGTGATGGTCTCTTTTCGAAGGGGTTTTCGGAAAGTGAACACGGTAGGGTTATGCATGAACGCCAGTAGCTAGGATCACTTATTGATGATCTTTGGCAACCGTTGGCACATATTCTCATCTTGCTCTGAATTCATAAGCTAGTTGCTTAGTGCTTGCTGCAGACACTTTATTACCTCTCCACACCTAAAAGGCTTTGTTAGTTTTGACACCCGGGAATGGGATTGCTGAGTCCTTGTGACTCACAGATTACAACACACACCAGATGCAGGTACAACTGAGTACGACGCAGGAGATGGACAACAACTTCACTGGGAATTCGATGAAGAGCGTGGTCGTATGTATGTGATGTATCCCGACGATCAGTAGTGGTTCCTACTAGGGGCGATCAGCCTTGTGGTTGTGGTATCTTTTCTCGTTTGATTTCGTCCGAAGTTGGACCCTGTGTTATTTGGATGAATGTATGCTATTGTATTCATTGTGTGACGTGGCGAGTGTAAGCCAACTATTTTACTCTTTCATCCCTGTTCCTTACATGAGTTGTGCAAAGATACCATGCTTGCGATCATTCCAGAATGCGCTTATGTGTCTAACTCATGCCTCAACACATAGGAGATATATTCGCATCCTCGGCATTACAAGTTGGTATTAAGAGCCTTCTCCGACCTAGGAGCCCCCTGATTGATCGAACCGCTATCGGTTGAGTCTAGGCACACACACAAAAATGTTTTGAGTCTCGTATATATATCGGAGAGTAGGATTTCTTTTTAATCCTCATCCCCTTTGTCGCTCTGGTGAGGATTCCTGACGTTGTTTTAACTTCACTATCTTCAATTTTCACCAAAAAAAATTAGGATCACGCGGGTATTGTTTGTATTGTTTCAGTATCTTTGTGACGAGAATTATGTCTTGGTGCCTCTCATCTACTTAGGTTGAGTCCCGGGAAGTTGAGCTCTAAGGTATTGTCGTCCCATTGTGTATCGTTTCAGTTCTACAATACCAGAGGCGACCGACATCGAAAACTCTTTTATGCGTGTCTGGTGGTGAGATAACCCCAACGTCACCAAGTACTGGTGGGATAGTTCGGGAGGATTCCCACAGCTAGTATAGCGGATGCGTTTCGAAGGTCCGAGGTAAACAGTTTCCGAAGGTGCCTGGTTATGTGTTGACGGATGGATACAACTGGATGTAGGTATTGCTAGTTGGGTGAGATATTGTTCTTCCCCTGTATCCCCAACACCAGATTGCATAACCGGAAAGCTTCGGGAATTAATAGGTGGGATTCAAGTAGCTCTTAGGTAATCTTCCAACGGGTGCATGATATGAGGTTGGGGTTCAACATCTAGTGGAGAGATTATCATGGGAGTTGTTACACTAGGGGGTTGCATCTTAAAGGATCCTTGGCTATGCTGATCCTGGGATTGCAAGGCCCTTTGTAACACGTGCCATGGGGCTTCAGCACGAACATGTGGGACAAAACTTCTATTATGTATTTGTTCCATCTGTTACCTTGTTGTTTTATTCTATCATTTTGTTCTCCCAAGTGGCTTCTCGACAAGTTGATGTACCATTAAGCTACGGAATTCATTCGTTCAATTCTCCGTTTGAATGATATTGTGAAGATTATGTTGCAACATATGTATCCTTTGTTTTTGTTTTAATTGTGGTATTCGAGTTGCTTCGATGTCAAGTGTTGATTCCATACCTTTCCTAAGCGGTGTTCTCATATTTCTATGGGAGTGCTAATCCTTCTTGATTATCAAGGTTTTCATGTTAAATTCTTTTTCAACCGGTGCGTTTCTCTTCAAGTTAACCTGATCCTTTTAGTATGTGCAAGACCAAGTCTTGGTTTTTCTCAACGGTGTTCATTCCATTCATCCCAAGTTGTCTTTGTTTTTGCCCACCCTCCCACCCTTTTTCTTTATGGAGCGAGAGTCCTTAATCAAGTGTCCTTGTATTCTTGTGATGCCTCTTCATCAATCTTCTTTAATGTTTCATCCGGTGATTTCTTGTGAAGATGCTTAGGAAGCTTCAATTTTATCATTCTCCATTCGTGTTTTTTTTCTCCGGTGGACTGAATTCAAGCTTCGGTGTTGATTATATCCTTCCTCTTGTTTCACATATCTTCCCATGTTAAAATTCTTATCTAAAGTCCCTCTTGTTTATCAACTCTCTCTAATTCTTCTCCAGAGTGCTGAAGATATCTCAGAGATTTGTATTTCCATTCTTAATCCGTTCAAGCTATTTTGAGGATTGTCATCTTATTCAAGCCATTTAATTCAACCAGTGCAATATCTCTTAAGCAATCTTTTCAACAGTGATTTATTTTGAGTGGGCCCTAACCCACAAGTATTTTCCTAGGATCTTACCTGACACTTATAATTTCTTTTCCAGAGTTATTCTGAAATTCTCTTCAAAGTGTGATGTAAGTATGGATTCCATCAGTCATATGCCTTCTCTAAGATCACTTTCATTCGGTGTTGCTTCAACCTTTATATTTTGTATTCTTTCGGAGTAACTCAAATTCTTCATGGTATTTCTCGTCGTTCTTCTCAACATTTGAAGACCGGAGAAGAGTTTCTCTTAAATCTTGGCCCGTTCTCTTGACGATTCGTGGTTCTAGCTTCATGACATACTCATAGTTGTTTCGATCACGAGGAATCTTTTCATATCATCCAAAGCATTTCATGAATTTCTCCCATTGTGATCCTCCGAAGGCCATCATTTAAGAAGATTTCTTCGTTCTCGGTTTTCAACTTCGTCCTCCAACTATTCTTAATTGATGCCTCTTCATTCGTCTCCATATTCTTACGGTGGTTTGTTCTCTTTCTTCATTTGTTTCAATTCTTATGGTGGTTTGTTCAAGATTTCTCTTCCTTTGTTATCGTATTAATTCATTCGTTCTTTCTAAATCCTACCGTCGATTCATTGAATACTTTCTCAAGATTGTGGGAGATCTCTTTTTAATTCTTTGCAACAGGAATAAGTAGTATGCACATCCATTGCTTCTCATCAATTTAATTGATGGAGGACAAGCATAACATAATTCTTATTTTTTCATCAAGTTGATTAATTCCTTCCTTCGGAATTTGTTCATGATGAAATAAATTCTAATACCAAGTCCTTTCATCTTTTCTTTTCCAGAGTTCAAAGTTTCTCGGCCATCTCATCGAAGCTCCATCTAAATCTTTGCAAGGTCTCTTCTTGTTCTTTCAACCTTCACTCCCTACCATTTGTTTTTCTTACCAGAGTTCTTCATGGTGGTTCATCAATGTTTTCTTTCACTCTTGAATTGCTCATCAAGATTCTTGATCAATGAGCTCAAGTATTCTTCATCTTGCATTTTGAAGTGCAAATATTTTCAGGTGGTGTTATGTCATTCTTGACAATTTCCTTCATGTTTCATGATTCACAACTGGTCAGGAATGAGATATTGTAAAATCATCATTTTCTCTTCGATTATGAGTTGTTTCAATCCGTAATAATTTCTTTGTTGGAGTATCTTGGTATAGATTTCACCTAAAGCCTTCCATTGGGAATGTTGCTATTGTGGTGCTTATCAGATCCAAGTTATCTCTTTATCATATCGGTGGAAGAATTTTTTTCATCTCTTTGGTGCTCTCAATCAAATCAATTGTTTCAGTTAGTGGCAGAATTTCACCTCAAGTTTTGAGATGTTTTCCATAAGCCCACATCAAGCTTATTCTTTTCGTTGTTGAATTTCCAACAACTCTGTTCAATCCATCTTCTTAAGGATGCTTTCCAAATTCATTTGTGAGAGAAGTTGTCATTTTCTTCTCCGTTCTTTTCTTTCCAACGATCGAGCATATATTCTTTCATTCCGGAGGCATTGTGATATTTCTCTCTTCGTCCCATGATCTCATTTTTTCAAGATCATGTACTTTTCCTTGTTTATGTATTTATCCGGAGTGTGGTATTATCCGTTCAAATTCTCTCATCTTATCAAGTTTTGCATCTCTTTTTAATCGGAGTACTATGTGAAATCCTTCTTACCCCTTGTGCCATTATTTCAATTGTTCTGGAGGCAATGTGTTGTTGATTTCATAAAGTATCATCCCATCTTGTAAAGTTCATGTTCAATTCCTTCCATATTCAATCGAAATGCTGTCCAAATTCTTTCATTCATATTTATTCTCTAGCTTTATTCAACTGGAGTGGTTTAAATTCTTCCATGATCCGTGAGCTCGTGTTTCATGCCTTTCAACCTACAAGGTTCTCATAATGATCCTTGTTCCTCTTTGCTAACGAAGTGTTTCCAAGCTCTTTCATCTCCATTGTATTCTTTCTTACAATTTGTTCAACCTCAAGGTTCGTGGTTTCACTCGTTTGTCGAAGAAGCAACTTTGTTTTACCTCTCTCTTTTCCTCTTCTATCCAGTTCCATCTCTAGGATCTCGGGTCGAGATCCTCTGCTAGTGTGGGAGAGTTGTGACGCCCCGAGACCGATGTGCTAGGTGTCATCCTCTTATTCGTTGTCGTTGCCATGTCATTTGTTTGCGTGTCACATTTTTCCATGTCATCATGTGCATTTCATCTGAATGTTTTCAAAACTTGCATCCGTCTGAGTCCCCTCGTCCTTTCCGTTGTCCGTTCTAAGCTCAGACACACTCGCACGCGCCCGCGGCACCTCCAAAATATTATTTTGTAAGTGGCCAGAAAATGTTATCGGAATGAGTTGAAACTTGGTGTGTGATATTGTTACAGTGTAGGTAGACAGCCTGCCAAATTTCATCGCATTCGGAGCTCGTTTGATAGCACAACCGATAAACATATAGCGGCACTATAGCCGGATAAACGTCGGACGTTTCGGTGTTCCGAAACAGTCGTCGGGCGCCTCTCTCTCCCTCTCTTCTCAGTCCAACCACACACTTGACCGCGACCGCCTTACCCCACTGCACAGTGCGCACACGCCTCACGCGTGTCCGAAACTTCTCCCAGACCCGACCCGGGCAGTCGTGACAGATGGGTCCGGATCATCCCCAAACATCCCGAAAAATCTGTGGTTTCCTATTTGAGTTTCCTAACTTATTTATCTCGGACCGTCCGATTACGATCGGAGGGTCAAAACCTAGTCTTAATCTGTATATATAGCCACCTAGTCTAAAGCGAGACCAAATCCCTAAATTCTAGGGATCCTCCTGGCCGCTGCCACCCTGTCCATTCCCTCCTCCTTCCTCGGGATCGCTCCCGATCCACCAAACTGCCCAACCAGAGCGTTGCCAACACCTATCAATCCATCGATCCATCCAACCAATGACCGCCTCCCCGCTCGTTCGCGCCGTACGCCGCGCGCCCGACCTCTCCCTCGCCTGGCTGCAAGACTACCAAACTCCACCACCACCGGAGATCTTTGTCGCTGCTCCGTCCCCGTCCAAGTCATCGCCGACCCAGTCGGCCTCCCACACCGCCGGCGACCGCGACCAGGACCGGCATCGTCCGCTCCTTTCCTCCCATGTCTCTCTCCCTTCCCTGGTGATCACTCTCTCTCAGCGCTCTCTCTCCCTCGTGGGAACCCCCAAGGCCGCCTGGGAGCTCCACTGCGACTAAATCCGGGGTCCTCCTCTGCTTCTTCACTGAGGCGCCCGAACCAGCTGTGTCCCATCCCGCTCGACCCTGCCTTGCCGTCGGTCCTCGTATGTAGCACCCCAGCTCTGCCACGCCTCGTTTTGAACCCGATCTGGTCAAGATCGGCCAGGCCGCGTCGGATCCCGACGTCCCAGTTCCGTTCCGGCCGGTCCCCGCCGAGGCCGCCTCGCCGGTTTTCGCGCCATCGTCGGCCTCCCCTGCTCCTGTATCGAGTAGGATAAGACGCATCAGCTAGCACCTCTGCTCGCCTGCGTTGACCCGAGCCGCTGCGTCGGCCTGCCCTCCTTCCACCGGCCCAGCTCCCCGAAGCCCGCCAGTGGCTGCGCCCAAGGCCGAGCACGCGCAGCCGGCCTGCTTCGGCCTGCCTCCACCAACGGGCTTGGCCCATGGTGAGTAGCACCTGCAGCCCAGCTTACTGCAGTTTTGGCATGTGATGTTTTTTTACTGCCAGGACGAATTTTCTAATTTCCAGAATTTTGTCAGTTTTACAGAAAAACCCTCAAACTTCATGCATCTAAAAACTCAATAACCGTGCATCGGTTTAAAATGCTTTATATATGAAAATTGCTTAGAATTGCAGGTAGATTCATAATAACCAACTTTCATCCATGTTTAAACTGTTTAAACTTGTTGTTTGAATTATTTTGCTAAATAACATGTTGAAATGGTTTAATTAATAACTTAATAACCGTAGCTCCAAATTTAATAAACTTTATATGTATTTAGGGTAGAAAAATGCATAGAATAACTTGGTGCATTTACTTTTGCTGTTTAATAATTTTAAAATATGTTTTTAAGAAGAACAGTTCCAAATGTGAAATATGCACGTGGGGATATTCCGGAATTGTTGTTGTTATCGGCCTCATCTAAAATGACTAGATAGTGTAGTTTACTTATGCTTTACCTCTTGCCATGTTAAAAAAACATTTAAACTTGTTTTCTATATAAAACGAGAGTCAACTACATAATCTAACATGGTGTTTTGTCAATATGCAACTCATTGCATATTGAGCTCCACTTAATTTGTAGTATTGTTTGAGCAATTTGCCATGCCATGCATATTTAAACCGGACATGCATCATACTTGTTTGTGCATCATATGCCATGTTTATGCTTGTTTGATTACCATGTTCTTTGCTTCTTTCCGGTTGCTTCTCTCATTAGCTTCGGTTTCGTTCCGGAGTTATGAGGATTTGTTCGACTACTTCATGGCCCCGTTCTTCTTCCTTGCGGAATCCCAGGCAAGATGACCGTTCCCTGATATCACCTCTATCTTTGCTTTGCTAGTTGTCTCGCTCTATAGTTATGCCTCGATGCCTATTCTTGTCTTGTCAGCCTCCTATGTTGCCATGAAACACTCTAACCGCCTTCCTAGCAAACCGTTGATTGGCTAAGTACGCTTTAGCATAGCCCCTCTTATAGCGTTGTTAGTTGTAGGTGAAGTTTGAAGATTGCTCCATGTCTGGACTTCTTTATTGGGATAACACAATCTATATCTTATTTAAATTAATGCACATATATATTGGTAATGGGTGGAATGCTTGGCCTTCTGCTTGGTGTTTTGATCCACTCATGCCACCTTAGGACCCGATAAACTGGTGTTATGGTCCTTGATTTTGCATTCCTAACACGGTTGGGGTTTATGGGCTCGATAATTCGCACCGCTTAAAGCTTTTCTAGCAAGACCCAACTTTGGTACTACATTTGCCTAAAAAACATGCATAGGGAGTAATTAACCCGAGTTCTTAATCAACAACCCGGGCCAGTGCTCTTCATGAGTGTTGGTCTAAACTGGGCGGACTGCAGGGCCGGCTCGGGGAAACCCGAGGTATCTGGTATTTACCTGTAGGCTGTCCCATCCAGTCGTGGCCTGAGATGAGATACACGTGGCTACTATCAGGGTGTCGGCATGCCGGGAGGTCTTGCAGGATTTGTTTTACCTTTATCGAAATATCTTGAGCACGGGATTCCGAGAATACTCAGGTCTTCCCAACATGGAGTTGCGACTCCGCTGATCATGAGCTTGTGATGGGCTAAGTTGGGACACCCCTGCAGGGTTATGAACTTTCGAAAGCCGTGCCTGTGGTTATGTGGCAGATGGGAATTTGTTAATATCAGGTTGTAGATAACTTGACACCATATCCTTAAGAATACACTACATGTGTGAGTAACCGTGACGGTCTCTTTTCGAAGGGGTTTTCGGAAAGTGAACACGGTGGGGTTATGCATGAACATGAGTAGCTAGGATCACTTATTGATCATCTTTGGCGACCGTTGGCACATATTCCCATCTCGCTCTGAATTTGTACGCTAGTTGCTTAGTGCTTGCTGCAGACACTTTATTACCTCTCCACACCTAAAAGGCTTTGTTAGTTTTGATACCCGGGAATGGGATTGCTGAGTCCTTGTGACTCACAGATTACAACACACACCAGATGCAGGTACAACTGAGTACGACGGAGGAGATGGACAAGAACTTTACTGGGAGTTCGATGAAGAGTGTGGTCGTATGTATGTGACGTATCCCGACAATTAGTAGTGGTTCCTACTAGGGGCGGTCATGCCTTGTGGTTGTGGTACCTTTTCTCGTTTGATTTCGTCCAGTCGGACCCTGTGTTATTTGGATGAATGTATGCTATTGTATTCATTGTGTGACGTGGCGAGTGTAAGACAACTATTGTACTGTTACATCCATGTTCCTTACATGAGTTGCGCAAAGATACCACACTTGCGATCATTCCAGAATGCGCTTATGTCTCTAACTCATGCCTCGACATGTAGGAGATATTGTCGCATCTTGGGCATTACATAAGGGCCAAATGAATTGTCTGGGAGGTTTAGGTTAGGAAGGACTCTAATCCTATGCATTTGAGGTGATTTGGACCAATTCTTAATACACTTGCTTTGCAAATGCATAATCTAGTCTAGAATCAAAATGATGAAGTATCACTCACTTGGAGTAACCACTTTATCTCAAACTTGGCAAGGAATCATTTTTTGGACATATAGAGATGCTGTAAAAATTTCATACCAAATGGACAAGCCAACATGGTACTTGCTTCACAAACATCCTATCTGTCCAGAAATTAGCAATAATTCCCGAGGGAAAATGCCTAGATGAATTGAGTCCAAAATTTGTGGAGATAGGTAGTATGGGTAGGATGAGGTCCTGGAAAAGTTTCAGCCATAATGGACCAAGATAAAATATACTTGCTTCACAAACTGAAAATTTGCACAGAAGCAAAGATTTGAAGGTGTGCTCACATGGATGGATAAAATGAGCTCAAATCTTGGGCAGAGTCATGATTGGATGATATTGAGTTCATGCAAAAATTTCTGCTCATTTTGATATGCCTAGCTTGTAGCTCCTTCATAAAGTTTCTTTCTAGACAACAACTTTGGAAATTAGCTAAAAAATATTTACTAGGCATATGAGTATGCAATTTTGCATGAGGCAATGATACGGACATGAAAAGGTGTCCAAAAAGTTTGGGGGCAAATGGTCATAGATAAATAGCACTTGCTTCACAAAGTGCCATTAAGGGCAGAATAGGAAAAGGAATATTGGTGAATTATTTTTGAACATGGAAAAGAAAAGGTTTGCCATATTTGATGAAGATATGACCTAAACAATTTATGGGAATTATTTGGGACTTTTAGGAGTGACAAAGATATAGGTTGCTTCACAACCTAGGGCATACATTGTTATTCCTTTAATAGAAAAAGGAATATTTCCTAGAAAAATAATATTGGGGTTGGTCTAGGATGGAAATGGCAAGGTATAGGGATGGATATGAGGATGAAAAGACACTCTGGAAAGAAAGAAGAGGTCATCTTCTTCAGTTTCCAGACCACATAGCCACGACAAAGAAAACTCAAGCAAAATACTCAGAAAATTAAAAGAAAAAGAAAGGACCTAAAATCAGGATGTGACACGAAGTATCAAGCATGGATTGATCATTACAAGAAATCTGAGCATAAAAATTCTAAATAATAATTTCTCTTGAGAGCTCATGATTGAGGCATGAGTATAACATTGACCTAAGCCTCCCCCAAGCTTGAGCGATACTTTCTCCTTCATGAGGCCACAATTTATATATATAATTCCGATCGCGATGAACTAGATGGATAGGATAAAACATCTAATGAAATTCCAATTTCAATCGGTTCTAATTCCAAGCTTCAATATCATCACATAGCCTATACCATGTCAATGTCATTTCCCTTCAAAGATAAAGGTAATACCTACTTCTTGACTTCATCTTAGGGTAACCCTGCATGCTTAAATAATCCACAAACTTCATCCACATAGATTAAATGCATATCATGATGTAGTGTTCATCTCTTGCATAAGGATTAGCTAGCACTTTCTCTATCATACCCAAAGGAAGTTCATAATAAATATTTTGAGTAGGTGTAGTAGATTGAGGAGCAAATCTTTGTTCTTCTAGATGAGGTGAAGATACCCTGAGCAAACCCCTGAAAGGATGATTTTCCATAGTGACGAGTGACAGTAAATTTCAGTACGTAATATAAAATTTTCCTTACCAAATTCCACTCGCCAAAGGGGCTTCACTCCCTAGCAATGACACTAGAAAAGAGTGTTGATGACCCACAAGTACAGGGGATCAATCACAGTCCTTTCGACAAGTAAGAGTGCCAAACCCAAGGAGGAGCAGAAGGAAATAACAAGCGGTTTTGAGCAAGGTATTTTTTGCAAGCACTGAAATTATCGGTAACAGATAATTTAGTAGCAAGATAATACATAACGAGTAACAAGTGTAACAAATGTGCATCAAGGTGGCCTAGTCCTTTTGATAGCAAAGGATAAGACTGGAAGAACTCTTATATAAAGCAAAGCGCTCTCGAGGACACATGGGAATTACCGTCAAGCTAGTTTTCATCATGCTCATATGATTCACGTTCGTTACTTTGATAATTTGGTATGTGGGTGGACCGGTGCTTGGTTGTTATCCTTACTTGGTTAAGCCTCGCACTTATGATTAACCCCTCTCGCAAGCATCCACACCTACAAAATAAGAATTAAGATAAATCTAACCATAGCATGAAACATGTGGATCCAAATCAGCCCCTTACGAAGCAACGCATAAACTAGGGTTTAAGTTTTTTCACTGTTGGAGATATAACTATTGGGTATGACCAGCCCTGGGGGCCGGGTCATGCCAATGGCGGCTTAAGATGAGAAGGCCCGAGAAGGCGTGAAGATGGCGGTTCATAAAGCAAGCTTATTGAAGGCCCAAGACCCAGGGACGATTTGAGGCCCATGGGTGTGAACCACCATATGTTTAACTTATATTGTAAGGCAAGTTTAGTTGGTTACCGAGCCGGACACGTTGTGTATGAGCCGGTCGGGACTCTGTAAGCCACCATGCATCAGCCTGTATATAAAGGAGTGACTTGGCCGTGGGTTAACTAAAAAAAGAAACAATCGCTCGAGAAATAGGTCAAGCGTATTCGCTCCCTGGTTATTGTGTATCGAGCAATACAACCTCAGTTGTATTAGGATTTTACCCCGTTGAGAGGGGCCGAACTAGGATAAAAAATATCCATGTCTCTTGTCCCGTTTAACCCCTTTAAGCTAACCTAGTTGTGATGGTTGCACACCTAGTCCTATTCCTAGGGCATCTGCCGTGACAATTCCATGACAGTAGGCGCCCACCGTGGGGCTGGCGCACAGTGGTTTTGGAGTTCTTAAAGGGTAGCTTCACAGGGATCAAGGGATACACCATAGGCCGAATGACCAAAAGCCGCCGCGGCAAGCTCTACAGCAACGACTGAGGCTGGGGCCCCGAGGCCGGCTCAATCAAGTGCAGGTACCAGGTCCCCTTCGGCGGGATTCATGGCTTCGTCGGCAAGATTGGTGAGTCGGGGCCTGAGCCGGACACTATTGGGGAACATAGTATTTCAAAATTTTCCTACGATCATGCAAGATCTATCTAGGAGAAGCATAGCAACGAGTGCGACAGTGTGTCCACGTACCCTCATAGACCAAAAGCGGAAGCGTTTAGTAACGCGGTTGATGTAGTCGAACGTCTTCGCGATCCAACCGATCAAGCACCGAACGCACGGCACCTCCGCATTCAGCACACGTTCAGCTAGATGACGTCCCACGAACTCTTGATCCATGTGAGGTTGAGGGAGAGTTTCGACAGCACGACGGCGTGGTGACGATGATGGTGAAGTTAGTGGCGCAGGGCTTCGCCTAAGCACTACGACGATATGACCGAGGTGTGTAACTATGGAGGGGGGCACCGCACACGGCTAAGAAATCAACTTGTGTGTCTATGGGGTGCCCCCCTGGCCACATATATAAAGCAGGGGAGGAGGAGGGGGCTGGCCCTCTCTATGGCGCTCCCAAGGGGGAGTCCTACTCCCACTAGGAGTAGGTTTCCCCCTTTCCTAGTAGGAGTAGGAGAAGAAGGAAGAGGGAGAGAGGGAGAAGGAAAGGGGGGCCGGCCCCCACCCCAATACAGATTGGGCTTGGGGGGGGGGCGCCCTCCACTTGTCTGCCTACTCCTCTCTTCTACTAAGGCCCAATAAGGCGCATTGACTCCCCGGGGGGTTCCGGTAACCTCCCGGTACTCCGGTAAATGCCCGAACTCATCCGGAACCATTCCGGTGTCCAAACACATCCTTCTAATATATCGATCTTTATGTCTCGACCATTTCGAGACTCCCCGTCATGTCCGTGATCACATCCGGGACTCCGAACTACCTTCGGTACATCAAAACACATAAACTCATAATATTGATCGTCATCGAACGTTAAGCGTGCGGACCCTATGGGCCAACACCACAAACATCTTCGGAGATACCATTAGAGCATCTTTATAATCACCCAGTTACGTTCCGACGTTTGATAGCACACAAGGTGTTCCTCCGGTATTCGAGTTGCATAATCTCATAGTCAGAGGAACATGTATAAGTCATGAAGAAAGCAATATCAGTAAAACTAAACGATCATAGTGCTAAGCTAACGGATGGGTCTTGTCCATCACATCATTCTCATAATGATGTGATCCCGTTGACCAAATGACAACACATGTCTATGGTGAGGAAACATAACCATCTTTGATTAACGAGCTAGTCTAGTAGAGGCATACTAGGGATACTCTGTTTTGTCTATGTATTCACATATGTAGCAAGTTTCCAGATAATACAATTCTAGCATGAATAAAAGACATTTGTCATGATATATAAGGAAATATAAATAACAACTTTATTATTGCCTCTAGGGCAGATTTCCTCCAGTCTCCCACTTGCACTAGAGTCAATAATCTAGATTACATAGTAATGATTCTAACACCCATGGAGTTTTGGTGTTGATCATGTTTTGCTCGAGGAAGAAGCTTAGTCAATGGGTCTGCAACATTCAGATCCATATGTATCTTGCAAAATTCTATGTCTCCCTCCTTGACTTGATCGCGGATGGAATTGCAGCGTCTCTTGATGTGCTTGGTTTTCTTGTGAAACCCAGATTCCTTCGCCAAGGCTATTGCTCCAGTGTTGTCACAAAAGATTTCATTGGACCAGATGCACTAGGTACTACACCTAGATCGGATATGAACTCCTTCACCCATACTCCTTCATTTGCTACTTCCGAAGCAGCTATGTACTCCGCTTCACACGTAGATCCCGCCACGACGCTCTACTTGGAACTGCACCAACTGACAGCTCCGCCGTTCAACCAAAATACATATCCGGTTTGTGACTTAGAGTCATCCGGATCAGTGTTAAAGATTGAATCGACGTAACCATTTACGACGAGTTCTTTGTCACCTCCATAAATGAGAAACATATCCTTTGTCCTTTTCAGGTACTTCAGGTTGTTCTTGACCGCTGTCCAGTGATCCATTCATGGATTACTTTGGTACCTCCCTGCTAAACTTATAGCAAGGCACACATCAAGTCTGGTACATAGCATTGCATACATGATAGATCCTATGGCTGAGGAATAGGGAATGACTTTCATTTTCTCTCTAGCTTCTGCAGTGGTCACGCATTGAGTCTTACTCAACTTCACACCTTGTAACACATGCAAGAACTCTTTCTTTGACTGGTCCATTTTGAACTTCTTCAAACCTTTATCAAGGTATGTGCTTTGTGAAAGTCCAATTAAGCGTCTTGATCTATGTCTATAGATCTTGATGCCGAATATATAAGCAGCTTCGCTGAGGTCTTTCATTGAAAATTTCTTATTCAAGTATCCTTTTATGCCATCGAGAAATTATGTATCATTTCCAATCAACAATATGTCATCCACATATAATATTAGAAATGCTACAGAGCTCCCACTCACTTCCTTGTAAATACAGGCTTCTCCAAAAGTCTGTATAAAACCATATGTTTTGATCACCTCATCAAAGCATATATTCCAACTCCGAGATGCTTGCACTAGTCCATAGATGGATCGCTGGAGCTTGCACACTTAGTTAGCACCTTTAGGATTGACAAAACCTTCTGTTTGTATCATATACAACTCTTATTTGAGATATCCATTAAGGAATGCAGTTTTGACATCCATTTGCCAGATTTCATAATCAAAAAATGCGGCAATCCCTAACATGATTCGGACAGACTTAAGCATCGCTACGGGTGAGAATGTCTCATCGTAGTCAAGTCCTTGAACTTGTCGAAAACCTTTCGCAGCAAGTCGAGCTTTGTAGACAAGAACGTTACCATCGGCGTCAGTCTTCCTCTTGAAGATCCATTTATTTTCAATGGCTTGCTGATCATCGGGCAAGTCAACCAAAGTCCACACTTTGTTCTCATACATGGATCCCATCTCAGATTTCATGGCCTCAAGCCATTTTGCGGAATCTAGGCTCATCATCGCTTCCTCGTAGTTCGTAGGTTCATCTTGGTCTAGCAACTTGACTTCCAGAACCGGGTTACCGTACCACTCTAGTGTGGAACGTACTCTGGTTGACCTACGAGGTTCAGTAGCAACTTGATCTGAAGTTTCATGATCATTATCATTAGCTTCCTCACTGATTGTTGTAGGAGTCACCGGAACTAGTTTCTATGACGTACTACTTTCCAATTTGGGAGAAGGTACAATTACCTCATGAAGTTCTACTTTCCTCCCACTCACTTCTTTCGAGAGAAACTCCTTCTCTAGAAAGGATCCATTCTTAGCAACGAATATCTTGCCTTCGGATCTATGATAGAAGGTGTACCCAATAGTTTTCTTTGGGTATCCTATGAAGACACATTTATCCGACTTGGGTTCGAGCTTATGAGGTTGAAGCTTTTTCACATAAGCATCGCAGCCCCAAACTTTAAGAAATGACAACTTGGGTTTCTTGCCAAACCACAGTTCATAAAGCGTCGTCTCAACAGTTTTAGATGGTGTTGTGATAGCCTGGCTTATTAGGGATGATAGACTACTCATATCATTAAGGAATTCCTTCTTTTCTAGGAGCCCATTCAGACAGAACTCCAAAGTTAAGTGTGCTCAGCTTGGAGTAATTTCAGGATGGGTGACCGACCGGGCAGTTGCTCCCGGGTGCGCACAAGTGAGGACAAAGTGCGCAAAAAAGACTAGTATTGATATGTGGGGTCAGTCTAGATCCCGCCAGG
>LR738715.1:262978195-262991428 GCA_902687465.1 Secale cereale
GTATCAAAGCCGACCCTCGCGGTTACACGGATGTTTGCGGACAAGTGTGTGGTCTTGTTGTTCATGATATTTGTGATCCGTCGTGGCACACGACATGGCACATGTGACGGACTGGAAGCACAGACGTATGTGCCAAGAGGGAACGTTCCTATGGCGAGTATTGATATGTGGGGCCAGTCTAGATCCCACCAGGAGTAACCACCACCGACGGGTGTGTTTGGGGCGTTACAGGTGCCCTATTTAACGTGAATGCAGCTGTCTCTAAAGCATATCCCCAAAACAATAGTGGTAAATCGGCAAGAGACATCATAGATCGCACCATATCTAATAAAGTACGGTTACGACATTCACACCATTACGCTGTGGTGTTCCAGGTGGTGTGAGTTGTGAAACTATTCCACATTGTTTCAAATGAAGACCAAACTCATAACTCAAATATTCGCCTCCGCGATCAGATTGTAGAAACTTTATTTTCTTGTTACTATGATTCTCTACTTCACTCTGAAATTCTTTGAACTTTTCAAATGTTTCAGAAAAGTGTTTCATCAAGTAGATATACCCATATATGCTCAAATCATCAGTGAAGGTCAGAAAATAATGATACCCGCCGCGAGCCTCAACACTCATTGGTGCGCATACATCAGTATGTATGATTTCCAACAAGTTAGTTGCTCGCTCCATTGTTCCGGAGAACGTAGTTTTAGTCATCTTGCCCATGAGGCATGGTTCGCAAGCACCAAGTGATTCATAATCAAGTGATTCCAAAAGTCCATCAGCATGGAGTTTCTTCATGCGCTTTACACCAATATGACCTAAACGGCAGTGCCACAAATAAGTTGCACTATCATTATCTACTTTGCATCTTTTGGCTTCAATATTATGAATATTTGTATCACTATGATTGAGATCCAACAAAAATAGACCATTCTTCAAGGGTGCATGACTATAAAAGATATTACTCATATAAATAGAACAACCATTATTCTCTGATTTAAATGAATATCTGTCTCGCAACAAACAAGATCCAAATATAATGTTCATGTTCAACGCTGGCACCAAATAAAAATTTTAGGTCTAAAACTAATCCTGAAGGTAGATGTAGAGGTAGGGTGCCGACGGTGATCACATCGACTTTGGAACCATTTCCCACAAGCATCATCACCTCGTCCTTTGCTAATCTTCGTTTAATCGGTAGCCCCTGTTTCGAGTTACAAATATTAGAACCCGAACTAGTATCAAATACCGAGGTGGTACTACGAGCATTAGTAAGGTACACATCAATAACATGCATATCAAATATACCTTTGTTCACTTTGCCATCCTTCTTATTCGCCAAATACTTGGGGCAGTTTCATTTCCAGTGTCCAGTCCCTTTGCAGTAGAAGCACTCAATTTTAGGCTTGGCTCTAGACTTGGGTTTCTTCGCGGGATTAGCAACTGGCTTGCTATTCTTCTTGAAGTTCCCCTTCTTTCCCTTGCCCTTTTTCTTGAAACTAGTGGTGTTGTTAACCATCAACACTTGATGCTCCTTTTTTGTTTCTACCTCCGCAGCTTTGAGCATAGCGAAGAGCTCGGGAATTGTCATCTGCATCCCTTGCATATTATAGTTCATCACGAAGCCTTTATAGCTTGGTGGTAGTGATTCAAGAACTCTATCAATAACACTCTCTTCATCAACTTTGCAACCAAATTGAGTCATGTGATTGTAGTACCCAGACATTCTGAGTAAGTGTTCACTGATAGAACTGTTCTCCTCCATCTTGCAGCTATAGAACTTATTGGAGACTTCATATCTCTCAATTCGGGCATTTGCTTGAAATATTAACTTCAACTCTTGGAACATCTCATATCCTGCATGACGTTCAAAACGTCTTTGAAGTCCCGATTCTAAGTCGTAAAGCATGGCACAATGAACTATCAAGTAGTCATCAGAACGAGCTTGTCAGGCGTTCGTAATGTCCGGAGTTGCTCCTGCAGCAGTCCTGTCACCTAGCGGTGCTTCAAGGACATAATTCTTCTGTGCAGCAATGAGGATAATCCTCAAGTTACGGACCTAGTCCTTGTAGTGCTACCATCATCTTTCAACTTAGCTTTCTCTAGGAACGAATTAAAATTCAAGGGAACGGTAGCACGAGCCATTGATCTACAACAACATAAATATGCAAACACTGTCAGGACTAAGTTCATGATAAATTAAAGTTCAATTAATCATATTACTAAAGAACTCTGACTTAGATAGACATCCTTCTAGTCATCTAAATGATTAGATGATCCAAATCAACTAAACCATGTCCGATCATCACGTGAGATGGAGTAGTTTTTAATGGTGAACATCTTATGTTGATCATATCTACTATATGATTCACGCACGAACTTTCGGTCTCCAGTGTTCCAAGGCCATGTCTGTACATGCTAGGCTCGTCAAGTTTAACCCAAGTATTATGCATGTGCAAAACTGTCTTACACCCGTTGTATTTGAACGTAGAGCTTATCACACCCGATCATCACGTGGTGTCTCGGCATGACAAACTTTTGCAACGGTGCATACTCAGAGAGAACACTTGTACCTTGAAATTTTGTAAGGGATCATCTTATAATGCTACCGCCATGCTAAGGAAAATAAGAAGCATAATAAGATAAACATCACATGCAATCAAAATATGTGACAAGATATGGCCATCATCATCTTGTGCTTTTGATCTCCATCTCCAAAGCATCGTTATGATCTCCATTGTCACCGGCTTGGCACCATGATCTTCATTGTAGCATCGTGGTTGTCTCGCCAACTATTGCTACTACTACTATCGCTAACTCATAGTGATAAAGTAAATCAATTACATGGCTTTCGCAATTCATACAATATAGGGACAACCATAAGGCTCCTGCCGGTTGCCGATAATTTACAAAACATGATCATCTCATAAAATAATGTATAACTCATCACGTCTTGACCATATCACATCACAACATATTGCAAGTTTTACGTGGCTGCTACGGGGTTAGCAAGAACCGTTCTTACCTACGCATCAAAACCACAACGATTTTTCGTCAAGTGTGTTGTTTTAACCTTCACAAGGACCGGGCGTAGTCACACTCGATTCATCTAAAGTGAGAGAGACAGACACCAGCCGGTCACCTTCAAGCAACGACTGCTCGCCCACAACTAAAGTGAGTGAAACCAGTCTCGCGTAAGCATACGTGTAATGTCGGTCTGGGCCGCTTCATCTCACAATACCATGGAATCAAAGAATGACATGTTGGTAAGCAGTATGACTATTATCGCCCACAACTCATTGTGTTCTACTCGTGCATATCATCTATGCATAGACCTGGCTCATGATGCCACTTTAGGGGAACGTAGTATTTCAAAAATTTCCTACAATCACGCAAGATCTATCTAGGGGAAGCATGGCGACGAGCGTGCGAGTGTGTCCACGTAGCCTCGTAGACCAAAAGCGGAAGCATTTAGTAACACTGTTGATGTAGTCGAACATCTTCGCGATCCAACCGATCAATCACTGAACGTACGGCACCTCCGCGTTCAGCACACGTTCAGCTTGATGACGTCCCACGAACTCTTGATGCAGTTGAGGTCGAGGGAGAGTTCTATCAGCACGACAGCTTGGTGACGGTGATGATGAAGTTAATGGCACATGGCTTCGCCTAAGCACTACGACAATATGACCAAGGTGTGTAACTATGGAGGGGGGCACCGCACACGGCTAAGAAATCAACTTGTGTGTCTACGGGGTGCCCCATGGCCACGTATATAAAGGAGGGGAGGAGGAGGCGGTCGGCCCTCTCTATGGCGCGCTCAAGGGGGGAGCCCTACTCCCACTGGGAGTAGGTTTCCCCCTTTCCTAGTAGAAGTAGGAGAAGAAGGAAGAGGGAGAGAGGGTGAAGGAAAGGGTGGCCTGCCCCCACCCCAATTCGTATTGGGCTTGGGGGGGGCTCCACTTGGCTACCTCCTCCTCTCTTCCACTAAGGCCCAATAAGGCCCATTGACTCCCCGGGGGGTTCCAGTAACCTCCCCGTACTCCGGTAAATGCCCGAACTCATTCGGAACCATTCCGGTGTCAAAACATAGCCTTCCAATATATTGATCTTTATGTCTCAACCATTTCGAGACTCCTCGTCATGTCTGTGATCACATCCGGGACTCTGAACTACCTTCGGTACATCAAAACACATAAACTCATAATATCGATCATCATCGAACGTTAAGCGTGCGGACCCTACGGGTTGCATAACTATGTAGACATGACCGAGACTCATCTCCAGTCAATAACCAATAGCAGAACCTGGATGCTCATATTCGTTGCTACAAATTCTACGAAGATCTTTATCGGTCAAACCGCATAACAACATACGTTGTTCCCTTTGTCATCGATATGTTACTTGCTCGAGATTCGATCGTCGGTATCATAATACCTAGTTCAACCGTGACCGGCAAGTCTCTTTACATGTTCCGTAATACATCATCTCATGACTAACTCGTTAGTCGTTTGCTTGCAAGGCTTATTACGATGTGTATTACCAAGAGGGCCCAGAGATGCATCTTCGACACTCGGAGTGACAAATCCTATTCTCGATCTATGCCAACACCACAAACACCTCCAAAGACACGTGTAGAGCATGTTTATAATCACCCAGTGATGTTGTGACATTGGATAGCACATAATATGTTCCTCTGGTATTCGGGAGTTGCATAATCTCATAGTGAGAGGAACATGTATAAGTCATGAAGAAAGCAATAGCAGTAAAACTAAACGATCATAGTGCTAAGCTAACGGATGGGTCTTGTCCATCACATCATTCTCATAATGATGTGATACCCTTGATCAAATAACAACACATGTCTATGGTCAGGAAACATAACCATATTTGATTAACGAGCTAGTCTAGTAGAGGCATACTAGGGACACTCTGTTTTGTCTATGTATTCACACATGTATCAAGTTTCCAGTTAATACAATTCTAGCATGAATAAAATACGTTTATCATGATATATAAGGAAATATAAATAACAAATTTATTATTGCCTCTAGGGCATATTTCCTTCAGACACCTGCGCCGACATCATTGAGACAGCTCAGCACGCATAATCCACCAAGGTTCAAGCCGCCGCGAAGCATATTTTAGTTGGTTTCATTCAGGGAGCGGATCTCGATGAAGGGTCCGTGTCCAGGGGAGAGACGGTAATCTACTCTGATGGTGAGTCTTCAACTGGTGAGACCGATTCAATGTATCAACTACAAGACGACATGCTTGGGGTTGTTCCGATGGTGACAGTATTCCGGACCCCTATGAGCCGCCGAATAGGGTTGCAATCTTCATGGCCGGCACACAATTGGCGCTTCGTCCGACGACTGCTGCGGCTATGACCTCTAGTTCAATGACAGCAGCGACGGCTAGTGCTAGCGGCTCTGCACGCCCGCCGACTCAAGTGTTGTCCGAGCTTTTGGAGGCTTTAGCGACCTTATTGGCCGCAAAGGTGACACCACAGAATCAAGCACAACAGAAGGTGGATTTTGCGAATTTGCGAGATGAGATAGCTCAAGCCAGGGAGGAATTCAACGATGAGAATGCTAGGATGGCGACAGAACAAGCCGCTTTGGATGCTCAGGCACAACGGATTCAAGAAGAATAATTCTGGCTTACCTTGGATCAGAACGCTTCAAACGCCGTTATGAGGAGGAGGCATCAGACCCGTCTACCCATAGAGTTTGAGGCTAGGAATCTTTTTAACACGCCTGGGGCAGGAACCAGTAACCCGCCCGTGGTAAACCGGGGAATTGAGATGCCCGCAACTGGAGTACCGGTTCAACTACGAGATGCAGACCCGCCTCGTTTGAATTTGACTCTGCCTCAGCATGTCCCGACACCACCGGGTCATTATTCTAATCCTCTGGACAATATGGTTGTTGCAGCAAAGTGATTAGCGGCTTCCCTGTTGAAGGTGAGTCTCCAGCTGTGATGGAGATACGGAGGGCCAGTGAGCTTCTTCAGACAGCAGTGGCTCAACAGGCAGCTTATTCATACAGCCGTGAACTGATTCATTCAACCCCTCGTCCAAGCCGGAGTTATAGCAGGCATATTGAGTCACCAGCAGTTTCAAGCAGTGAGCAGCACCATAACCAGCCTCGTAGGCATGACCCGCCACGCACTGGTAATAATGCTCAGGCCTTAGTGGACCAGGGCATGGCGCGGCGCGAGGCTGAGCTGGCGGCTCAGTTGGCGGCTCACTCGCAATCTTCGGTTTACCCATTGGTATCTATGGAGGCAGGAGTGACCTCTAGAACCCTTGGTGTGCCATGTTTAGCGTCGGCGCTATGCAACAAGCATTTTCCTAAGGATTTCAAGGGCCCACGCAAGGTGCCTAACTACACGGCAGATCAACTCCCAGAGGCTTGGATTGAGAGTTATGAGATGGCCATGGAGATGTTGGATGTTAGTGATGCTGCATGTGCTAAGTACTTCACCATGACGTTGGACTGGCTGGCACGCACTTGGCTGAAAGGATTGCCCCCCTAACTCCATCAGGTCATGGGATGAATTTAAGACGTGTTTTATCAAAAAATTCAAAGACAGGTGCAAGCAGCCTATGTCAATTCTTGATTTAGACTCTTGTGTCCAAAATGAGGGCGAGTCAACAACCCACTGGGTATGCAGGATCTGAACTGTTATCCACTCATCGGACAGTATCAACGCCGGTTCGGCCATGAGGGATCGAAGAAGGTGAGAGTGTCTAGAGGGGGGGTGATTAGACTACTCGACAAGATAAAAATTCTGTCTTTTATCAAGAACAGTTTTTGGCAGATTTTGCATAACTCACAAGTCAAGTAGCACACTACACATGCAATTCTAGAGTATGGGCAGCGGAAAGTAAATTGCACATATAGTAAAGGGAGGTGGAGAAGATCAAACGCAATTCGGAGACGCAATGATTTTTCCCGTGGTTCCGATAGGTGGTGCTATCGTACATCCACGTTGATGGAGACTTCAACCCACGGAGGGTAACGGCCGCGCGAGTCCACGGAGGGCTCCACCCACGAAGGGTCCACGAAGAAGCAACCTTGTCTATTCCATCATGGCCTACGCCCACGGAGGGCTAGCCTTACTCGGGGTAGATCTTCACGAAGTAGGCGATCTCCTTGCCCTTACAAACTTCTTGGTTCAACTCCACATCTCGATGACGGAGGCTCCCAAGCGACACCTAACCAATCTAGGAGGCACCACCCTCCAAAAGGTAATAGATGTTGTAGATGATGATGAACTCCTTGCTCTTGTGCTTCAAATGATAATCTCCCCAACACTCAACTCTCCTCACTGATTTGGCTGTGGTGGAAGAAAGGATTGAGTGGAAAGCAACTTGGGAAGGTTAGAAATCAAGTTTCATATGGTGGGAGTGGAGAAACTTGATCTCAACACAAGGGTAGGTAGTTCTCTTCTCAAAAAGTGTAAGGTAGGAGTGGTAGTTCTTTCTGATGGCTCTCTCCACGAATGAAGAGGGGTGGAGGGGTATATATAGCCTCCACACAAAATCCAACCGTTACACACATAATTGAGCATCTCGGTGAGACCGAAGTGGAAACTCGGTCAGACCGAAAGTTCAAATATAGTGAACGTTGGGGTTTTCGGTGGGACCGAAAATACCATCTCGGTTGGTCCGATTTGAGCAAAGACAGGAACTTGCCAGTTTCGGTGAGACCGAAATCATCAACTCGGTTATTCCGATTTGAGGACAAACGGTTACAGAAGCTTGGCAGCCCGTGTTTCGGTGAGACCGATCTCAAACTTGGAATGACCGATATTTCTAGGGTTTGGCTTATGGCTGAGGTGGTTCATCTCGGTGTGACTGGGTTTGGAGAATCGGTTGGTCCGAGATTACTTATGAGTGTGTATTGTAGTGAAAGTTGCTGATAGTTAAAGGAGATATATCACTAAGCACTTGAGCATCCAGATCATCAACACAACCTCATCCCCTTTTAATAGTATTGGCTTTTCCTATGGACTCAATGTGATCATGGATCACTAAACCAAAAAGGAGTCTTGAGCTTTTGCCAATGCTTGCCTTAGCATTTTGAGGGGTCCACTTCTTCAGTCATTTTGCCATACCCATGTGATTGAATTTCCTGAAACATACTTGATAAAAGCATTAGTCCAACCACAAAGTATGTTGTCATTAATTACCAAAACCACCCAGGGAGCAAATGTGCTTTCAATCTCCCCCTTTTTGGTAATTGATGGCAACACACTAAAATCACACTAAACAAGACATCAAAGCTTTGACAAGCATGTAGTACACAGGCTCCCCCTACAAGTGTGCAAGATTTTCATACATTATGGTTTTGGACTACCACAAGCACACACGAGAGATAAGCAAGATGTGCTACATGCAGCTTGGCTATATGCATCAGAGCAGATGAAAAGAAGTGAGTGATAATGCATATGTGCATGGTGATTTCTTGCAAACAAGTATTCACAAGCAAGTCACCATCATGCACATTCTGCAAAGTGCATATACTTACCTTGAGGTTCCTTGGCATTGTATCTGAAGAGATAAACTTGGGAAAACAAGGTTAGATAACACAAGAGTATTCCTTCAACCAACTGCAAGAACATCAAGAGTACCAAGCCAGGGATGACATGTATAAAGAGTGTCTCATATTGTGCACAAGCTTTGAATCAGCAAACATGTCTCCGAAACTAAAAGATTTTCAATGAACTCTGAGAGATTTTGCTTTCCATAAGATATCAACTGTGAGGATTTCTCTCCCTTTGAGTTCTATCAGAACAAGGGGTTCGATGGAAAGAGCAAAATCAAAAGAATGATGCCAATTGTAATATCCAATGTAAAACACGACAAAGCTTTGATGTGATTCTCTCCCCCTTAAGATAAGATTGCTTTTCTTCTCCCCCTAAGTCTTCTCTTCTCCCCCTACTCCCCCTAAGTCTTCTCCCCCTTTGACATCAAGTGCCGAAAAGGACAGCAAACTAGGTAGGGCAGGAAAGATGGAAAGAAAGAAGTGGGATCCTTAAGAATCACCACAGGGCAAATAGGAACATGCATAGAGAATCATTTGAGTGGAGCTACAGAAATTGATATCCTGGAAGATAAATCGGTGACACCGAATTAGATGGATCGGTGGGTCCGAATCCTTTTCGGTTAGACCGAAAAATTTAAATCGGTGACGCCGAGTTTAATTCCACGAAATACAGAAATAATTCAGCTCACTTGCAAGGAATGTTTCAAAGGATTTGCAATGAATTTGTGAAAGATTTTCAGGGAATTGATCAGAGCCATAAGGATATTCAAAGAAACATAAGAATAGAAATAAAAAGGATTCCTAGATGAAGTTTTTTTTTTGTTTAAAGAAAACTCAATGAGAGAACATAAGAGAAAACAGAAAGACTCCAAAAGATATGTACTTCATCTAGATAAAGGTCGGTGACAAGGTCACCTATGTTTGAGTATATTGACTTAGGAGTCAAATGAGGACATTTCATCATAGGTCATACTCATCATTTAAGCTCAAAATGGGGTTGCCATTTTTCGATTAAGCATTTGATGTGATCACATCTTATGAAGCTGCTTGTACTCATGACTTTGAGCAAAGCTCCTTAAAGATGTGAAGAACATACCTTGGGCTTGTTGTTGCTTTACTCATGTAGGTAAGCTTGATGTAGGTGCTCATTGAATGTGAAGTTGGAGCGCCATTTCTACTTGTGTAGTTCATCTTCCTACATGGGTTAGGCAAGCAAGGAAATACTCAAGAATATCCAAGATGACAAGAGTGAAATACTAGATGTATAAGATGTCAAAAAGGATATGTGGAATTTTGTTCCTTGAACTCAACATCCCAAAGGGCTAGATACTTGGTCAATGACAAGATTACTCATGATTTGAGTGTGTGGTAATCTTGTGGAACGTAGATCATCCAAGTACCTGCAAGGAATTAGATGCAATACAAGGAGGCAAATGTGTCCAAGACATATGATCATCATCATAAGAGAAATATCAAGGATTAGTCATGTGGGCTCATGCCTTGCATGCATCAATGGAGTCCTCACTCCATGTTTGAGGCATCAATGATGTTCAACTCACTCCTTAAGCGACAAAACACTTTCTCATCAAGAGGTTTTGTAAAGATATCAGCAAGTTGTTTGTCAGTACAAACATGCTTAAGATTAATGTCACCCTTGGCAATATGATCACGAATAAAATGGTGATGAACTTCAATATGCTTTGTTCGAGAGTGTTGCACGGGATTATGTCCAATTTTAATCGGACTCTCATTGTCACAAAACAGGGGAACATGTCTCACATGTATCCCATAATCCTTAAGCGTTTGTGTCATCCGTAGCAATTGAGCACAACACGAACCAGCAGCAATATATTCTGCTTCGGCAGTGGATAATGATACCGAATTTTGTTTCTTGGAGGACCAAGATACAAGGGATCGACCAAGAAATTGACACGTACCCGAAGTTGACTTTCTATCAACCTTGTCACCGGCATAGTCCGAGTCGGAATAGCCAACAAGGTCGAAAGAGGCCCTCTTAGGATACCAAATGCCAAAGTTTGGTGTGTGTATCAAATATCTCACTATCCTTTTAACAGCTTTGAGATGACATTCTTTAGGGGCTGCTTGATATCGCGCACACATGCATACACTCAACATTATGTCAGGACGAGAAGCACAAAGATATAGTAGAGAACCAATCATAGATCGGTAAACCCTTTGATCAACGGGTTCTCCATCTTTTGTCAAGTCATTATGTCCACTTGTGTAGGATCGAAGAAGTATGTCTAGAGGGGGGGTGATTAGACTACTTGACAATATAAAAAGTCTGCCTTTTGATTATGCAAAGTTTTAGGCAATTTCACAATTAAGATCAAATCAAGTATCACACTACACATGCAATTCTAGAGTATGGGCAGCGGAAAGTAAATTGCATATATAGTAAAGAGAAGTGGAGAATATCAAACGCAGTTTGGTGACACGAAGATTTTTGTCGTGGTTCCGATAGGTGGTGCTATCGTACATCCACGTTGATGGAGACTTCAACCCACGGAGGGTAACGGCTGCGCGAGTCCACGGAGGGCTCCACCCACAAAGGGTCCACGAAGAAGCAACCTTGTCTATTCCATCATGGCCTACGCCCACGGAAGACTAGCCTTACTCGGGGTAGATCTTCACGAAGTAGGCGATCTCCTTGCCCTTACAAACTTCTTGGTTCAACTCCACATCTCAAAGACGGAGGCTCCCAAGCGACACCTAACCAATCTAGGAGGCACCACCCTCCAAAAGGTAATAGATGGTGTTGATGATGATGAACTCCTTGCTCTTGTGCTTCAAATGATAATCTCCCCAACACTCAACTCTCCTCACTGATATGGCTGTGGTGGAAGAAGGGTTTGAGTGGAAAGCAACTTGGGAAGGCTAGAAATCAAGTTTCATATGGTAGGAATGGAATGGCTTGATCTCAACACAAGGGTAGGTGGTTCACTTCTCAGAAAGTGTAAGGTAGAAGTGTTGGTACTTTCTGATGGCTCTCCTCACGAATGAAGAGGGGGTGGAGGGGTATATATAGCCTCCACACAAAATCCAACCGTTACACACACATTTGACCAATCTCGGTGAGACCAAAGTGAAAACTCGGTCAGACCGAAAGTTCAAATATAGTGAACGTTGGGATTTTCGGTGGGACCGAAAATACCATCTCGGTGGGACCGAAAATACCATCTCGGTGGGACCGAAAGTGTATCTGATATGAACGTTGGAGTTTTCGGTGGGACCGAGAAAGAAAACTCGGTTGGACCGATTTGAGAAAGAGCAGGAACATGCCAGAATCGGTGAGACCGAAAATGCAATATCGGTGAGACCGATTTGAGCCAAGACAGAAGCTTGCCCATTTCGGTGAGACCGATAATACAAACTCGGTTATTCCGAAAAGATGTGAAATGGTTACAGAAGGTTGGCAGTTCAGTTTCGGTGAGACCGATCTCAAACTCGGTACCGATTTTTCTAAGGTTTGGAATATGGCTGAAGTGGTTCATCTCGGTGGGACTGAGTTGGAAGAATCGGTTTGTCCGAGATTACTTATGAGTGTGTATAGTAGTGAAAGGTGCTGATAGCTGAAGGAGATAAATCACTAAGCACTTTGAGCAACCAGATCATCAACACAACCTCATCCCCTTTTAATAGTATTGGCTTTCCAATGGACTCAATGTGATCTTGGATCACTAAACCAGAAATAGAGTCTTGAGCTTTTGCCAATGCTTGCCTTAGCATTTGAGGGGTCCACTTCTTCAGTCATCTTGCCATTCCAATGTGATTGAATTTCCTGAAACATACTTGATAAAAGCATTAGTCCAACCACAAAGTATGTTGTCATTAATTACCAAAACCACCCAGGGAGCAAATGTGCTTTCAATCTCCCCCTTTTTGGTAATTGATGGCAACACACTGAAATTATACTAAACATGACATCAAAGCTTGTTGAAAGAAAGACAGAATTATCACGAAAGCTTTGACAAGCATGTAGTACACAGGCTCCCCCTACAAGTGTGCAAGATTTTCATAGATTATGGTTTTGGACTACCACAAGCACACAAGAGAGATAAGCAAGATGTGCTACATGCAGCTTGGCTATATGCATCAGAGCAGAAGAAAAGGAAGTGAGTGATAATGCATATGTGCATGGTGATTTCTTGCAAACAAGTATTTACAAGCAAGTCACCATCATGCACATTCTGCAAGATGCATATACTTACCTTGAGGTTCCTTGGCATTGTACCTGAAGGGATAAACTTGGGAAAACAAGGTTAGATAACACAAGAGTATTCCTTCAACCAACTGCAAGAACATCAAGAGTACCAAGCCAGGGAGGACATGTGTAAAGAGTGTCTCATATTGAGCACAAGCTTGAATCAGCAAACATGTCTCCGAAACTAAAAGATTTTCAATGAACTCTGAGAGATTTTGTTATGGAAAGCAAAATCAAAATAATGATGCCAATTGTAATGTCCAATGTAAAACACGACAAAGCTTTGATGTGATTCTCTCCCCCTTAAGATAAGATTGCTTTTCTTCTTCCCCTAAGTCTTCTCTTCTCCCCTACTCCCCCTACTCCCCCTAAGTCCTCTCCCCCTTTGACATCAAGTGCCGAAAAGGACAGCAAACTAGGTAGGACAGGAAAAATGGAAAGAGAGAAAGAAAGAAAGAA
>LR738715.1:262998982-263010856 GCA_902687465.1 Secale cereale
CTTCACTTCCATGGGACGGATCTTTCCAATAGATAAATCTTGGATAGCTTCCGATGGGTCCTTGTCTCCTACATCAATAGGCATTTGCTCTACTTGCGAGCCATTAGATTCATCAAACTTCACGTCTACCATCTCTTCAACCTTTCGGGTGAAATTATTGTAGACACGGTAGGTGTGGGAGTTTGATCCATAACCAAGGAGAAATCCTTCATGAGATTTAGGAGCAAATTTAGACCGACGATGCTTATCAAGGATATAGCATTTTGAACCAAAGACACGAAAGTATCCCACTTGGGGTTTGTTACCGGTGAGGAGCTCGTATGATGTCTTGCCGAGGAGCTTGTGAAGATAAAGCCTGTTGATAGCATGACAAGCTGTCTCGACCGCTTCTCCCCAAAAATGCTTCGGTGTCTTGTATTCATCAAGCATCGTTCTCGCCATCTCTATGAGCGTTCGGTTCTTCCTCTCAACAACTCCATTTTGTTGAGGAGTGTACGTAGCTGAGAACTCATGTAGAATTCCTTCCGCATCGAGAAAAGAGTCTACATTGGCATTCTTGAACTCCGTTCCATTGTCGCTCCGAACTTTCTTGATCTTCACCTCAAATTGATTTTGGGCCTTTTTGGCAAAGGTCTTGAAGATTCTCTGAACCTGCGATTTGTCATCAAGGAAAAATACCCACGTAAATCTGGAATAATCATCAACTATAACTAGACCAAAGGAGTTAGCACCAAGGCTTTTGTAAGCATTGGGACCGAAGAGATCCATATGAAGAAGCTCAAGCGGTCTCCTCGTGGTCATGATGTTTTTCACGGGATGACTTCCACCAACTTGTTTTCCTGCTTGACAAGCACTACAAAGTCTATCTTTGTCAAAGAGAACATCTTTAACACCAAGAATATGATCACCTTTGATCAGCTTGTCTAGATTACGCATACCAACATGTCCTAGCCTTCTATGCCATAACCAACCTTTAGAGGATTTAGCAATGAAACAAGCTCTAGGTTGGTCTTTCTTAGTGAAATCAACAATATATAGATCACCTCTACGGATACCGGTAAATGCCATGTTTTGATTGTCACGACGAAAGACTTGGCAATCTATTTTGGTGAATAGCACATTGAATCCAAAGTCAGCTAATCTAGACACGGAAAGTAAATTGTATCCAAGAGATTCTACAAGCATGACATTTTGAATAGAGCTATCATGAGATATGGCCACCTTACCAAGGCCAAGTACCTTACCCTTGGAGTTGTCTCCAAAAGTCACATACTTGCGTGGACCATCGTTCTTTGCAAGCTCTCAAAACATGTCTTTGTCTCCGGTCATGTGGTCGGTGCATCCACTATCAAGAATCCTCTCTTTTCCGCCGGACATGTAGTCTCTCAGGTTTGCCATGAGATTGAGACTCTTCATGACCTTGTCTAGCTTGGTGTCCGAATCGAAGTAATCATCATCGTGCTCATGCTCATCATCATATTGACCCATAGATTGTTCATCATCAACACCTAGGTCAATTTGATAAGTACTTGCATTAGTTTTGTCAATGTGACAATAATCTTCGGAATGCAATGCAAGAGCATTTCTAATTAAAACATTGATGAGAGCGGGATCACCCTTCTTTTTCATAAGATCACGAAGCTCAAAGAAGCATTTATCAAAGTTGGGATCATTGGGGTGCATCTTATCAAATTCAATAGTCTTGTATAGAATTTTATCAAGACCTCTCATAGAGTAGTCCGGATAAAGTTCTTCCAAGAACTTCCACATAGCATAGGTGCACTCAAAGTTTGTAACAAGCTTAAGCAAATCATCGGGTAACCCTCTAATGATAAGATTTACAGTCCTAAGGTTACGAAGCAAATCAAGCTCTTCATCCATGGTAGGGTGCAAGGGATCAAAAGGAGGCACATAGGGGGTCTCAACATATTTGCACAAATTGTACATCTTAAAGATACTAAGCATTTCAGACCTCCATGAGTTATATGACTCTCCATTAAGAACAGGCACTCTATGGCTAACACTCCCAAACGTAGACACGTCCATCTTCCTCCAATGGTGTGTAAACCAAAGCAATGGAGACCAAAGCTCTGATACCAATTGAGGGATCGAAGAAGGTGAGAGTGTCTAGAGGGGGGGGTGATTAGACTACTCGACAAGATAAAAATTCTGTCTTTTATCAAGAACAGTTTTTGGCAGATTTTGCATAACTCACAAGTCAAGTAGCACACTACACATGCAATTCTAGAGTATGGGCAGCGGAAAGTAAATTGCACATATAGTAAAGGGAGGTGGAGAAGATCAAACGCAATTTGGAGACGCAATGATTTTTCCCGTGGTTCCGATAGGTGGTGCTATCGTACATCCACGTTGATGGAGACTTCAACCCACGGAGGGTAACGGCTGCGCGAGTCCACGGAGGGCTCCACCCACGAAGGGTCCACGAAGAAGCAACCTTGTCTATTCCATCATGGCCTACGCCCACGGAGGGCTAGCCTTACTCGGGGTAGATCTTCACGAAGTAGGCGATCTCCTTGCCCTTACAAACTTCTTGGTTCAACTCCACATCTCGATGACGGAGGCTCCCAAGCGACACCTAACCAATCTAGGAGGCACCACCCTCCAATAGGTAATAGATGTTGTAGATGATGATGAACTCCTTGCTCTTGTGCTTCAAATGATAATCTCCCCAACACTCAACTCTCCTCACTGATTTGGCTGTGGTGGAAGAAAGGATTGAGTGGAAAGCAACTTGGGAAGGTTAGAAATCAAGTTTCATATGGTGGGAGTGGAGCAACTTGATCTCAACACAAGGGTAGGTAGTTCTCTTCTCAGAAAGTGTAAGGTAGGAGTGGTAGTTCTTTCTGATGGCTCTCTCCACGAATGAAGAGGGGGTGGAGGGGTATATATAGCCTCCACACAAAATCCAACCGTTACACACATAATTGAGCATCTCGGTGAGACCGAAGTGGAAACTCGGTCAGACCGAAAGTTCAAATATAGTGAACGTTGGGGTTTTCGGTGGGACCGAAAATACCATCTCGGTTGGTCCGATTTGAGCAAAGACAGGAACTTGCCAGTTTCGGTGAGACCGAAATCATCAACTCGGTTATTCTGATTTGAGGACAAACGGTTACAAAAGCTTGGCAGCCCGTGTTTCGGTGAGACCGATCTCAAACTCGGAATGACCGATATTTCTAGGGTTTGGCTTATGGCTGAGGTGGTTCATCTCGGTGTGACTGGGTTTGGAGAATCGGTTGGTCCGAGATTACTTATGAGTGTGTATTGTAGTGAAAGTTGCTGATAGATAAAGGAGATATATCACTAAGCACTTGAGCAACCAGATCATCAACACAACCTCATCCCCTTTTAATAGTATTGGCTTTTCCTACGGACTCAATGTGATCATGGATCACTAAACCAAAAAGGAGTCTTGAGCTTTTGCCAATGCTTGCCTTAGCATTTTGAGGGGTCCACTTCTTCAGTCATTTTGCCATACCCATGTGATTGAATTTCCTGAAACATACTTGATAAAAGCATTAGTCCAACCACAAAGTATGTTGTCATTAATTACCAAAACCACCCAGGGAGCAAATGTGCTTTCAGGCCATCCTGATGTTGGAAAAGAATTTTCATTTCCTTCCCCTTAAGCAGAAACTGGGGCGGCTTAAGCGCCACTGCAATGACATGGGAGAACTCATGGTGGCTCTTCTCAAGTATGCCGACTCTGATAATACTAAGGACCTTGAGTTTGATGAGGAGAAGGACGACAAGGGAAAGAAGAATGGCAATGCCAAGGGATAGTAGCATAATGTGCTGGGTCAAGGCAATAATGGTAACGCAAGCAGATGGACGGCGGCTCAGGTTTTGTGGCCAATACCAATATGCGGAATAACAATCAGCGTCGAAAGGGGAAGGCGTCAAATCCCTAGTTTGGTGGGCCAAAGTTCAACCTTGAGGCAATGATGAATCAGCCTTGCCCAAAGCACGGTACGGAAGAGAAGTCGCCCAATCATCTATGGAAAGATTGCTTCATCATGAGGGAGTATAGAAATTCCGGTTTTTTTCAGAACAATAATGGCCCATCTGGCGGGTCAGGATCCGGCTCTCATGGACCTGGTCTTGGAGGTGGCGGTTCAAGCTCTGGTTTTCAAGGACAAGGCAACCAAGGTAGTTTTAATCAACAATCTAATCAAGGGAATCAACAACAGCAGTCTGGTTATCAGAGCAACCCAAAGCAGCTGAATAGTGGTCAATATCATGTATTTACCACGAGTTTGTGCAAACGCGATCGGAAGGCTCATAAGCGAGAAGTAAACTTGGTTGAGTCGGTGGTCCCTCGATACTTGCGATGGTCTGAGCAGCCTATCATATGGAGCCGTGAGGATCACCGCCCCGCGTTGACAATCTGGGTCAATTGGCTTTGGTGGTGGCTCCTCAGGTGGGAGGATACAAGGTTACAAAGGTGCTTATGGACGGAGGCGGTAGCATCAATATCCTTTACTACGATACTTTTTGCCATATGAATTTGACTGATAAGGATCTTCAGACGTCCAATACTATTTTTCATGGGGTGGTGCCTTGTAAGTCAGCGTATCCAGTGGATAAGATAACATTGGAGGTAGCCTTTGGTGGTGACCATGACTACAGGGCTAAAAAATTGACCTTCGAGGTGGTCAAGATCAAGAGTCCTTATCATGCTTTGTTTGGACGGCCGGCTTATGCTAAATTTATGGCCCAACCTTGTTATGTTTATTTGCAGCTTGAGATGCCAGGTCATAAGGGCACCATCACAGTGGACTGTGATAGGAAGATAGCTTTCGAGTGTGAAGATGGTGATGCTGCTTATGCTGAATCTGTTTGCACAACCGAGGAATTGAAATTCTATAAAGATAACGTTGACCCGGTCGATATGACCCCTTGAACAAGCCAACCATGGAGCATGACCCTTTGCTGAAGTTTAAGTCTGCATATGACACTAAGCAGGTTGATTTTGTTCTTGGAGATTCATCCCAACAGTTCACTATTAGTTCTAACCTGGATCCGAAATAGGAAAGCGTGCTCATCGAGTTCATCCGTGAGAACCGGGACATCTTTGCATGGAAGCCTTCAAACATGACAGGTGTACCGAGGGAACTCCCTGAGCACACTCTCAATATTGATCCAATGTTTAAACCAGTCAGGCAATTCCTTCATCGTTTCAATGAAGAGAGGCGTAAGGCCATTGGAGAAGAAGTGGCCCGGCTCTTGGCAGCTGGGTTCATTGTGGAAGTATTTCACCCTGAGTGGTTGGCTAACCCGGTGCTAGTGCTTAAGAAAAATGGCACTTGGCATATGTGTGTGGATTACACAGATCTTAATAAGGCTTGTCCGGCTGATACTTTTGCTCTCCCTCGTATTGATCAAATCATTGATGCTACGTCGGGTTGTGAGCGTTTTAGTTTTCTGGATGCTTACTCGGGTTATCATCAGATCAAGATGGCAATTAAGGACGAGGAGAAGACACATTTTATCACTCCTTTTGGAGCCTTCTGGTATGTATCTATGCCTTTTGGGGTCAAGAGTGCCTAGGCGACTTATCGGTGCTGTGTTCAGAATTGTCTCGACAATCAAATTGGGCTCAATGTTCATGCCTATGTGGATGATATAGTTGTGAAATCAAGGAAAAAAGAGACCTTGATAGATGATCTGAACAAGACCTTTCACAATTTCCGGGTCTACAAAATGATGCTTAACCCGACCAAGTGTGTTTTCGGTGTTCCGGCTGGTACACTATTGGGCTTTTTGGTTTCTGAGAGAGAGGCATTGAAGCTAACCTGGAAAAAATCAAGGCTATTACTTTCGTGGATAAACCGGCGTGTATTAACGATGTGAGCGTTTGGCGGGCCGTACTGTGGCCTTAAGCCGGTTTATCAGCCGCCTGGGAGAGAAGGCTATCCCTTTGTAGCAGATGATGAAGAAAACAGACCACTTCGTCGGGAGTGACGCTGCCAATCAGGCTTTTGAGGCGCTTAAAAACTAGTTGGCTGAGCCGCCGGTTCTTGCAGCTCCTGTTGACAAGGATCCCTTACTGTTATATGTGACTGCTAATAGCTGAGCTGTCAGTGCAGTAGTTGTTGTGGATAGAAAGGAATCAAGCAAGGAGCATCCGGTTCAGAGGTCGGTTTACTATGTCAATGATGTACTCATTGAATCTAAGCAGAGATACGCACATTGGCAAAAGCTAGTCTATGGAGTGTTCATGGCTAGTCGTAAGTTGAAGCAGTATTTTCTTAGTCATCCCATCACCGTGGTCAGATATGCTCCCTTAGGGGATATTATTCAAAACAAAGAAGCTACATGTCGGGTGGCCAAGTGGGCCATTGAGCTTGGACCCCATGGTGTGAAATATATGCCTTGGGTAGCTATCAAGTCTCAGGCACTTGTGGATTTCATCAATGACTGTACAGAGCTGCAGATGCCTGAAGAGAAGTCGGATAACACATATTGAACTATTGATTTTGATGGGTCCATGCAGTTGGAAGGCTCGGGGGCTGGAGTTGTTTTGACTTACCCACGAGGTGATAAGTTCTGCTATGTTTTACGATTGATGTTCCCTTGTACTAACAATGCAGCTGAGGATGAGGCCTTGCTCCATGGTCTTCGGATGGCTAAAGAGATGAATCTAAGCTGGGTGAGGTGCTTTGGCGACTCAGATTTGGTGGCTCAGCAAGTTTCAGGAACTTGGGATTCCAAAGACCCGCTCATGGCAGCTTATCGCCGGGCGGTTGATGCAATTTCTGGTCATTTCAAAGGTTATCAGGTGGAGCATGTTGATCGCGGGAAAAATGAGGCGGCTGATGCTTGAAGCCAGCTGGGGTCTCAGCGTAAGCCAGTACCACCTAATGTTTTCCTTGATATTTTGAATAATCCTTGAGTTAAATTGCCTACGGAGGAGGACCTTGCTATTCCTGACCCGGAGGCACAACTAGTGGCGGCTCTCCACATTATCCCTTACTGGACAGTTCCATATTTGGCTTATATGACCCAAGGTGAATTACTTGAAGATAAAACTTTCACCAGGCAGATAACCCGGCGATCTAAGTCAATGACTATTGTCAATGGCGAGTTACACCGATGCAGTGTCACTTCGGTGTTTCAACGTTGTATCTCTCCTGAGGAGGGCCGTGAGATTTTACAAGAGATTCATGAAGGAGATTGTGGCCATCACGCCAACTCTAAGTCTCTCGTGGTCAAAGCCTTTTGTCATGGGTTTTATTGGCTGACGGCTCATGCTGATGCAGAAGATCTGGTTAGCAAGTGTGACGCTTGTCAAAGGTTTTCCAGACGAGCTCATGTGTCGTCTCAAGAACTAAGGATGATTCCAATTACTTGGTCATTTGCGGTCTAGGGGCTGGATATGGTTCGACCTTTTAAAAGGTCTAAGGATAAAAAGACTCACCTATTGGTGGCAGTTGCCAAATTTACAAAGTGGGTCGAGGTTGAGCCGGTCAGCAAATGTGATACAACGATGGTGGTTCAATTCACTGGTACGCGTTGGTGCTATACAAACGGATTTTAACCCATTTGCGCGATGGCATTTGGAACCATCGCCAAGTGAGTGTGGGCAATAGGGGGTCCTTCCCACACGATCCAGAAATCGTCGGGGATAGGCCCTCCTGGGACCCAGGTTGGGGCCGTGTGCGATCGGGCGAGGCATTGAAACCCAATCATTTCCGTAGGTATGTACATCCCACATGGTAATCCGAGAAAATCATTTCCGTAGGTATGTACATCCCACATGGTGAATCCCAGAAAAACAGTTCCGTAGGTATGTATATCTCACACAGTCAATCCAATGAACACAGTTTCGTTCTTATGTGCATCCCACACAGTCAATCCAGGGAAATCGTTTCTGTTCGGACGTACATCCCACACAGTTTTATGTGTAGGCTCGTGTGTGAAAGGTGTAAATATCACACACTATCTGCCTTGCTTAACTGTTTGCTTTTACCAACTATATCACACATGATTTGATGAAGAAAACTGTGTGGCATTGGGCTATCCATCGCAAGCGCTTTTACTACTAGAACAGTTTGCAAAGGTCCATGACACATTTAGCAGGTTTATTAGTTTACAATTAATAATTTCAGTATTACGCAAATTCACATTTCATATCGAACAGCTGTTTGCCAAGTTCATATCGGGCACATAATATATTATAACATCACAGTACTGTAGCTACATGAAAACAGCACAGTACAACATATAGCTGGTTCAACTTCATAAGAACAATATATTCATTTCCCTGATCGAGATCATCCAGGCTCGCCTTATCCACCTCTGCTTTCAGTTCAGTAAGAACCCGTTTTGCATGGGCCAACTAGGAAAGTGCCTCCTCCTTCGCCAACACCATCTTAGCAAAGTCCTATTTAAAAAATCTGAGCTCATTCTCCACCTTCAACTTTTTATCCCGCATCTTGAATTATGCTTCAGCGTTGACAACAGTTTCTCCAAGCCTACATGTGTTCTCTTCCTCATACATGCTCCAGAGCTTCGCTAGGCACATCTTCAAAGACTGTGGCCACTCTTGATCAACCCACTCCAAGTAATAACACTTCCGATCATCCTATAATATTTAAAACTAGATCAGTAACAATTGTAGGGGAAATGGGTTTATAGCAACATAGAAAATCACCGATGCTTGTTTTTAAAAACTGAAGAAACATATTAATTATGACATATCTTCTCAAAAAGATCAATGTGCAAATGAAATAATTGATATTGAGACAACTACCAAATTCTGGAACATCAGAAGCTATAATTAACTACAACGATGCTACACGTTCTTACTCATGTACAATAAATAACAAATTGAACATTTTATGAGGTAAGTAAATATAACTGCAAGAGCATAGAGACCGTGTTTGGATGACAGCCAATTAATACTAACAGGTGTGTACATGCACAAATTTAGTAACATAGAACTAATATCACCAAGGCCGTCCACTATGTATGCCAAAACTAGGGTAAAGACAACTGTTGCTACATCTCGCACCGGTGCCCTGCACTGGCGAGCCGATGCAGCGGAAAAAAAATCAGGGACCCGGACTTCGGAGCATGTAGTTGCTCCGATGCCGAGTTCCTTCATGCCATAAAGATTTAGTATTTTACTGATTGGCTGCTCGGATGTGTGGACCAAAGTTGGCTGCACAAACTGTTGAAGCGGTGCCAAATAATTTTCTAATGGCACCGCTGATGAGATGGCAACAATTTAAGATACTAGGTACAAATTGTGACACTGTCTATGGATGCGTTTGGTTGAAGGTGTGGTATGAATGGGTTTGGATCGTGACAGTGTCTGAATCACATCTAACAAATGATTTGTAACAACGAAAGAGGGTCAAACCTTCTCTGCGCATGCCGGAAACTTCCTCCCACTGTCCATAGAATCAAACGCTACTAGCTTCACGCATGGATATTGATGGTGACAACGAGCAGATAGATCTTTAGCCACCCCGCTCCATTCGTTGCCATTGATGGTCCTAGGGAGCTACAAGAGGAACAAATGACTCAAATCGACTGTCGGGTAAAAATCCTTCATTCCATGTAATAGCCCAAGAGATAGAGTAGTGAGGCATACCCAGGTGGTGAAGGAGTAGTCGCCGGAGGAGGAACTGCTGGAGAGCTCTTTGAAGAAGACCATGGCGACCCCGGCGGTAGGATGCGAGACGGCGAGAGCGAGGAAGCAACTGTAGCTTACTAGCAAGGAAGGAAGGAAGGAAGGAGGAAACATGGGAAATGTGACTTGTGGTCGGGGAGAAAAGGGGTGGGGAAGGGGAAAAGGGGCAGGGTAGATATTTTGGCGGTTTTTCGAAATGTGGGGGGAAACTTTGCGCACGGTGCCACCGGACCATTCACTTTGAACGATTGTGTGCATCGCAAATGATTCTTCTGCTTTACGCGCATGGGATGAGTTTGATAATTAAATTTTTGGTGGTAATTTCCCCGGGTACGTCATTGCATAATTTAACATCGCTTGCTAATTTGGGCACACAAAAGAGTGTACAACAGACACACCACACTTACTTAATCGAGCAATTTTAGTAATTAAACAGAGCCATATGACCTAAACATTGCTCTAACAAAAGACTAGCATTAAAAACAAAGCCTAAGTACACATAATTTTAACAAATCCGCCGCTGCGCCGGCCTATGCAACGCCGGTGTGAGATGAGACGTTGATAACTTGTCCTGGCGACATGCCGCCGTAGGTGGACTCCGCGTCCCCCCTGCTGAAGTCGACCACGTCCTCGTCCTCGTCCTCGGCGCCGCCCTCAAGGTTGTAGTACTCGTAGTAGTGGCTGCGCCAGAGCTCGCATTGCTACTGCACTGCCAATTCTTCGACGGATAGACTCTTCTCTACCTCGACCTCGGCCACGCGCAACTCCTCCTCCCGGCGCTCCTCGATCTCCGCCGCCTCCTGCATCTCTAGCTCCCGCTCGGCGACCTCATGAGGAAGCAGGTGCTCCATGGCCACCGCCGCCTTTTCAGACTTGGGTTGCATGCTGGAGTCCGAGGTGGCCAGGAATATCTTTGCGTGTGCATGCTCGATCTTGGCGTGGATGGCCTCGACCTAGGACAGGGCGACATCAGCGGCACAGATGGCAGCTCGAGTGCTCTCCGCGTTCACAACCGCCGTTGAAGCAGAAGTTGCAGTCGCGTGCAACTGTCCTGCCGGCTGCCGTAGTGATGGGCCTCTAACCCCTCGTTGGTTACCCCAAGTGGAAGGTGTGAGATGCAGTGTTGTGGAAGTTTTTCCCTTAGCAAAGATGCCAAGGATCGAATCCCCAGAGACTCCTAGGTTCAACAAGTAGGTGTCAACTGCTAACGGCGCCAGATATTAGCAATCAACGTGGACCTGCACACAGATACAAATAACTTTGCTCCCAACGAGTACAGAGAGGTTGTCAATCCCTCCGGCCTTGTAGTTCACAAAGGATTAAACGCAAATGATAGTAGTGATAGATAATGTTTGCAATAGTAAGTAAAAGCGAAAAGTAAATAGCAGATGTGATCAATGATGGTAATATGGACCGGAGTCTCATGATGTTCACTAGTGATGTCTCTCTCCCAAAAGACAATAAAACAGCTATGTGAGGTAAACGAATTACAGCTGGGCAATTGACAGGACCACGAACGCAAACCAATGCTGACTACATTGCAAGAAAGGTTGAGGTTCAAAGCATGGGCGGTACGCCAAAGTAAGTAGACCGAAATCAATCAATATCTACTACTAATCATCCACCTTGAGATATCTATCCAAAACAACTCACTGGTATTAAGTTGCGAGCCCCACCCATCGTGTAAACTCAAAGCAACAGACAACTGTATTAAAAGAACTTTGCGTAAAGTAAACAATCCTTGCACCCGCGGGCACAAGCACCGTTGTTTTCCCCCTTGTGGCAACATCACATCCCCTAGACTCATGTTTCTGTCACTCAAGCTAGTCATCGAGGGGCATGAACCCACAATCAAGCATAACGTTTCCTCTTGGAGTCACTACGTATTACTTGGCCAAAGCAATAAATAACAACGGAGAACATGCAAGAATTACTTACGAACATAAATATAAAAGAGGTAGATCAAATATATTACTCAATCACAATCTGAACATAATCTCATAATCCATCGGATCCCAGCAAACTCATCATAGCAACAGCATAAGGATTACATATGTGCCTCGATCATGTAGGGCAGCTCACGAGGACTAATTAGTGAAGCACAAGAACGGGATGAGAACATCACATAGCTACTGGTCATGGACTCATGGTCCAAGGGAGACTACTCACAACTCATCCGGGAGGCGTCCATGGTGGTGGAGAGGCTCCCGATG
>LR738715.1:263011038-263031818 GCA_902687465.1 Secale cereale
TAATGTGAAAACCTGAAATACAAAAACAGCCGAAAACAGAAACTGGCACTAGGGTGCACTGGATTAGTAGGTTAGTCCAAATATGATCAAAAGTGTATGGAAGTGTATAAATATCATAGCAATATCACCCAAAAGTGGCATGGAGCAAGCAGAAATTATAGATACGTTTTGGACGTATCAACATCCCCAAGCTTAATTCCTGCTCGTCCTCGAGTAGGTAAATGATAACAAGAATAATTTCTGTGGTGACATGCTATTAACCATATAGGACTTTTTATAGTCATATGACAAAAGCTTACTGAGACAATGATTCTATAGTAATTAAGTTGCCTTATGAGAAAATCACAAAGGACTGAAAGTTTTACAATATGAAACTGAAACATCAAAAAGATTTGCAATGAACATGGTGTCTGTCGGTGTACTAAAGTAGGGGTACCTTAGTATCCCGACTTGTGCACGGGCAGAAGCAGCGTCCCATGGTCGGGCTCGCCACGCGCCCGCCAAGGCCCACTCTGGATCCTTTAGAGCCATTCAAGAACAAAGTATTCAAGTTTAAGAAACAAGACCCCGGCAAGAGGGGCTTGCCGGGAAGGCCGTACCAGGCTCAAGACCATACCCTTAGCACAAGACCCTGGCAAGAGGAGCTTGCCAGGAAGGACAGAGCATGGCATTCCAGAAGACTCGCCGTGGCGCATCGTGCGCCCCGGCAAGGCCCGGAGAGCGACAAGCTTCCGGGCACGGCAAGGTAGCGACCGCGGCAAGGCACTTGCCTCGGCAAGCTTCCACTGTGCGCCCGCGCTCCAACTCATCTGGCCACGCGTCGCCCTGGGGCCCTTCCAGGGGCACGTGTCGGATGGCTGTGCAGCCTGGGGTACACGGTGGTGAGCCACGGTGACGAGGCTACCGTCGTGGCGAACGGAGATGCCCGGACAGATGCTTTTTGCACTGTTTGGGGGCGACGGCGACGGGCATTCAATGCCCTTGTCCCCTGCCGTCAGGGTTAGGTATAGACCACTGTACATCCACTGTACATCCACTGTTACAACTACCACCTCTTTTACGTTTTTACCCTCAACTACGTTGCCACCTGTCGGTGACCTTTTTGACCTATAAAAGGAGGCCCATGCACAACGTAGAGGGGGTTCCGAAACTCGATCACTCTCACGCTCGGTGTAGCTAGCTCTGAGCACTGTAGATCTTCTTGCTCTCGAGCCAAGAACTCAATAACAAACCAAGGCAGGAGTAAGGTTTTACGCATCCGTGCGGCCCGAACCTGGGTAAACTGCTCGCGTGCGCGCCTCGATCCGCTCTTTGTGCTCCCTCCGCTCCCTTGCCGTACCGAAAAGGGGCTCCGGTCCCATAGGTGTTCGTGGGCGATCAGTTTCCCCGACATCTTTGGCGCGCTAGGTAGGGGGCGTCGAGGTTGTGCGAACCCGATCCGGCGTTCACGCGGGCGCAATCTTCAGCAACTTCACCAACTTCGATAGTTTCATCGACATGCCGCCGAAGAAGAAAGCTTCGGAGGTAGGAGGCCCGTCCGCGTCGATCCCACCACCACCAGAACCAACGATTGGTGGGGTAGACGCTGGCGGAAGGACGGACGCCGGCGAGGAAACTCACGGCGCCGCCAAGTCCAAGGACAAGACGGACGACCGAGCACACTCCAAGACCTCGGCGTCCGTGCATGCACCACGCCCCTCTCAGGAGGTGCCGGACCAGCAGCGACGTGGTACCCAGGGTACCATACGCTTGCTGGGACGAGGCCAAGCTGGCGGGTCGCGGGACGCTCAAGGCCAACGCGCTGGCACGAGCAAGGCGCGGTCGCCGGGGCGAGAACCTGCTCCTTCTAACGTTGTTAGAAGTCCGAGCATATCTCGCTCCTTGCACCGCTCGCCACCGTTCCCCTCCACTCCAGCAGAGGCTCTAGCTAGGGCTCAGCTGCTCCTCGACTTCCCTCGAGCGGCAGACAAGGCCGAAGACTGGAGGGCTACCATCCAAAGCCTCATCGCCTTCGCCAACAACGACACGCCGCAACAGCCGGCGACGTCACGGCCGCGGCAAGTCAGCCAGGCGCGGGCTGATGGAGGAGACAAGACCGCCGGGGGTGCGATCACCGCGCACTCCCCGCCGCGGAAACAAAAATTGCCGACTCGCCAGATCAACGTCGACGACGACTCCACGGCGTCGTCGGACCCGCGAGCTCACCGCGATCAGCGCCAGGTCCTCGACGATAGGCGACAAGAAGACGCTTGAACTCGCATCGAGCGTCGAAGAGAAGCGCGACGACAGTCCGACCAGTGCGCTGGGACCGCTGTCGACATGCACGCACCCGGCGAACCAGGCGACTTGCCGTACGCGGCCGGTTGCCCTGCGTTCACCCGTGAGCTGCGGCAAGTACAGTGGCCCAGCATGAAAAACTTCAAGCCCGACGTACCCGAGAAGTACGACGGCAAGACCCATCCCTCCGAGTTCCTTAGCATCTACACCATTGCGGTGCAGGCTGCCGGGGGACGGGATGAGAAGATACTAGCAAACTACTTCCCGCTCGTGCTCAAGCCAAATGTCAGATCTCTGCTCATGCACTTGCCGGAAAATTCCATCTCTTCTTGGGCCGACCTGTGCCACCAGTTTGTCGGCGCCTTCACGGGCGGCCACAAGCCCCACGGCCAGGAGAGCGACCTTCACATTCTAGCCCAGAAGGAAGGAGAGTCCCTGCGGAAATACATCCAGATATTCAGCCGCATCCAGCACAACATCCCGGACGTCCACCCTGTCGCGGTTATTAGCGCGTTCCACCAGAACATGCGTAACTGTTGGATGAGGGAGGAGATGGCGATGTGAAAGATACGAGATGTCAGCGAGCTTTATGCCCTGGCAGACAAGTGCGCGCGCACTGAAGAGGGGAGGAGACTCCCCGGAGAGGATGCTGGAGCAGGAGGATCGGACAGTGAGGATGCCGCCCCGGCAAGGAAAAACCGGCAGCGGAACAATGGGAATAAGAAGAACAAGGAAGTATTGGCTGTCGAGCAGTCCGGCAAGGAGGCAGGCGCCAAGAAAGCTCAGGCTGGTGGCTCCGGCAAGGAAGCCGCCACTGTAGCCGCCGCCGACAAGAAGGACGGCTCTGACAAGCATGTCACATCCCTAGTTAGCACTTGCATTAGGGTTAGTTGGTGTGTGCATCATGTTTACTTTTCAAAGAAATTTGAAATGGGAATGACAGAAACCCCAGCACCCCTCTCCTAACAACTAGGGTTTGCTAAAATATTTTCCAATGTACCCAAAATGCCCTTCAAAAATGGTCATCATTTCTGCCTTGGTCTTAAACCTCTGTGAAAAGAGGTGCACATTTTTCTAGGACACTCAAGGGCTTTGGATTAAATCATATGGTATTTGTATTTGGGCATTTAAATACTTTAAAATATTTTAAATGCTCAAATAATCATGAACTATAATGTTTCCTACTGTTCATATTATATACAGTGTGTATGACAAGTTTCATGAGTTATAAAAATGTTTTAGCATTTTTATTAATTGAACAAAGCTGCAAAAGAAATGAAACAGAAAAGAAAATAGGAAAAAGAGAGAGAGAAGAAACTTACCTGGTGCCCCACCCGGCCCACCTGCCGGCCCAGCCCAACTGTCGCTCCAGCGAGCTGCTTGGCTCGGCCAGGCAGGCAGGCAGGTGCTCGACGGTGACCGCGCCGCGCGCCACGTAGCTGCCCGCCGCCCTGCTTCTTCCCCTCGCCGCCCTGGAAGCCTGGTTCGGTCACACACGTCGCCCCTGACCTCGCAGACACCTCTCTCTCTCCCCGGCTCCTCTCCCTCGCTCTCCCCGCGCCATGGCCGACGCCGTCGTGCTCGCACCGTCGTAGAAGCCGCGCCCACCGTCGTCCCTGAGCCCCGCCTTGGTGTCCGTCGTCTCCGCCGTCCTCGACTGCTTCGAACAGGCCGAGCCCCGAGCGCTCGCCCGCCCTGGAGACGCCCCCGACCTCTTCTTCCCCAACTCCGGCCGCGGAGATCCCCCTCGCCGTCCCGCTCAGCTCCGACCACCCCCGAGCTCGCTCCGGTGCCTGCTGCAACCCCTATGAGCCCAGCTTCGTCCTCCCCCTCTCCGTTGGCTCTCTTTTGCCCTGGAACGCACCGCACGAAGCTCATCTGCACGCACCGCCGCCGTGCTCGCCGCCGGTGATGCTCCGGTGACCATTTGGTCACTGGCACCCGTCCATCACACTCACAGCAGTGAGTAGATGCGAAAGGTGCTACGCACGCATCGCCTAGGCCCCTGCAGCCGCATCTCCACACACGCCCGACGCCGGTCGCCGCCGTCGAGCTTGTTGCCGTCGTCTCCGGCCACCCCAGGTCCGGCGACCACCACCATTCGACGCGCCATGACAAGAGCTTTCCAACGCGCCTAGCCGTAGCTCGAGCCGTGCCCCGTAGGCGATTTCCGAAGCACGCCGCCGCACTTGGCCTCGCCGGCGTCACGTCGCCGGCGGGTTTGGACCTGTTTGACCAGGGGTTGACTACCCCTGGGTCACTGACGTGTGGGCCACCTTTGGCTAATTAGTTAGTTTATTTAAGTTTCTGTTAATTTAATTAGTTAATTAGTTTAGTCACTGACCCGTGGGCCCAGGCCCCACTAACAGCTAATTAGTTTTAGTTTAACTCTAATTAACTTAGTTAATTAGCTGTGACACTGACCAGTGGGTCCCACTGGTCAGGTTTGACTTGGACTGGCCCTGTTGACTGACTGACGTCAGCATGATGTCATGCTGACGCAGTAAAGGTTTTTCTGGGATTTTTAGATTTATAAATAATTCAGGAAATTCCAGAAAATACCCAAAACTTCTAAAAATCATATAAAATCAACCATAGCTCAGATGGAAAAGATTTATATATGAAAAATGATCAGAAAAATTCAATCTTTCCAATGGCACTGGTTTCATGCATGTTTGAACAAGTTAACGTGCTGTATACATCAAAAACATGATAATGCACTTATTTAAATAATAGTTTGAACTCCAATTTGAATCTTTGATTCAAATAGGTTCAAACCCTTCTGGTTTTAGTTGCATTAGCCAACATACATGCATCTTGCCATGTCATGAGCATGCATCATATTGTTGTATTTGTTTGTAAATGATTGTATCGCCGGTATTCTCTGTGTTAGGTCCTGCTCCCGAGGATACTGCTGCGTATCCAGTTGAAGAGCAGTACCCGACAACTACTTTGTCAGGCAAGCAATCATTGATCATTCCGATACAAACCCAATCTTCTCGCTCCTGCTCTCTTTTACTGCATTAAGGCAACAGCGTGTGAACTGCTACTTGCTGTGGTAGTTGAACCCTATCCCTTGCATGACCTGTCATTGCCATAGTAAATAGTTGAAACCCACTAGCATGTGTAGGAGTTGATTGAGCCATGTGATGTGTGATCCACCATGCTATTTGTTTATGTTGCCTGCTATGCCTAGAGTTGTGTCAGGTCTGGTTCATCTAGGTGATGGATCAGAGTGAAATGATCATACCGGTAAAGAGAAGGAAGTGTGGAATACGCTTGGTAAAGGTATCGATGAATGGCCATGTAGGAGTACATGGTGAGTTGTTTCATTGGAATCGTCCATAGGACCTGAGATCTGTATGTGTGGTTCAAGTTGCAGTTACTACCATGCATTGGGCCCGAAACCAATGGACCCTCTCGGCTTATTAATTACCCTCGATCTCTGTCCAGGAGTTGCAACTAGTTTCTGGTGTTTATAGCTTACTGGAGGTCGTGCACAACGCTGACCCTCGAGGTGGGTTGTGATGCGACAGGTACGTGGCACGGTGTACCGGTTGCCCGTTTGGTGACTCGGGAACCCTGTACATATCATTTGGGGCCGTGAGCGACACCCCGGCCGGATCTCCCCACGGATGGAACCCAAATAGGCGATAAACCTGGACGAGAGACTTGAGTAGTTAGTCAGGTCGTGGCCGACACCCCCGCTGGGCTTCCGCTTGAAGGTTGCCGAGTACACGCCGAGTAAACGGAGATAAGTGGTGAAAGCGTGTGTGAAGAAGTACACCCCTGTAGGGTTATCAAACTATTCGAATAGCCGTTGTTCGCGGTACGGACTACTTGGTTGCTCTTACAGTTCATAGACAAGTTGATGGATACTACTAAAAGCCTCAAGATAAGCGTGAGTGCCGTGGATGGCCCTTCCGTAGGATGACGGAAGAGGATCCTCGGTAGTGTATTGATGTGGTGAGTAGTGGACTCGTGTTCGTAATAACATCTTGCAATCTGTTGAGAGTTGTAGTATAGGATAGCCAAGGTCAAAGCTGGCATTCTGCTATGAACTCCACTACCCCCCCTTGATAATGTTGCATGTATGATAGGTTCTGTGGTAAGACTTGCTGAGTACCTTTGTACTCATGTTTGCTTAATAACTGTTGCAGAGGAGAACCCTGCCCCTGCTGATGGGTTCTACATAGACGTTGACGTCGACGAGTAGCTTGACACCCAGACGGAGATCTGGAGCTTGTGAAGGGCCTTGTAGATAGTCAGGCTATACCAAGCCTGTTTTATTTTCTAAGTTGTCTGTACTCAGACATGTAGCTTCCGCTTGTGCTTGTATGACTGTATGACTTGAGTGTTGGGTCATGTGACCCCTACCTGTATGGATATGTTATGTATGGCTCTTGGAGCCTTTTAAATAAAGTACTTTGAGTCATAGAGTTCTGTTGTGATGCAATGTTGTATTTGCACATATTGAGCATATTGCGTGTATGATTGAAATGCTTGGTATGTGTGGGATCCGACACCTAGTTGTTTTCCTTTGGTAGCCTATCTTACAGGGAAATGCCTCCTAGTGTCTCCAATGAGCCTTGGTAGCTTGCTACTGCTCGGAACACGTAGGGTGGCCGGCATGTGTCCTTCTTCGTTCTTGTGTCTGTCCCTTAGGGGAAATGTCACGTGTTGTTCCTTTAAGTCCATGTAGCTTGCTACGACTTGGGTTCATACGTTGATGACCAACACGTTCGTTGCTGGGTCATGGATGCATGTCTCTGTAATTTAGTGCCACTTTTGGTTTATAACTAGCCATGTCGGCCCGGGTTCTCTGTCATATGGATGCTAGCGACACTGTCATATACGTGTGCCAAAATGCGCAAACGGTCCCGGGCCAGGTAAGGTGGCACCCGTGGGGTTACCGTGCGTGAGGCCGCAAAGTGATATGACGTGTTACAGCTAGATCGGTGTGACTTAGGATCGGGGTCCTGACAGCGTTGGCATCAGAGCTGGACTGCCTGTAGGTTTCTCAAGCCAAACTGGTCGATGTTGAGTCTAGAAAAATTCTTAGTTATATGTAGGGGAATTGATTGTGGAAGGGAACGTAAGGCTCTTTTTACTCCTTTACCTTATGCCCTTCTGATCTGAGTCAGTCTATTCTTTCTACGGGGAACTAGGACTAGGCCTCTTATCCTTATTAGGTTCACGTGTTACTAATCCGTAGACTCTTAGGATTGTTGGTTTCAAGCCTCAGTTCAGTTTCTATCCTTTTAGTATGATGATTGTTGGACCGGAACCTTGATATGGATTGTTGAGTGGCTATGCTATCATTTGTATGATGTCTCAAATCTCTGTTTGAGCATTTACAATTGTTATGCTGCCCGATTTCTTCCAGAAACACTAATGCCTTTGCATTATATCGTGTTTCAGATGTATGGCCGCATCCCTCACCAAGTGGTTCGTTTGACTCGGTGCATTAATGTGCCCGGTCACACGGCCATGCTAGTCCGTGTGCTGACCGAGACTGGTTATCGCTGGTATCCTGAATACACCGTGGAGGAAAAGTACCGGGATTTCAATCAGAGTCAGTATTTCTGCACAGTCCGGATATACCCGTCATATCCCGGAGCTAACGATCCCATCCATTGGTCTTATGGACTCGGGATTACCATCGAGATGGCAGTGCAGGATGCCGCTTATTCGATGATGACCATTCTCCGTGCTAGGCACGCCCTGTTGCTGAACACTGAGTTCTGTTACTGTAGGATCGAAAGTAGGTCTAGAGGGGGGGGGTGATTAGACTACTTGACAATATAAAAAATCTGCCTTAAGATCATGCAAAGTTTTTGACAGTTTCACAATTAAGATCAATTCAAGTATCACCCTACACATGCAATTCTAGAGTATAAGCAGCGGAAAGTAAATTGCACATGTAAAAGAGAGGTGGAGAAGATCAAACGCAGTTTGGTGACACGAAGATTTTTGTCGTGGTTCCGATAGGTGGTGCTATCGTACATCCACGTTGATGGAGACTTCAACCCACGGAGGGTAACGGCTGCGCGAGTCCACGGAGGGCTCCACCCACGAAGGGTCCACGAAGAAGCAACCTTGTCTATTCCATCATGGCCTACGCCCACGGAGGACTAGCCTTACTCGGGGTAGATCTTCACGAAGTAGGCGATCTCCTTGCCCTTACAAACTTCTTGGTTCAACTCCACATCTCAAAGACGGAGGCTCCCAAGCGACACCTAACCAATCTAGGAGGCACCACCCCCCAAAAGGTAATAGACGGTGTTGATGATGATGAACTCCTTGCTCTTGTGCTTCAGATGATAATCTCCCCAACACTCAACTCTCCTCACTGATATGACTGTGGTGGAAGAAGGGTTTGAGTGGAAAGCAACTTGGGAAGGCTAGAGATCAAGTTTCATATGGTAGGAATGGAATGGCTTGATCTCAACACAAGGGTAGGTGGTTCACTTCTCAGAAAGTGTGTGGTAGAAGTGGTGGTACTTTCTGATGGCTCTCCTCACGAATGAAGAGGGGGTGGAGGGGTATATATAGCCTCCACACAAAATCCAACCGTTACACACACATTTGACCAATCTCGGTGAGACCGAAGTGAAAACTCGGTCAGACCGAAAGTTCAAATATAGTGAACGTTGGGATTTTCGGTGGGACCGAAAATACCATCTCGGTGTGTCCGAAGTGAGTCAAAGGTTAGGGTTTGCCATCTCGGTGTGACCGAAAACAACAACTCGGATATTCCGAAATGCTGTCAATTGGTTACAGAAGGTTGGCAGTCCATTTTCGGTGAGACCGAAACTCAGAATCGGATGGACCGAGAAATTAGGGTTTGGGGAAACAACTGAAGTGGTTCATCTCGGTGGGACTGAGTTTGCAGAATCGGTTTGTCCGAGATTACTTATGAGTGTGTTGAATAGTGAAGAGTGCTGATAGTTAAGGGAGCTAGATCACCAAGCACTTGAGCAACTAGATCATTAACACAACCTCATCCCCTTTTAATAGTATTGGCTTTTCCTATGGACTCAATGTGATCTTTGATCACTAAACCAAAAAAGGAGTCTTGAGCTTTTGCCAATGCTTGTCTTAGCATTTTGAGGGGTCCACTTCTTCAGACATTTCCATACCCATATCATCGAACTTTTCTGAAATGATTCTCAAGTAAATATTAGTCCAATGATATATATGTTGTTATTAATTACCAAAACCACCCGGGGATTAGTTGCACTTTCAATCTCCCCCTTTTTGGTAATTGATGACAACATATAGATCAAAGCTTCGACAAAAGATATAATCAAGGAATAATATCGTCGCTTTGAGAAGTATGTGATAAACAAGAGCTCCCCCTAAATTTGTGCATTATTTAAAATTTGCGTTTGAATGCAAATGCACAATCGATTAGGATTATGGGTCACTCTTCCATGTCACATACATCTTGGTGGAGCGCACAAAATGATAAGAATGAGTAACATGCACTCAATCACCAAGACAAGAGTAAATAGCCATACAAATAAGGAATAGCATATGATAAGCAATAAGCACACATTAAGGCATAGTATGACTAAGCACTCATTAAGGTAGCATCAAACTTAGTAGCAAGCACACTTAAAGTATCAGGAACCAAAAGAAATCACTGTATCTCAAAGAAAAAACCGGCAAAAGAACGAAAGACGAAAGAGCACTCTCTCTCTCGAAGCCCTATGATCTATAACAATTTCTCCCCCTTTGGCAACAAGTTACCAAAAAGTTCGAAAAGGTATAGAGCTAAGCGTCACTGCGGGCTCTGCTGGCGGCTCCCGTCTGGGTAGATGTCGGTGTAGAGATAGCTGCATCGGCGAAGACTTCTGCCGACGTCTGCGGTGGAGGAGTGGATGCTGGAGCTGGAGGAACTGCTGGAGCTGGAGGAACTGCTGGAGCTGTAGCTGGTGCTGAAGTGGTAGCCCTGGAGTCTGTCACTGGGTTAGCTGCAGATCTGGATCCTCTGGGAACCTGAGCAGTCTGGCGATGAGAGTCCTGGACTAGATCATCCTGCATAAGCTCTGCTCTCTCCTGCCTTGTCTCCTCCATGTCTGCCTCAAGCTTGTTGACAGACACCTGAATCTCAGTCAGCTTCACATCCAGAGCGTGGATCTTATCCTCGACAATCCTCTCTAGGCTCTCCTGAGATTGCTCAATGCTGGCCAGGCGTTGTTCAATCCTCTGGGTAGCTTCAAGAATTTGTTCTCCAAAGCTCTTTGGCTTAGCTGCTGCTGCTGCTGCCTCTTTGTCAGCTTTAGCCTTCTTCGCAGCTTCGATTTTGGCCTGTCCTTCAACTGAGGTAGGATCCTCTTCATCCATCACAACTACGTTGTCCTCATGCTCTGGCTGCAGTGGCAAGTGCTTCCTATCCAACATGAATTTGCCCGTGCCAAACTTGGCGTTGATGAGCATCTGTATCTGCGGTGCAAACCCACACGACCTCTTCTGGTCAGCTGCAGTCCTCTTAATGGTCTCTACCATCAAGTCCATCACCTTAAAAGGTGCCTTCTCATCGAGAATGTGCAGCATGTTGATAGAATAGCCTCGAATCATCCGGTGGTCTCCAGACTTAGGCATCAATGTATGCCTCAGAATAGTGTTAGTGGTGGTCAGACCTGCCTGGAGATAGTACACTGAGCCAAGCTTCCATCCTTCCAAATCAGCAGCTGGGATCTCCTTGTACATATTTTTCATGGAATCATGACTCTTCTTAGGAATCCCATAGACATCAATGTCGTCCTCTCTCTGCACTGGAGCGTTCAGAAGTTCTGCCCATTCTTCAACAGTCGAAGAAAACCGTTGACCTTCAGTCATCCAGGTGATCTTGCCATCAGGATAGAAGTGGGCTGTGGCATAGAACTGCATGATCATCTCGTCATTCCAAGCTGTCAGCTCTTGACCCACAAAATCAGCAACTCCACATGCAGTAAAGCTCTCATGCACATGGGGAAAGAAGTCCCGGTGCTCTTCACTGTCAATGTACTTCCAGTCAACATACCTGGTGTCAGCAACAATGGGCTTCTTATCCATTAGCACGGTCTCATAGAAATCCTGCTGCTCTCTGGTGTGGAATTTGGGGTCCACAGCAGTCCTTCTCCTTACATCATATGGATCAGACTGTCTCCATAGCCTGAGACCTTTGTCCTTTCTTGCCTTCATGTCCTCAGCTTGAGGATGAGCATCATTGTGGAGTGGCAACTTGGGACGGAGCTTAAGCAGCACATGCTCTTCATCTGATTCAGACGGTGGCATCTCACCTTTGTTCTTCTCAGAAGCTGGAATGCTTCTGGTTGTTCTCTTGGGCTTGGCTGGAGCTGCCTTGGCTTGAGCAGGCTTCTTGGGCTTAGAAGAGGCTTGAGCTCGAATAGCATCACCCATGAACTTAGCTTTCTGAGGAGGAGGCTGGGGTGCTTCTTCTTCTTCTTCTTCTGCAGCATCATCTTGAGGTTCAGCATATACTACCCTCTTCCTTTTGGAAGTCTTCTTCACCTTGCTTGGAGCAGGCTCTTCCAAGTTGAGCTTCTTTGCAACTGCTGACTGCTTCACTTTGCTTGTGCCTTTCCTTGTCTGCTGCCCTTGGTGCTCTTTGGCAACCACAGTCCTCTTTGGCTTGGAGGTAACTTCCTCAGCAACAAAGTCAGAGTCCTCATCATCAGAAGTTCTCTTCTTCCTGGTTCTAGTGGCTGCAGGAGGCAAACCACGAGGGGTGCTCCTCTCACCATCATCACTGGAGCTGCTAGCAGGACTTGTATCTGCCTCTGGAATTTCAGCAAACGGTGATTCAGACCTGTTCTGGCTGTCACTGACATCTGACATGGCTGAAAAACCTGTGAAAAGATAAGGTATAGGCAGAGTAGAAGAGTTATCACAACTGCAGAGTTTTTGCAAAAAAAATGAGTTCAAAACTTAGTTTTGAGTTTTCACAGAATGTATTTCGGTCAAACCGATTCCATGTTTCGGTGCAACCGAAGTACTCAACAGAAACCTACACACCACTTTCGGTCAGACCGAAATGGGTTTCGGTCCTACCGAAAACTTAGGTTTCACTGAAACTACGTTTCGGTCATTCCGATTGGCACAACTCGGTCAAACCGAATGATGCAGTGCAATGGCCAGAGGCCAAATCGGTCATTCCGAGTTTCAAAATCGGCTTCACCGAGATGCATTCCGTGGAAACCTAAACCTAAGAATTTTCCTCGAAACTAGAAGATCTGAACTATTGTATAGGGAATATCTCAAACTTGGATTGAATCATGGCAAGCCTATCGTGCAAGAATTGGAAGGGGGGCACGAAAAGGGATCGGGACACACCCTAACTTGGTGGTGTCCCTCTACGGCGGCAACGGTGGAGATGATTACCGTTGACGGCGGCGGAGACCTGCGGCGAGGGCGCACAGGCGACGACGGCCACGATCCGTAGACCAGGGCGACGGCAGCAGGGGTATTGGGGGCGAACGGTTTGAAGAATGAAATCGCGCGCAGCCCCTCAGGTATATATAACCCCATGCTGTCGGTGGGACCGAGTTGAAAAACTCGGTGTCACCGAGATGTATAACTGCTGTGCAGTTACACATATCGGTCAGACCGAGATTTTGAACTCGGTTTCACCGAGATGAAACCTAGATCAGTCTAAGCGTTTCGGTTGGACCGAGATTGAGAAGCCGGTCAGACCGAAATGGACTTAGAAGGTTTTGGAAGTCAGCCTTAGACGAATCGGTGGTTCCGAGTGCTCCTCACTCGGACTGTCCGAAAAAGACTTGTTCAAAGTTGTGATATGAGCATGAATAGAATTTGAGACAAGAAAGCATAGATGGCTAGGGAAGGTGCTTAGGCATTCTTGTCCATCCATTTGGCCAGAAGGAGAAAACAAAACAATCAAAACAACAAATGGATGTCCTTGAATGGATAAAATCATGCATTCAACATGCTCACACAATAAGATAGCAACTGAAATATGTGTCAAACATGCACAACCAATCACTCTAGCTACTAGCACACAATTTGTCGATGACTAGGTCATCTATATATGAGTATATTGACTTAGGAGTCAAATGAGAACATTTGATCATAGGTCATACTCATCGTTTAAGCACAAGTGGGGTTACCACTTTTACATAAAGCATTTATGTGTTCACATCACTTGGAGATGCTTTAGCTCAATTTTTAGAGCAAAGCTCCCCCTAGATGTGAGAACCCCTTTTAAAGGGTCAAACTAACCTTGGGTTGTCGTAGAAGACTAGGGATGGCAGTTTTGCCCACGGGTATGGGTACCCGCGGGTACCCTACCCGAAAATAGTGGGCATGGGTGAGACTTTTTACCATTTCACACCCATGGGTATGGGTATCCATACCCGCAAAAAGCATGGGTAGGGTATGGGTATGAAATTATACCCATGGGTAACCCAATGGATACCCAAAAAATAAATAAATAAATTAAACCATGTAATATGTGAGTAAATAATTATCTTGAGTTCTTAACTAGCCCACGGACCATAGGCCCATAGCCAGCCATCGCCCCAGACCCCTCGTATACCTAAAGTACTTATCTTCTCTACTTTTCCTTGACTTCGGAAGATAAAGCAATCAAGAGCCGGGTTACTGAATCCTCATTGATTCATCCCAAACCAAGGCTATATATTGTACCCACCGAATGGGTACCTGAATTTAGACCTTTTTCTCATCTTAATTTTGTCATGTTAATCCTATATATTGTACCCACCGGATACCCATTGGGTATAGGATACCCGATGGGTATGGGCATGGGTACCAATTTGCGCCCATGGATAGTGAAGTGGGTGGGTATAGAAAAAAGATTTGGGTTTGGGTTTGGGTAGAAAAGTGTCGTACCCGCCCATACCCTACCCATTGCCATCCCTATAGAAGACTTCATGTAGATGTTGAAGATGTGGATGCTCAATGTTGATGTAGATCATCAAGAGTTGGGAGCAATCCTTTGGATTAGGGCACTTTCAATACCTACATGGGTTAGTCCCACAAGGAACAAACAAGAATATCCATAGACATAGAGTGAAGTACACAAAAGATGATGTCCATGAAAGCAATGATTACCTTGTCCCTTTACTTACCAACAAGAGGGTTTGTGACTCCATGAACTAGTGCATGATGTGGAAGTTGATCGCACAAGTTCTTGCCAAAATGAATATGAGTGAAGCTTGTTGGCGGAGTCACCCTCAAGAACCTACTAGTTCTTCTTCTTTGGGATCCACATCATCTTGATGGGAATCCTTGGTGTTGTAGTTGAGCTTGACGAAGTAGAACTTGATGTGTCCTTGGGAACCCACTTGACCATGGCTTGAGGTGCTTCAATGAATGCATCAATCTCCTCTTGAAGCTTGTCCTTGGCCTTTAGCTTGTGGTCTTGTGGTGGAAGGTCATCTTGAGCTTGTTCCACATTGGAAGAAGTAGGATCATACTTCTCCTTTTGTGAGACAAACTGTGGAGTAGGGTATTGACCTTCTTCCCACTCAACACCTTCGGCGTTGAACTTTCGCTCAAAACCAATCCCTTGATTCTTCCGGTGTCTTCCTTGTTTGCGAACAATCTCCTCAAAGTTCTTGCTTCCGGCAAGACTCTTGTAGACACCTTTCTCTATGATTTCCTTCAATAAGCTATTTTCTTGCTCAAGTGTAACTTGGCTTGAAACATTGTTAGTGGAATCAAGAGAACTACTAGGAGCAACATTTTTCTTATGCTTGTCATGCTTAGTCTTAATAGGTGGCAAGAAATTAGACAAGAGAAGTCGTTTGGCAAGATATGAAGAACTCTTCTTTCGAAGATCGTCATTGATCGCTTTTAGAAACTCATGTTCTTGCTCTAGAGTGAGCTTCTCGAAGCGTAGCTTCTCATTAGATCTTAGGAGCTCTCTATGATCTTCTTGAGTTGTTTCATGAGCTAACTTAAGAGTGTTTAGTTCTTTAGTTAGACGCTCAATCTCCTTCATAGCATTGTCATTCGACTCTTCTCGACTATAAAGACTACTAGCATTTTCATCATTACTAAGCTCACTAGATTTATCATGCAAGAGCTCATCTTCACCAAGCAAGTCATCCTCATCACTATCAAAGTCAATGAATTCAGGGTGTGTTACCTTGGGGCCTTTAGCCATGAAGCATCTTCCAATTCCCTCATTTGGTGAATCAAATAAGTCGTAGGAGTTGGAGTTGGAGGATACGAGTGCAAGTCCGGCAACACCTTCATCTTGACTGTAGTCGGAGTCGGAGTGATAGCTTCCATCGGATTGATTGTCGGAGTCGGAGCCGGAGACCCATTCACCTATATGAGCTTGATGTCTTCTTCTTGTGTAGCTCCTTGATGACTTGTCCTTCCTCTCCGAATCCTTGCTTCTCCGAGAGGGTCTTCGTTCATAACGATCATCTCTACTCCTTCTCTCTCTCCGAGGTGACTCATCTCTTGCTCTTCTTCTTGGAGATTCTTCTCTTCTCTTGTGGGGAGCCGTACACTCATTTGAGAAGTGTCCGGGTCTTCCACAATTGTAGCAGTTTCGATCACGACTAGAAGATCTCTTTTCATCATATGATCTAGACTTTGAGCTTCTTTCTTTGCCTCTATTCTTGTAGAACTTGTTGAAGTTCTTAACCATTAGGCTTATCTCTTCATTGGAAATTAACTTGTCACTTGAGGTTGTGGGAGCATCACTTGTAGCTTTGTAAGCACCACTTGACTTGTTGTGAAGCTCTTCCTTATCCTTAAGTGTCATCTCATGAGCAACAATTCTTCCAATGACTTCAGTTGGCTTGAGAGTCTTGTAGTTTGGCATCATTTGGATCAAAGGGCACACGGTGTCATATTTTCCATCCAAAGCTCTGAGAATCTTCTTAATGATGAATCGGTCAGTCATTTCTTCGCTTCCTAAGCCGGCAATCTCATTTGTGATGAGAGCAAGCCTAGAGTACATTTCAGCGACTCCTTCACCATCCTTCATCTTGAACTTGTCAAGTTGACCTTGAAGAATATCTAGCTTTGATTCCTTCACAGACTCGGTACCTTCGTGCATTTCAACCAAAGTATCCCAAATCTCTTTAGCATTCTCAAGACGGCTGATTTTGTTGAACTCCTCGGGACACAAAGCATTGAAGAGAATGTCACAAGCTTGAGCATTGTTTTGCAACATCCGCAACTCTTCCGGTGTAGCTTCGCGATCCGGAACTTTTCCTTCCTCGAAGAATTCACCTTGCATACCAACACAAATAATGCCCCATGCGGCTGGGTTATGACCAAGAATATGCATTTTCATTTTATGCTTCCAACTAGCAAAATTTGTACCATCAAAGTAAGGACCTCTACGATAATTACCCTCACTAGACGCCATACTCTCCTAGGTTGTGAAACCAAGCTTATGGAGTCCAATGCAATGGAAACCAAAACAATGGAGACCAAAGCTCTGATACCACTTGTAGGATCGAAAGTATGTCTAGAGGGGGGGGGTGATTAGACTACTTGACAATATAAAAAATCTGCCTTTTGATCATGAACAGTTTTTGGCAGTTTCACAATTATGATCAATTCAAGTATCACCCTACACATGCAATTCTAGAGTATAAGCAGCGGAAAGTAAATTGCACATGTAGTAAAGAGAGGTGGAGAAGATCAAACGCAATTTGGAGACATGGAGATTTTTCTCGTGGTTCCGATAGGTGGTGCTATCGTACATCCACGTTGATGGAGACTTCAACCCACGGAGGGTAACGGCTGCGCGAGTCCACGGAGGGCTCCACCCACGAAGGGTCCACGAAGAAGCAACCTTGTCTATTCCATCATGGCCTACGCCCACGGAGGACTAGCCTTACTCGGGGTAGATCTTCACGAAGTAGGCGATCTCCTTGCCCTTACAAACTTCTTGGTTCAACTCCACATCTCGAAGACGGAGGCTCCCAAGCGACACCTAACCAATCTAGGAGGCACCACCCCCCAAAAGGTAATAGACGGTGTTGATGGTGATGAACTCCTTGCTCTTGTGCTTCAAATGATAATCTCCCCAACACTCAACTCTCCTCACTGATATGGCTGTGGTGGAAGAAAGGATTGAGTGGAAAGCAACTTGGGAAGGCTAGAAATCAAGTTTCATATGGTAGGAATGGAATGGCTTGATCTCAACACAAGGGTAGGTGGTTCTCTTCTCAGAAAGTGTATGGTAGAAGTGGTGGTACTTTCTGATGGCTCTCCTCACGAATGAAGAGGGGGTGGAGGGGTATATATAGCCTCCACACAAAATCCAACCGTTACACACACATTTGACCAATCTCGGTGAGACCGAAGTTAAAACTCGGTCAGACCGAAAGTTCAAATATAGTGAACGTTGGGATTTTCGGTGGGACCGAAAATACCATCTCGGTGTGTCCGAAGTGAGTCAAAGGTTGGAGCTTGCCATCTCGGTGTGACCGAAAACAACAACTCGGATATTCCGAAATGCTGTCAATTGGTTACAGAAGGTTGGCAGTCCATTTTCGGTGAGACCGAAACTCAGAATCGGATGGACCGAGAAATTAGGGTTTGGAGAAATAACTGAAGTGGTTCATCTCGGTGGGACTGAGTTTGCAGAATCGGTTTGTCCGAGATTACTTATGCGTGTGTTGAATAGTGAAGAGTGCTGATAGTTGAGGGAGCTAGATCACCAAGCACTTGAGCAACTAGATCATTAACACAACCTCATCCCCTTTTAATAGTATTGGCTTTTCCTATGGACTCAATGTGATCTTTGATCACTAAACCAAAAATAGAGTATTGAGCTTTTGCCAATGCTTGTCTTAGCATTTTGAGGGGTCCACTTCTTCAGACATTTCCATACCCATATCATCGAACTTTTCTGAAATGATTCTCAAGTAAATATTAGTCCAATGATATATATGTTGTTATTAATTACCAAAACCACCCGGGGATTAGTTGCACTTTCACTTACATGCTAGCTTCGCTTCCCGGAGAGGAAGGCTACTACACTCGTCTGTATACTGATGCTGCTCATGAAGAGCCACTGCTTCAGACTACTGTTCAGATGTTGGAGGATAGGGACCGTGAGGTCCGTGCCCTCCGAATGGAGCTGTATAACACTCGAGCTGCTCATTGGAATACTTTGACACGGCTTGCACCTGCTGTGCACGCCGGATATCTGGACATGCGGGATTTGTACCCCGTGCGGACTCGTCTGCCTGATCGCGTGGATTGGCGTGACGTTGGGGGTATTACACCTCCACGTGGGCATCGGTTACCACCAGCATCGGGACCGAGACCACACCCATGCCCCTATGGTCCACAGCCTTCGAGTGCTCGCGAGTTCCAAGATCCATCTGTTCCACTTCCAGGCTACGGTGGTAATCTTTATGAGGATTACTACGCGAATGTCTGAGCTAGGCCGTGGTTGTAGTAGTATTGTAGTAGTTGTATTTCCACAGTCCTGCGCGTCTTGTGGAATATGACTTAGTGTGTACTGAGTTCCGGAGGTGTAGGTAAATAATGTATAGGAGCTTGGAATGCCTCTGATGGGATGTATCATCCTTCACCGCAGTTGTACTTTAGCCTTGGCTTGTACTAAACTTTGTATGGTGTGTATGACCACTGGTGTATATATAGCAGTTCCTATATTACCATGTTGTACGGATGAACATCTTTGCATTCCGTGTCTTCCATTACATTCTGCACTTCTATGTCAAATTTTGCCATCCTTGTCTAAACCGTTGTTTTGTTTTCCTAGGATGGTCAACACTCGCAGCACTCCTGCTGCTCAGGAGCAGGGTGAGGCTAGTGTGGCTAGAGACGGGAATCTGCCCCAGCCACCCTCCTTGGCGGAAGTTATGCTTGAAGTAGAACGGAACAAGAGAGAGACCAACCGTCTGCTGGAACGCATAGAGCAGAACACTGGGTTCCGTCAGAGGAATGACGTGGTGTCAATCCACGATTTTATCAAGATGTGTCCACCGAAGTTCAATCACTCCACTGAACCTCTGGATGCTGATGACTGGCTACGTAGTATTACCCACAAGCTACACTCTGCCCGTGTGGCGGAAGCTGACAAGGTTATCTACGCCGCCTACCATCTTGAGGGCCCTGCTAGTCTTTGGTGGGAAAACTTTGAAGCTATGCGTCCTGCTGGCCAAGTCACTACCTGGGTTGAGTTCAGTGAGGCATTCCGCGAACACCACATTCCGGAAGGTCTCATGGATCGCAAGCGGGAGGAATTCTGCAATCTCACCCAGGGCCGTTTAACCGTGGATGGCTATAGTCACGAGTTTGGCAACTTGGCACGCTATGCACCTGAGGAAGTATCCACCGATGCCAAGAAGGAGGCGAGGTTCCGCAAGGGACTCAGCCCTGAACTCCGCCGAGATCTGCGTCTGCACGAGTGCACTTCCTTCCAGAAGTTGGTAAACAAGGCTATCAGTGCTGAAACAGGCCAGACCGACTTCGAGGCCACCCGCAAGCATACTCGAGACTTTGGTTCCTCATCCGGCTCTGGCTCTCACAAGCGCCGTGTGTGGGTTCCTAACACTGCTCTGCCACCCAAGTACACACCGAGGCCATCCTATGAGGCGCCTCGCCCAACTCAACAGTTTGCACCTGCTAAGACCTATGGAGGACCACCTTCCAACTTTGCTCCATGCACTACCACTGTGACATGCTTTAAGTGTGGAGAACCGGGACACTACATGCGTGATTGTCCCCGGAACTAGCCAGGAAAAACCGTTGGCCATGGTAAGCCAACCGGCAAGGTGAATTATGTCAAGCCAATCCCCACCGCACGTGGTCATGTCAACTATGTCTCTGCTGAGGAAGCTCATGAGGATCCTAACGTCGTCCTTGGTACGCTTCTCGTCAACTGCCATCCAGCATCTGTTCTTTTCGATACTGGAGCATCCCATTCGTTCATATCTGAGAGCTATGCTCGATTGCACAACATGACTTTTTGTGACATGCCTACTTTCATGGTTATTCAAACTCCTGGTTCAAAGTGGCAAACCTCTAGGGTAAGCCATGGAAATGAAATCCTTGTCGATAGACTTGTTTTCCTAGCATCTTTAATCGCTCTCAAGTCCTCGGACATAAACATCATTTTGGGTATGGATTGGATGACAACTCATTACGCCAAGATTGATTGCTTTACTAGGACCGTTCAACTTACACATCCATCCGGCAAGATAGTCGATGTCTTGACTCGAATGGCTGAGCGTCAGCTCTACTCTCTTAATGCGAGCCCTCTACCAGAACTCGAAGATATCCCGGTAGTCCGTGACTTCCCGGATGTTTTTCCAGAAGAACTGCCAGGAATTCCACCTGACAGAGATGTTGAGTTCGTGATAGATCTTATCCCTGGAACTGTCCCAATCTCTAGGAGACCTTATAAGATGGCACCACTAGAATTAGCTGAGCTAAAGAAACAACTCGATGAGTCCTTGCAAAAGGGTTTCATCCGTCCTAGTTCTTCCCCTTGGGCTTGCCCC
>LR738715.1:263031838-263057734 GCA_902687465.1 Secale cereale
AAGAACTGCCAGGAATCCCACCTGACAGAGATGTCGAGTTCGTGATAGATCTTATCCCTGGAACTGTCCCAATCTCTAGGAGACCTTATAAGATGGCACCACTAGAATTAGCTGAGCTAAAGAAACAACTCGATGAGTCCTTGCAAAAGGGTTTCATCCGTCCTAGTTCTTCCCCTTGGGCTTGCCCCGTCCTCTTCGTCAAGAAGAAGGATGGAACGGAGCGGATGGTTGTAGATTACCGACCTGTCAATCTGGTCACCATAAAGAATAAGTATCCTCTCCCCAGGATCAACGACCTGTATGATCAGCTCGCTGGATCCTCAGTCTTCTCTAAGATGGATTTGAGGTTGGGCTACCATCAAATCAAAATCAAGAATGGGGACATTCCTAAAACGACTTTTGTTACTCGTTATGGCGAATATGAGTACACCGTTATGTCCTTTGGGTTAACCAATGCCCCAGCTACCTTTTCTCGGTTAATGAATTCTATATTCATGGAGTATTTGGATAAATTCGTCGTGGTATACCTCGATGATATACTCATCTATTCCAAGAACAAGGAAGATCATGCCGAGCATTTAAGGCTGATATTGACGAAACTTCGAGAGCACCGCCTTTATGCCAAATTCTCTAAATGTGAATTTTGGTTGCGAGAAGTAACCTATCTAGGTCATGTGCTCTCTGGCAAGGGTATTGCTGTCAATCCCGAGCGAGTTCAAGCCGTACTTGATTGGACTCCTCCTGAATCGGTCAAGCAAGTTAGGAGCTTTCTTGGCTTAGCGAGCTATTGCCGACGTTTCGTCGAGAATTTCTCCAAGGTTGCTAAACCTCTAACCGAACTCCTCAAGAAAGATAAAAAGTTTGAGTGGACCCCACAGTGCGAGTCCAGTTTTCAGGAACTGAAAAGACGCCTGACATCTGCACCTGTACTGGTACCACCAGATTTTTTCCAAGGATTTTATAATCTATTGCGACGCCTCGCGACAAGGACTAGGTTGCATTCTCATGCAAGATCGTCAAGTGATTGCATACGCATCCCGATAGTTGCGTCCACACGAGGATAACTATCCTACTCATGATCTAGAGCTTGCAGCTGTAGTCCATGCACTCAAAACATGGCGACATTACCTTCTTGGTAATCGCTGTGAAATCTTCACTGATCATCAAAGTTTGAAGTATATCTTCACCCAACCGGATTTGAATCTCAGGCAAAGACGTTGGGTTGAGTTGCTCACCGACTACGACTTAGGAATCACTTACACTCCTGGAAAGGCCAATGTCATGGCTGATGCACTAAGTTGTAAGTCATATTGTAACAACTTAATGTTACAACAAAGTCAACCACTTCTCCACGAGGAATTTCGTAAGCTTAACCTTCACATTGTTCCTCGAGGATTCCTTTCCACCTTGGTGGCGAAACCTACCCTTATGGATCAGGTCATCAAAGCACAGAAGGTTGATCCCGGAATTTCCCGTATTAAGAGGAACATCCAGAAAGGAGTTGCAGGATGTTTCTCAATTGATGATCAAGGAGTCGTATTCTTTAGCAACCGTTTAGTGATTCCTAAAGTACGAAACCTAAGACGTTTGATCCTTAAGGAGGCTCAAGAATCTCCTCTCACGATTCATCCCGGTAGTACTAAAATGTATCAGGATCTACGTCAGAGATTCTGGTGGACTAGGATGAAGAGAGAAATCGCTCAATTCATTGCTAACTGCGACGTTTGTCGTCGAGTCAAAGCAGAGCATCAACAGCCTGCTGGCACCCTTCAACCTTTAGCTATTCCTGAATGGAAATGGGACAAAGTCGGTATGGACTTCATTACCGGTTTTCCCAGGACCAGGAAAGGGAATAATGCTATCTTCGTCGTTATCGACCGCCTCTCTAAAGTAGCTCATTTCCTGCCTGTTCGCGAGAGTATTACCGCTAGCCAGCAAGCAGACTTATATGTCTCTCAAATAGTATCACTTCATGGTGTGCCGTTGGAGATTAACTCAGACCGTGGAAGTCTTTTCACTTCGCGATTTTGGGAAAGTTTCCAGAATGCTATGGGAACTCATCTCTCCTTCAGTACCGCCTTCCATCCCCAATCAAGTGGCCAAGTGGAAAGAGTCAATCAAATTCTGGAAGACATGCTTCGAGCCTCTGTCATTTCTTTCGGTATGGAATGGGAAAAATGCCTTCCATTTGCCGAATTCACTTATAACAATAGTTATCAAGCCAGCTTGGGCAAAGCTCCCTTCGAAGTTCTATATGGACGAAGGTGTCTGTAGGATCGAAAGTATGTCTAGAGGGGGGGGTGATTAGACTACTTGACAATATAAAAATCCTGCCTTTTGATCATGAACAGTTTTTGGCAGTTTCACAATTATGATCAATTCAAGTATCACCCTACACATGCAATTCTAGAGTATAAGCAGCGGAAAGTAAATTGCACATGTAGTAAAGAGAGGTGGAGAAGATCAAACGCAATTTGGAGACACGGAGATTTTTCTCGTGGTTCCGATAGGTGGTGCTATCGTACATCCACGTTGATGGAGACTTCAACCCACGGAGGGTAACGGCTGCGCGAGTCCACGGAGGGCTCCACCCACGAAGGGTCCACGAAGAAGCAACCTTGTCTATTCCATCATTGCCTACGCCCACGGAGGACTAGCCTTACTCGGGGTAGATCTTCACGAAGTAGGCGATCTCCTTGCCCTTACAAACTTCTTGGTTCAACTCCACATCTCGAAGACGGAGGCTCCCAAGCGACACCTAACCAATCTAGGAGGCACCACCCTCCAAAAGGTAATAGATGTTGTTGATGATGATGAACTCCTTGCTCTTGTGCTTCAAATGATAATCTCCCCAACACTCAACTCTCCTCACTGATATGGCTGTGGTGGAAGAAAGGATTGAGTGGAAAGCAACTTGGGAAGGTTAGAAATCAAGTTCCATATGGTAGGAATGGAATGACTTGATCTCAACACAAGGGTAGGTGGTTCTCTTCTAAGAAAGTGTAAGGTAGGAGTGGTAGTACTTTCTGATGGCTCTCTCCACGAATGAAGAGGGGGTGGAGGGGTATATATAGCCTCCACACAAAATCCAACCGTTACACACATATTTGAGTAATCTCGGTGAGACCGAAGTGAAAACTCGGTCAGACCGAAAGTTCAAATATAGTGAACGTTGGGGTTTTCGATGGGACCGAAAATACCATCTCGGTGTGTCCGATATGATTCAAAGGTAGGAACTTGCCATAATCGGTGGGACCAAAATCAACACCTCGGATATTCCGAAATGATGACAAACGGTTACAGAAGGTTGGCAGTCCAGTTTCGGTGAGACCGAACTCAAAATCGGATAGACCGAAATATCTAGGGTTTGGAATATTGCTGAGGTGGTTCATCTCGGTGGGACTGAGTTGGAAGAATCGGTTTGTCCGAGATTACTTATGAGTGTGTTTAGTAGTGAAAGTTGCTGATAGTTGAAGGAGCTAAATCACTAAGCACTTGAGCAACCAGATCATCAACACAACCTCATCCCCTTTTAATAGTATTGGCTTTTCCTATGGACTCAATGTGATCTTTGATCACTAAACCAAAAATGGAGTCTTGAGCTTTTGCCAATGCTTGTCTTAGCATTTTGAGGGGTCCACTTCTTCAGACATTTCCATACCCATATCGTCGAACTTCTCTGAAATGATTCTCAAGTAACTATTAGTTCAATGATATATATGTTGTTATTAATTACCAAAACCACCCGGGGATTAGTTGCACTTTCAATCTCCCCCTTTTTGGTAATTGATGACAACATATAGATCAAAGCTTCGACAAAAGATATAATCAATGAATAATATCGTCACTTTGAGAAGTACGTGATAAACAAGAGCTCCCCCTAAATTTGTGCATTATTTAAAATTTGCGTTTGAATGCAAATGCACAATCGATTAGGATTATGGGTCACTCTTCCATGTCACATACATCTTGGTGGAGCGCACAAAATGATAAGAATGAATAACATGCACTCAATCACCAAGACATGAGTAAATAGTCATACAAGAAGGAATAGCATATGATAAGCATTAAGCACACATTAAAGCATAGTATGACTAAGCACTCATTAAGGTAGCATCAAACGTAGTAGCAAGCACACTGAAAGTTTCAAGAACCAAAAGAACCAAATGTATCTCAAAGAAACCGCAAAAGAACGAAAGAGCACTCTCTCTCTCGAAGCCCTATGATCTATACAATTTCTCCCCCTTTGGCAACAAGTTACCAAAAAGTTTGAAAAAGCATAGAGCTAAGCGTCACTGTGGGCTCTGCTGGCGGCTCCCGTCTGGGTAGATGTCGGAGTAGAAATGACGGCATCGGCGAAGACTTCAGCTGATGTCTACGCTGGAGGAGTGGATGCTGGAGCTGGAGCTGGAGCTGGAGTAACTGCTAGAGCTATAGGAGGTGCTGAAGTGGTAGCCCTGGAGTCAGTCACTGGAATAGCTGCTGATCGGGATCCTCTGGGAACCTGAGCAGTCTGGCGATGAGAGTCCTGGACTAGATCATCCTGCATGAGCTCTGCTCTCTCCTGCCTTGCTTCCTCCATGTCCGCCTCAAGCTTGTTGACGGTCACCTGAATCTCAGTCAGCTTCACGTCCAGAGCGTGGATCTTGTCGTCAACAATCCTCTCTAGGCTCTCCTAAGATTGTTCAATGCTGGTCAGGCGTTGTTCAATCCTCTGGGTAGCTTCAAGAATCTGCTCTCCGAAGCTCTTTGGTTTAGCTTCTGCTGCTGCTGCCTCTTTATCAGCTTTGGCTTTCTTCGCAGCTTCAATTTTGGCTTGACCTTCGACAGAAGTTGGATCCTCCTCATCCATCACAACAACGTTATCTTCATGCTCTGGCTGCAGTGGCAAGTGCTTCCTATCCAACATGAATTTGCCCGTGCCAAACTTGGCATTGATGAGCATCTGAATCTGCGGGGCAAATCCACACGACCTCTTCTGGTCAGCTGCAGTCCTCTTAATGGTCTCTACCATTAAGTCCATCACCTTAAAAGGTGCCTTCTCATCAAGAATGTGCAGCATGTTGATAGAATAGCCTCGAATCATGCGGTGGTCTCCAGACTTGGGCATCAAGGTATGCCTCAGAATAGTGTTTGTGGTGGTCAGACCTGCCTGGAGATAGTACAATGAGCCAAGCTTCCACCCTTCCAAATCAGCTGCGGGGATCTCCTTGTACATGTTCTTCATGGAATCATGGTTCTTCTTAGGAATCCCATAGACATCAATGTCGTCCTCTCTCTGCACTGGAGCATTCAGAAGTTCTGCCCATTCTTCAACAGACGAAGAAAACCTTTGACCTTCAGTCATCCAGGTGATCTTGCCATCAGGATAGAAGTGGGCTGTGGCGTAGAACTGCATGATCATCTCGTCATTCCAATCTGTCAGCTTCTGACCCACAAACTCATCAACTCCACATGCAGTGAAGCTCTCATGCACATGGGGAAAGAAGTCTCGGTGCTCTTCACTGTCAATGTACTCCCAGTCAACATACCTGGTGTCTGCAACAATAGGCTTCTTATCCATCAGCACGGTCTCATAGAAGTCCTGCTGCTCTCTGGTGTGGAATCTGGGGTCCGCAGCAGTCCTTCTTCTCATGGCATATGGATTAGACTGTCTCCATAGCCTGAGACCTCTATCCTTCCTTGCCTTCATATCCTCGGCTTGAGGATGAGCATCGTTGTGGAGTGGCAGCTTTGGACGGAGCTTCAGCAACACATGTTCTTCTTCAGACTCAGACGGTGGCACATCACCTTTGTTCTTCTCAGAGGCTGGGATGTTCCTGGTTGTCCTCTTGGGCTTTGCAGGAGCTGCCTTGGCTTGAGCAGGCTTCTTGGGCTTAGAAGTGGCTTGAGCCCTAATAGCATCACCCATGAACTTAGCCTTCTGAGGAGGAGGCTGGGGTGCATCTTCTTCTTCTTCTTCAGCAGCTGCATCAACATGAGGTTCAGCATATACTACCCTCTTCCTCTTGGAAGTTTTCTTCACCTTACTTGGAGCTGGCTCTTCCAAGTTCAGCTTCTTGGCAACAACTGACTGCTTGACTTTGCTGGTGCCTTTCTTCAACTGCTGCCCTTGGTGCTCTTTGGCAACAACATTTCTCTTGGGCTTGGAGATTACTTCCTCAGCAATGAAGTCAGAGTCCACATCATCAGAATTTCTCTTCTTTCTGGTTCTGGTGGCTGCAGGAGGCAAACCACTAGGGGTACTCCTCTCACCATCATCACTGGAACTACTAGCCTCAGGACTAGTATCTGCCTCAGGGATCTCTGCAAAAGGTGACTCAGACCTGTTCTGGCTGTCACTGGCATCTGACATGGCTGACAACCTGTGAATAGATAAGGTATAGGCAGAGTAGAAGAGTTATCACAACTGCAGAGGTTTTTGCAAAAAAAATGAGTTCAAATCTTAGTTTTGAGTTTTCACAGAATGCATTTCGGTCAAACCGATTTTCAGTTTCGGTGAATCCGAAGTGTATAACAGAAACCTACACACCACTTTCGGTCAGACCGAAATGGGTTTCGGACCTGCCGATAAACTAGGGTTTCACTAAAACTGAGTTTCGGTCACACCGATTTGCACAACTCGGTTAGATCGAAAGTGCAGTGCAATGGCCGGAGGCCAAATCGGTCATTCCGAGTTTTCAAAATCGGTTTCACCGAGATGTGTTCCGTGGAAACCTAAACCTAAGAATTTCGCTCGAAACTAAAACGATCTGATCTGATGTTAAGGAATATCTCAAACGTGGCTAGATGCAGGGCAAACCAATCGTGCAAGAATCAGATGGGGAGCACGAGAGGGATCGAGACTCACCCTAACTTGGTGGAGTCCCTCTACGGCGGCAACGGCGCGGAGAAGAATACCGTTGACGGCGGCGGAGACCTGCGGCGAGGGCGCACAGGCGACGACGACGACGATCCGAAGAACAGGGCGACGGCAGCAGGGGACTTGGGGGCGAAACGATTTGAAGAAGTAATCGCGCGCTGCCCTCAGTATTTATATCCCCATGCTGTCGGTGGGACCGAGTTGAAAAACTCGGTGACACCGAAATGTATAACTGCTGTGCAGTTATGCATATCGGTCACGCCGAGATTTTGAAATCGGTTTCACCGAGATGAAACCTAGATCAATCTAAGCGTTTCGGTTGGACCGAGTGGGAAAAGTTGGTCAGACCGAAATGGACTTAGAAGGTTTTGGAAGTCAGCCTTAGACGGATCGGTGGCTCCGAGTGCTCCTCACTCGGAGGGTCCGAAAATGACTTGTTCAAAGTTGTGATATGAGCATGAATAGAATTTGAGACAAGAAATCATAGATAGCTAGGGAAGGTGCTTAGGCATTCTTGTCCATCCATTTGGCCAGAAAAATGAAAACAACCAAAACAACAAATGGATGTCCTTGAATGGATAAAATCATGCATTCAACATGCTCACACAATAAGATAGCAAATGAAATATGTGTCAAACATGCACAACCAAAACTCTAGCTACTAGCACACAATTTGTCGATGACTAGGTCATCTATATATGAGTATATTGACTTAGGAGCCAAATGAGAACATTTGATCATAGGTCATACTCATCGTTTAAGCACAAGTGGGGTTACCACTTTTACATAAAGCATTGATGTGTTCACATCATTTGGAGATGCTTTAGCTCAATTTTTAGAGCAAAGCTCCCCCTAGATGTGAGAACCCCTTTTAAAGGGTCAAACTAACCTTGGGTTGTCGTAGAAGACTTCATGTAGATGTTGAAGATGTGGATGCTCAATGTTGATGTAGATCATCAAGAGTTGGGAGCTATCCTTTTGGATTAGGGCACTTTCAATACCTACATGGGTTAGTCCCACAAGGAACAAACAAGGATATCCATAGACATAGATTGAAGTTCACAAAAGATGATGTCCATGAAAGCAATGATTACCTTGTCCCTTGACTTACCAACAAGAGGGTTTGTGACTCCATGAACTAGTGCATGATGTGGAAGTTGATTGCACAAGTTCTTGCCAAAATGAATGTGAGTGAAGTATGTTGGCGGAGTCACCCTCAAGAACCTTCTAGTTCTTCTTCTTTGGGATCCACATCATCTTGATGGGAATCCTTGGAGTTGTAGTTGAGCTTGACGAAGTAGAACTTGATGTGTCCTTGGGAACCCACTTGACCATGGCTTGAGGTGCTTCAATGAATGCATCAATCTCCTCTTGAAGCTTGTCCTTGGCCTTTAGCTTGTGGTCTTGTGGTGGATAGTCATCTTGAGCTTGTTCCACATTGGAAGAAGTAGGATCATACTTCTCCTTTTGAGAAACAAACTGTGGAGTAGAGTATTGACCTTCTTCCCACTCAACATCTTCGGCGTTGAACTTTCGCTCAAAACCAATCCCTTGATTCTTCCGGTGCCTTCCTTGTTTGCGAACAATTCCCTCAAAGTTCTTGCTTCCGGCAAGACTTTTGTAGACACCTTTCTCTATGATTTCCTTCAATAAGCTATTTTCTTGCTCAAGTGTAACTTGGCTTGAAACATTGTTAGTGGAATCAAGAGAACTACTAGAAGCAACAACATTAGATTTGACATTGTTATTTTTACTACTAGAGGAAGAATTTTTCTTATGCTTGTCATGCTTAGTCTTAATAGGTGGCAAGAAATTAGACAAGAGAAGTCGTTTGGCAAGATATGAAGAACTCTTCTTTCGAAGATCGTCATTGATCGCTTTTAGAAACTCATGTTCTTGCTCTAGAGTGAGCTTCTTGAAGCGTAGCTTCTCATGAGATCTTAGGAGCTCTCTATGATCTTCTTGAGTTGTTTCATGAGCTAACTTAAGAGTGTTTAGTTCTTTAGTTAGACGCTCAATCTCCTTCATAGCATTGTCATTCGACTCTTCTCGACTATAAAGACTACTAGCATTTTCATCGTTACTAAGCTCACTAGATTTATCATGCAAGAGCTCATCTTCACCAAGCAAGTCATCCTCATCACTATCAAAGTCAATGAATTCAGGGTGTGTTACCTTGGGGCCTTTAGCCATGAAGCATCTTCCAATTCCCTCGTTGGGTGAATCAAATAAGTCGTAGGAGTTGGAGTTGGAGGATACGAGTGCAAGACCGGCAACACCTTCATCTTGACTGTAGTCGGAGTCGGAGTGATAGCTTCCATCGGATTGATTGTCGGAGTCGGAGCCGGAGACCCATTCACCTACATGAGCTTGATGTCTTCTTCTTGTGTAGCTCCTTGATGACTTGTCTTTCCTCTCCGAATCCTTGCTTCTCCGAGAGGGTCTTCGTTCATAACGATCATCTCTACTCCTTCTCTCTCTCCGAGGTGACTCATCTCTTGATCTTCTTCTTGGAGATTCTTCTCTTCTCTTGTGGGGAGCCGTACACTCATTTGAGAAGTGTCCGGGTCTTCCACAATTGTAGCAGTTTCGATCACGACTAGAAGATCTCTTTTCATCATATGATCTAGACTTTGAGCTTCTTTCTTTGCCTCTATTCTTGTAGAACTTGTTGAAGTTCTTAACCATTAGGTTGTGGGAGCATCACTTGTAGCTTTGTAAGCACCACTTGACTTGTTGTGAAGCTCTTCCTTATCCTTAAGTGTCATCTCATGAGCAACAATTCTTCCAATGACTTCAGTTGGCTTGAGAGTCTTGTAGTTTGGCATCATTTGGATCAAAGTGCACACGGTGTCATATTTTCCATCCAAAGCTCTTAGAATCTTCTTGATGATGAATCGGTCGGTCATTTCTTCGCTTCCTAAGCCGGCAATCTCATTTGTGATGAGAGCAAGCCTAGAGTACATTTCAGCGACTCCTTCACCATCCTTCATCTTGAACTTGTCAAGTTGACCTTGAAGAATATCTAGCTTTGATTCCTTCACAGATTCAGTACCTTCGTGCATTTCAACCAAAGTATCCCAAATCTCTTTAGCATTCTCAAGACGGCTGATTTTGTTGAACTCCTCGGGACACAAGGCATTGAAGAGAATGTCACAAGCTTGAGCATTGTTTTGCAACATCTGCAACTCTTCTGGTGTAGCTTCGCGATCCGGAACTTTTCCTTCCTCGAAGAATTCACCTTGCATACCAACACAAATAATGCCCCATGCGGCTGGGTTATGACCAAGAATATGCATTTTCATTTTATGCTTCCAACTAGCAAAATTTGTACCATCAAAGTAAGGACCTCTACGATAATTACCCTCACTAGACGCCATACTCTCCTAGGTTGTGAAACCAAGCTTATGGAGTCCAATGCAATGGAAACCAAAACAATGGAGACCAAAGCTCTGATACCACTTGTAGGATCGAAAGTATGTCTAGAGGGGGGGGTGATTAGACTACTTGACAATATAAAAATTCTGCCTTTTGATCATGAACAGTTTTTGGCAGTTTCACAATTATGATCAATTCAAGTATCACCCTACACATGCAATTCTAGAGTGTAAGCAGCGGAAAGTAAATTGCACATGTAGTAAAGAGAGGTGGAGAAGATCAAACGCAATTTGGAGACGCGGAGATTTTTCTCGTGGTTCCGATAGGTGGTGCTATCGTACATCCACGTTGATGGAGACTTCAACCCACGGAGGGTAACGGCTGCGCGAGTCCACGGAGGGCTCCACCCACGAAGGGTCCACGAAGAAGCAACCTTGTCTATTCCATCATGGCCTACACCCACGGAGGACTAGCCTTACTCGGGGTAGATCTTCACGAAGTAGGCGATCTCCTTGCCCTTACAAACTTCTTGGTTCAACTCCACATCTCGAAGACGGAGGCTCCCAAGCGACACCTAACCAATCTAGGAGGCACCACCCTCCAAAAGGTAATAGATGTTGTTGATGATGATGAACTCCTTGCTCTTGTGCTTCAAATGATAATCTCCCCAACACTCAACTCTCCTCACTGATATGGCTATGGTGGAAGAAAGGATTGAGTGGAAAGCAACTTGGGAAGGTTAGAAATCAAGTTTCATATGGTAGGAATGGAATGACTTGATCTCAACACAAGGGTAGGTGGTTCTCTTCTCAGAAAGTGTAAGGTAGGAGTGGTAGTACTTTCTGATGGCTCTCTCCACGAATGAAAAGGGGGTGGAGGGGTATATATAGCCTCCACACAAAATCCAACCGTTACACACATATTTGAGTAATCTCGGTGAGACCGAAGTGAAAACTCGGTCAGACCGAAAGTTCAAATATAGTGAACGTTGGGGTTTTCGGTGGGACCGAAAATACCATCTCGGTGTGTCCGATATGAGTCAAAGGTAGGAACTTGCCATAATCGGTGGGACCGAAATCAACACCTCGGATATTCCGAAATGATGACAAACGGTTACAGAAGGTTGGCAGTCCAGTTTCGGTGAGACCGAACTCAAAATCGGATAGACCGAAATATCTAGGGTTTGGAATATTGCTGAGGTGGTTCATCTCGGTGGGACTGAGTTGGAAGAATCGGTTTGTCCGAGATTACTTATGAGTGTGTTTAGTAGTGAAAGTTGCTGATAGTTGAAGGAGCTAAATCACTAAGCACTTGAGCAACCAGATCATCAACACAACCTCATCCCCTTTTAATAGTATTGGCTTTTCCTATGGACCCAATGTGATCTTTGATCACTAAACCAAAAATGGAGTCTTGAGCTTTTGCCAATGCTTGTCTTAGCATTTTGAGGGGTCCACTTCTTCAGACATTTCCATACCCATATCATCGAACTTCTCTGAAATGATTCTCAAGTAACTATTAGTTCAATGATATATATGTTGTTATTAATTACCAAAACCACCCGGGGATTAGTTGCACTTTCAGTGTCGAACACCTCTTAACTGGTCAGAGACCGGGGAAAGAGAATTCTTTGGCCCAGACATGATCCAGGAAGCTGAGGAACAAGTTCGCATCGTTCGTGAGAGATTGAAAACAGCCCAGTCTCGCCAAAAGAGCCAATATGATAGTCATCATAAGGCTGTGACTTTTGAAGTCGGCGATAAGGCTTACTTTCGGGTTACTCCTCTTAAGGGAACCCATCGCTTCGGTATCAAAGGCAAATTGGCCCCTCGTTTTATCGGTCCTTTTCGCATTCTTGCCAAACGAGGAGAAGTTGCCTACCAACTGGAACTACCTCCGCACCTCTCCAGAGTTCATGATGTTTTCCACGTTTCTCAACTCAGGCGTTGCTTCTCGGATCCTATCCGCGGAGTGGACCACGAAACGCTTGATCTCCAGGACAATCTCACATATCAAGAATACCCTGTTCGTATTCTTGATCAAACCGAGCGCACCACTCGATGCCACAATATCAAATTTCTCAAGGTTCAATGGTCACATCATTCCGAGAGTGAAGCTACTTGGGAAAGGGAGGATCGTCTTCGACTTGAGTACCCCACCCTCTTTCCGGAGGAACCCGAATCTCGGGACGCGATTCTTTTAAGTGGGGGTGAGTTGTCACATCCCTAGTTAGCACTTGCATTAGGGTTAGTTGGTGTGTGCATCATGTTTACTTTTCAAAGAAATTTGAAATGGGAATGACAGAAACCCCAGCACCCCTCTCCTAACAACTAGGGTTTGCTAAAATATTTTCCAATGTACCCAAAATGCCCTTCAAAAATGTTCATCATTTCTGCCTTGGTCTTAAACCTCTGCGAAAAGAGGTGCACATTTTTCTAGGACACTCAAGGGCTTTGGATTAAATCATATGGTATTTGTATTTGGGCATTTAAATACTTTAAAATATTTTAAATGCTCAAATAATCATGAACTATAATGTTTCCTACTGTTCATATTATATACAGTGGGTATGACAAGTTTCATGAGTTATAAAAATGTTTTAGCATTTTTATTAATTGAACAAACCTGCAAAAGAAATGAAACAGAAAAGAAAATAGGAAAAAGAGAGAGAGAAGAAACTTACCTGGTGCCCTACCCGGCCCACCTGCCGGCCCAGCCCATCTGCCACTCCAGCGAGCTGCTTGGCTCGGCCAGGCAGGCAGGCAGGTGCTCGACGGCAACCGCGCCGCGCGCCACGCAGCTGCCCGCCGCCCTGCTTCCTTCCCTCGCCGCCCTGGAAGCCTGGTTCGGTCACACACGTCGCCCCTGACCTCGCAGACACCTCTATCTCTCTCCCCGGCTCCTCTCCCTCGCTCTCCCCGCGCCATGGCCGACGCCGTCGTGCTCGCACCGTCGTAGAAGCCGCGCCCACCGTCGTCCCTGAGCCCCGCCTTGGTGTCCGTCGTCTCCGCCGTCCTCGACTGCTTCGAACAAGCCGAGCCCCGAGCGCTCGCCCGCCCTGGAGACGCCCCCGACCTCTTCTTCCCCAACTCCGGCCGCGGAGATCCCCCTCGCCGTCCCGCTCAGCTCCGACCACCCCCGAGCTCGCTCCGGCGCCTGCTGCAACCCCTGTGAGCCCAGCTTCGTCCTCCCCCTCTCCGTTGGCTCTCTTTTGCCCTGGAACGCACCGCACGAAGCTCACCTGCACGCACCGCCGCCGTGCTCGCCGCCGGTGATGCTCCGGTGACCATTTGGTCACTGGCACCCGTCCATCACACTCACCGCAGTGCGTAGATGTGAAAGGTGCTACGCACGCATCGCCTAGGCCCCTGCAGCCGCATCTCCACACACGCCCGACGCCGGTCGCCGCCGTCGAGCTTGTTGCCGTCGTCTCCGGCCACCCCAGGTCCGGCGACCACCACCATTCTACGCGCCATGACAAGAGCTTTCCAACGCGCCTAGCCGCAGCTCGAGCCGTGCCCCGTAGGCGATTTCCGAAGCACGCCGCCGCACTTGGCCTCGCCGGCGTCACGTCGCCGGCGGGTTTTGACCTGTTTGACCAGGGGGTTGACTACCCCTGGGTCACTGACGTGTGGGCCACCTCTGGCTAATTAGTTAGTTTATTTAAGTTTCTGTTAATTTAATTAGTTAATTAGTTTAGTCACTGACCCGTGGGCCCAGGCCCCACTGACAGCTAATTAGTTTTAGTTTAACTCTAATTTAACTTAGTTAATTCGCTGTGACACTGACCAGTGGGTCCCACTGGTCGGGTTTGACTTGGACTGGCCCTGTTGACTGACTGACGTCAGCATGATGTCATGCTGACGCAGTAAAGGTTTTTCTGGGATATTTAGATTTATAAATAATTCAGGAAATTCCAGAAAATACCCAAAACTTCTAAAAATCATATAAAATCAACCATAGCTCAGATGGAAAAGATTTATATATGAAAAATGATCAGAAAAATTCAATCTTTCCAATGGCACTAGTTAAATGCATGTTTGAACAAGTTAACTTGCTGTATACATCAAAAACATGATAATGCACTTATTTAAATAATAGTTTAAACTCCAATTTGAATCTTTGATTCAAATAGGTTCAAACCCTTCTGGTTTTAGTTGCATTAGCCAACATACATGCATTTTGCCATGTCATGAGCATGCATCATATTGTTGCATTTGTTTGTTAATGATTGTATCGCCGGTATTCTCTGTGTTAGGTCCTGCTCCCGAGGATACTGCTGCGTATCCAGTTGAAGAGCAGTACCCAACAACTACTTTGTCAGGCAAGCAATCATTGATCATTCCGATACAAACCCAATCTTCTCGCTCCTGCTCTCTTTTACTGCATTAAGGCAACAGCGTGTGAACTGCTACTTGCTGCGGTAGTTGAACCCTATCCCTTGCATGACCTGTCATTGCCACAGTAAATAGTTGAAACCCACTAGCATGTGTAGGAGTTGATTGAGCCATGTGATGTGTGATCCACCATGCTATTTGTTTATGTTGCCTGCTATGCCTAGAGTTGTGTCAGGTCTGGTTCATCTGGGTGATGGATCAGAGTGAAATGATCATACCGGTAAAGAGAAGGAAGTGTGGAATACGCTTGGTGAAGGTATCGATGAAAGGCCATGTAGGAGTACATGGTGGGTTGTTTCATTGGAATCGTCCATAGGACCTGAGATCTGTATGTGTGGTTCAAGTTGCAGTTACTACCATGCATTGGGCCCGAAACCAATGGACCCTCTCGGCTTATTAATTACCCTCGATCTCTGTCCAGGAGTTGCAACTAGTTTCTGGTGTTTATAGCTTACTGGAGGTCGTGCACAACGCTGACCCTCGGGGTGGGTTGTGTTGCGACAGGTACGTGGCACGGTGTACCGGGTGCCCGTTTGGTGACTCGGGAACCCTGTACACATCGTTTGGGGCCGTGAGCGACACCCCGGCCGGATCTCCCCACGGATGGAACCCAAATAGGCGATAAACCTGGACGAGAGACTTGAGTAGTTAGTGAGGTCGTGGCCGACACCCCCGCTGGGCTTCCGCTTGAAGGTTGCCGAGTACACGCCGAGTAAACGGCGATAAGTGGTGAAAGCGTGTGTGAAGAAGTACACCACTGCAGGGTTATCAAACTATTCGAATAGCCGTTGTTCGCGGTACGGACTACTTGGTTGCTCTTACAGTTCATAGACAAGTTGATGGATACTACTAAAAGCCTCAAGATAAGCGTGAGTGCCGTGGATGGCCCTTCCGTAGGATGACGGAAGAGGATCCTCGGTAGTGTATTGATGTGGTGAGTAGTGGACTCGTGTTCGTAATAACATCTTGCAATCTGCTGAGAGTTGTAGTATAGGATAGCCAAGGTCAAAGCTGGCATTCTGCTATGAACTCCACTACCCCCCTTGATAATGTTGCATGTATGATAGGTTCTGTGGTAAGACTTGCTGAGTACCTTTGTACTCATGGTTGCTTAATAACTGTTGCAGAGGAGAACCCTGCCCCTGTTGATGGGTTCTACATAGACGTTGACGTCGACGAGTAGCTTGACACCCAGACGGAGATCTGGAGCTTGTGAAGGGCCTTGTAGATAGTCAGGCTACACCAAGCCTGTTTTATTTTCTAAGTTGTCTGTACTCAGACATGTAGCTTCCGCTTGTGCTTGTATGACTGTATGACTTGATAGTTGGGTCATGTGACCCCTACCTGTATGGATATGTTATGTATGGCTCTTGGAGCCTTTTAAATAAAGTACTTTGAGTCATAGAGTTCTGTTGTGATGCAATGTTGTATTTGCACATATTGAGCATATTGCGTGTATGATTGAAATGCTTGGTATGTGTGGGATCCGACACCTAGTTGTTTTCCTTTGGTAGCCTATCTTACAGGGAAATGCCTCCTAGTGTCTCCAATGAGACTTGGTAGCTTGCTACTGCTCGGAACACGTAGGCTGGCCGGCATGTGTCCTTCTTCGTTCCTGTGTCTGTCCCTTAGGGGAAATGTCACGCGTTGTTCCTTTAAGTCCATGTAGCTTGCTATGACTTGGGTTCATACGTTGATGACCGACACGTTCGTTGCTGGGTCATGGATGCCTGTCTCTGTAATTTAGTGCCACTTTTGGTTTATAACTCGCCATGTCGGCCCGGGTTCTCTGTCATATGGATGCTAGCGACACTGTCATATACGTGTGCCAAAATGCGCAAACGGTCCCGGGCCAGGTAAGGTGGCACCCGTGGGGTTACCGTGCGTGAGGCCGCAAAGTGATATGACGTGTTACAGCTAGATCGGTGTGACTTAGGACCGGGGTCCTGACAAAGCAGTACTGCAAGATCCACCGTACCAAGGGCCACGATCTCCAGAACTGCAAAATGGTCGAATACCTCGTTGAGCAGCAGAAGGCTGATTACGAGCGACGCGACAAGGAGAAGGCCCAGGGAGGTGGAGGAGAGTCCGGCAAGAAGCGGCCATTCAATGGCCGGGGAGGACTCCGCGGCAAGGCCAAGCAGCGGCAAGGAGATAGACCTCCCCGCGGCCGCGACAAGGACGAAGACGAAGACGACGACGAGGACATGGACGACGGAGACAACAGCGAGCAGGAGTTCCAGAAGGCCACAGAAGTTTTGTGCATCGATGGAGGTGCCTCTCTGCATACTTCCCACCGCCAACTCAAGCAATGGGTGCGGGAAGTCAATGCAGCAGAGCCACCCGTCGAGTCGCGCAAACTCCTGAAGTGGTCCAGCACGCCCATCATCTTTGACATTGAGGACCACCCTGACCGCACAACCACGGTCGGGTGCTTGCCGACGTTGGTTTCACCAACCATCCGCAACCTCAAGGTCACTAAGATGCTGGTTGACGGCGGGGCCGGCCTGAACCTGATCTCCTCTGCTATGATCCGGAAGCTGCAGATCCCCGACAGCGAGCTCGAAGAGACCGGCACGTTCCAAGGGATCAACCCGGGAAGGAGCAAGCCGAAGGGGAAGATCACATTGCCAGTAACCTTTGGCGGAGAGCTAAACTTCAGGACTGAGAGGATCACCTTTGACGTTGTCGATATCCCATTGCCATACACTGGGATACTTGGCCGTCCAGCGCTCGCCAAGTTCATGGCAGCCTCTCACTACGCCTACAACATGCTCAAGATGCCAGGGCCGATAAGCGTCATCTTTGTCCCCGGCGACAAGAAGGACGCGCTTATTTGCGCCGACAAGATCTACCGGGATGCAGCAGCCGCCACAGACAGCAAAACACTTTCCGCTGAAGCTCCCGGGGGGAGGAACAAGACCAAGTCCGGCAAGAGCTCTGGGGCCCACTCCGGCAAACGCACCTCTTCGGAGTGCTGCGCTGCCGTCGAGGACGCACCATCGAGCTCCACCGGCAAGTGCAAGAAGGGAATGGCTGCTCCACCTGCAACCAAGAAGGTGTCCGCCAAGGAGGACGGCACTGGTGGTACTTTCACCATCAGTGCCACGCTTGATCCTAAATAGGAAAGCGCGCTCGTTGCTTTCCTGCGGGCGAATGACAATGTGTTTGCATGGCAACCGTCTGACATCCCCGGCGTTCCCAGGAAAGTAATTGAGCATAAGCTTGTCGTTTGTCCTCATGCGCGGCCCGTCAAGCAGAAGGTCAGGAAGCAAGCGGTGGAGCGCCAAGAGTTTATTGCTGAAGAAATCAAGAAGTTGGAAGCGGCAGGCCTTGTTAGAGGTGTTCTTCATCCCACGTGGCTGGCCAACCCCGTTGTCGTGCGCAAAGCTAATGGGAAGTGGAGGCTTTGTATAGACTTCACTGATGTGAATAAATCTTGTCCCAAAGATCCATTTCCCTTGCCGCGCATTGACCAGATCGTTGACTCCACGGCTGGATGTGAGTTGCTTTCGTTTCTTGATGCATATTCCGGATACCACCAGATATTCATGGCTGAAGAAGATGAAGAGAAGACCGCATTCATTACTCCATGTGGCACTTACTGTTTCATACGCATGCCCTTTGGATTGAAGAATGCGGGTTCAACATTTGCAAGGGTGGTCCACACTGCTTTCGAGCCACACATACACAGGAATGTAGAAGCCTACATGGATGATATAGTGGTCAAGAGCAAGGACAAAGATACCCTGATTCAAGACCTAGAAGAAACCTTTACCAATCTGCGCAAGATACAGCTCAAGCTTAACCACGAGAAGTGCGTGTTCAGAGTTCCCTCCGGCAAGCTTCTCGGGTTCTTTGTGTCCCAGAGAGGGGTTGAAGCCAATCCCGACAAGATCAAGGCCATCGAGCGGATCGAAGCCCCAAAGCACGTCAAGGATGTACGGAGGCTTGCCGGCTGCGTGGCTGCCCTCAGCAGGTTCATTTCTAAGTCTGCGAAACGCGCCCTGCCGTTTTTCAAAATCTTGAAAAAGGCAGGTCCAATGAAATGGACTCCGGAAGCGGAGGCAGCGCTGCAAGACTTGAAAGGGTACCTATCCTCCACTCCAATACTTGTCGCACCTAGGCCACAAGAGAAGTTGCTGCTGTACTTAGCAGCAACCAATCAAGTGGTTAGTGCTGCGTTGGTAGTGGAAAGGGAGGCAGATGAGGAGCTAGCAGCCCCGACAAGCACATCCAGCGACAAGCAGGGGGCTTCCCCGACAAGCTCTGGCCCCGACAAAGACGAATCTGAGCAGATGCAAGAAGAAGTGCGAAAGAAGATGGTGCAGCGCCCAGTCTATTTTGTCAGCTCCCTCTTACAGGGGGCTAGGTCAAGATACTCTGGGGTGCAGAAGTTGCTTTTCGGCCTCCTCATGGCCTCGAGAAAGTTGCGCCATTACTTCCAAGCACATGAGATAAAAGTGGTCACTCGCTTTCCGTTGAAGAGGATATTGCAAAATCCAGAAGCAACGGGAAGGATTGTCGAGTGGGCACTGGAGCTGTCAAGCTTTGGTCTTAAGTTTGAGAGTACTTCAACTATCCAGAGCAGAGCATTGGCAGAGTTCATAACAGAATGGACACCAACGCCAGACGAAGAGATTCTAGAGACAAACATCCCCGCCAAAGAAGCAAGCAAAGAATGGATAATGTACTTCGACGGTGCCTTCTCGCTACAAGGCGCCGGTGCTGGTGTGCTGCTTGTCGCACCCACCGGAGAGCACCTCAAGTACGTTGTCCAAATGCACTTTCCCAAGGAGCAAGCAACAAACAATACTGCAGAGTATGAAGGTTTGCTTGCCGGCCTCAGAATTGCAGCAGAACTTGGGATCAAGAAGCTGATTGTGCGGGGAGATTCGCAATTGGTTGTCCGACAAGTGAACAAGAGCTACCAGAGCCCATTGATGGAAGCTTACGTCGACGAAGTGAGAAAGCTTGAAGAACACTTTGAAGGCCTACAGATGGAGCACGTTCCGAGGGCTCAAAATGACATCGCAGACGGCCTGTCAAAGTGTGCTGCATTGAAGCTACCTGTGGAACCAGGAACCTTCATGCTCAAGCTAACTCAGCCATCCGTTACACCATCAATTGGGCAAAGCAAGAAGAGAAAGTTGGTCTCCGGCGACTACTTGCCGGCGGATCTTCCTGAAGCCGCCGCCAAGGTCCCCAAGATCAATGACCAAGTTGCTGAGGAACAGTCTGCTCCTGCGGACCCTAGGGTTCGTACAGTTGAAGCAGGCGTTCCCGACAAGTCTTGCCCCGGCGGGCTTGCCGGGGAACGTCCAGCTCCGGCAGAGCCACAGGTTCTTGCCGTAGAAGCTGACGTTCCCGCAGCAGCACTAATGCCTTTAGTCCTTGTTGTTGAGCCTCAAGCTCCAACCTGGGCACAGCAAATTGTCCGTTTTCTTCAAACTGGAGAACTTCCCGAAGAGCCAGAAGAGATAGAGAAAATAACCAGGCAGTCAAGTATGTACCAGTTCGTCGGCGATGAACTGTACAGAAGAAGACTCAATGGTGTCAGATTGAAGTGCATTTCCCGGGAAGATGGACATAAGCTGTTGGCGGAGATACATGGAGGCATATGTGGCCACCACATTGGCGCAAGAGCCCTTGCCGGCAAGGCTTTCCGGCAAGGTTTCTTTTGGCCAGAAGCCCTCCAAGATGCAACTGCACAAGTAACCAAGTGTGAAGCGTGCCAGTTCCATGCCAAGCAAATACATCAACCAGCTCAAGCTCTCCAGACGATCCCTTTGTCCTGGCCATTTTCGGTCTGGGGGATCGACATCCTCGGCCCCTTTCCCCGCACAGTCGGGGGCTTCGAGTACTTGTACGTCGCCATCGACAAGTTCACGAAGTGGCCGGAAGTGGAACCAGTGAGAAAGGTGACCGCACAGTCAGTAGTCAAGTTCTTCAGGTCAATTGTTTGCCGTTTCGGAATCCCTAACAGGATCATCACCGACAACGGCACACAGTTCACAAGCCGCACCTTCATGCAACACGTCCAAGACCTTGGCGCCAAGGTCTGCTTCGCTTCTGTTGCTCACCCAAGGAGCAATGGTCAAGCGGAGAGGGCAAACGCTGAAGTGCTGCGCGGGCTCAAGACAAGAACTTTCGACAGGCTGCACAAGTGCGGAAGAAACTGGATTGAGGAGTTGCCGGCGGCTCTTTGGTCAATCAGGACGACACCAAATCGAGCCACCGGACAGACACCCTTTGCTCTTGTCTATGGAGCGGAGGCAGTTCTCCCCACGGAACTCGTATACGGGTCTCCTCGAGTGCTCGCTTACGACGAGCTCGAGTAAGAGCAGCTGCGGCAAGATGATGCACTGCTCCTCGAGGAGAACCGTCTTCAGGCTGCTGTACGAGCTGCTCGATACCGGCAAGCTTTGCGCCGCTACCATAGCCGCAAAGTCAAGGCCAGAAGTCTCGAGGAAGGCGACCTTGTTCTTCGGCGTGTTCAGTCCGCCAAGAATTCCAACAAGTTGACGCCGAAGTGGGAAGGCCCTTATCGGGTGAGACAAGTCACAAGGCCCGGTGCTGTCCGCCTTGAGACCGAAGAAGGCTTACCGGTGAGCAACTCCTAGAACATTGAGCATCTTCGCAAGTTTCACCCATGAGGCGCGGTTGCCGTGATCCGCTCCGGCAACCACCTTTTGTACAAGTCTTGCCGCTGTTGCATGTAAACCTTTGTACAAAGCCGGGCGCAGACCCTGTGCATCAGTAAAACTTTTGTGCTTCGCACGACTTGTCATTTCATGCCTTTCCGTTTTCTTGCATGTGTTATCTGACACTTTGTGCAGCACACACCTCCGGTAAGCAATAACGAGCCGCAAGGCTCCATATCTGTGTTTCCTCCCTTTTTCCTTTTTTTCTCTCAAGCAGAAGAAGTTGTTCCTCGCGCACAAGTTTGCCGAGGGGAAGGAGACAGTGGTGTGGACCAAGGGCCGTTCAAAAAAGCCTCGCGTTGCCGGGAAGCACACAACACAAAAGCTAAGTTGCCAAAGTTTGAGCATTCAAATTTTTAAATTTTAAAGTTATCTTCCTTGAACGACCACACTTTATATGGAAAACCTATGCGCGGGGGAACCTACCCGTGGCTAGCCGCGCCCTTACTTTGTTTCGAGCACGCTCAACGTCTTAAGTGAGATGCGACAAGTGTCGCGCCATTACTTCGTTTTCGAGTTCGCTCAACAACTTAAGTGCGCTGCGACTAGCTGCGGCAAGGTTTCTTGCCGGTAGAGGCATTGCCAGCAGGCTGCTGAAGTTCCGCACTCAGCGCTCGCGGCAAGGGTCCCTCTGCCGGCAAGTTCCCTAAAAGCGTAGGGTGAGGAACATACAAAGTAAAGGAATCGAGCAAGGGGGATAACACTGCATTGACTACCCAAAATAAAGTTATATTACAAGATGACTTGTCGCTGTTCTAATAAACTGTCTGTAACATGATTCGCAACGACAAGGAAAGCAGAAAGAAAGCAGCCTAGTCTACACGGTCACCGTCGACTCTCCTAATCTTGCCCACCTTGGCCACGATGTGGGCGACGCGAGCCTTCAACGCTTCCTGGTCAGCGTCGGGCGGCAAGGTCTGGAGGACGTTGTCAAGATTGATCCCGGGGTTGCGGTAGACGATCTTCGTCAGCACTCGCTCCACAGTACCCGTGCAAAGCCTGCGCGCCTCGTTCGCCAGCTGTGTGGGGAGCCTCTCCCGGAGCTGCGCGAGGGCCGGCGCCACTCCTCTGAAGAACAAGCTTAGCTTGGCGCTGTGGGGGAGGTTCTCGTCGGGGGAGTACACGAGGTGCTCCGTCCCCAGCGCCACCATCTCCTTGTCGATGTTGGCGGAGGAGGCGACGAGCTCCTCGGTCCACTGCTCCACCGTCCGCCTAAAGTTGTTCTGCGTGAGGGCCGCGCTCTCTAACAGTGCCCTCTCAGCCCGGAGATCTTCCTTCAGCTTCGTCTCCCTGTTCCGGGCCCCGTCAAGTGACTCAGTGAGGGTGGAAACCTTCAGCTCCAAGTCTGCAATGGAATCCTTGGCGTCGTTGAGCTCCTTGCCCTTGTCGGAGAGACGGACCTGCAGCTCCGAGTGGCTGTGGGCGTCTTTCTCCCTTTCAAGTATGAGCGCGGCAACCTTCTCCTCGCTCGTCTTCAAGTTGAGCTCCAACTGCGCCACCCTCGCCTCCAAGTCTCTCTTGGCGGTCTCTGCAGCTGCGGCGACGTACCTCGCTTCCTGCAGAGCCCCGGCAAGGGATTGCTCGCGCGCGGTAAGGTCGTCCTCGTGGCTATCGAGGTCGACCTTCCGCTGCCTCAGCTCTCCTTCCCGCCGAGACAGATCCTCGGCGGCTAGTCGTTGCTGCTCCTCAACCTCGGCCTTCTCGAGGATGAACGCCTGGTGCGCCTCGACGAGCTCCTCCCGCTCCTCTGACAAGTTCTGGAGAGCCGCTTGGTTGGCGGCGCGGAGCTCCGCGGCGCGCTTCTCCAGATCGATGCCTGCCTTGGCAGCCAGAGCCTCTCGGGACTCCAGCCTGGCCTGCCTGGCGCGGTACAGAGCCAGGAGTTTTCGCAGGAGCTGCTCCTCTTCGGGCTCGCTGCTGCTGCCGGGCGCGTGGACAAGCCTCAGCCCAGCGGAGGCCAGGACTTCCCCATCGAAGACCTCTCCCTCCGCAGGCGCCCTCGACGTAGAAGCCCACGGGACTTGGATGAAGATCCCGTTGGCGGCCTCCAGATAGACACCCGGCCTAGTCGCGGCGGCGGAGGGGTCGGCGGCCGGCGCAGCGTCCGGCGCTCCTGCGGCCTCAGGGTCGTCAGTGCGGTCTCCGGTCCCCTCCTCAGCTGCCGCGTCAGTGGCCGCGGCGGTCTCATCGACGGTGGCGTCCGTCTCCATCGGCTCCGGGGCGGACGAGTCTGCGGACAAGAAAAGAAGAAGAGAGAAAGAAGAAGTGTCAAGCAAATATCCAAAAAGGAAAATTCAAGAGAAGAAGAACACAAGGGTTACCTGCACGAGCCTCTTCCTCGACGGGGTTCCTCGCCGGGGGGTCTTCCCCCGGCGGCGTGGTGGTAGCTCCCGCCGGTGGAGGGCCGCTGGCGCCTTCCCTTGGCGAGGTGCTCGCCCTTGGCGGAGTACTCGCGCTTGGCGGAGTACTCGCTCTTGGCGGAGAACTCGCCCTTGGCGGAGTGCTCGCCCTTGGCGGGGTACTCGCCCTTGGCGAAGTACTTGCCCTTGGCGAAGTATCGCCCTTGGCGGAGTATTCTCCCTTGCCGGGGAGCTCCTCCTTGGCGGGGAGGCTGAGAGGAGCGGCTCTTCGGGGGCAGTCTCCTGACGATCCTGAGGCTGCGGCTCTACTTCTGCACAAATCGGCAAACGAGCAAGACATTAGCAAGGACGAGATGCCCACGCGCGCCCAACAAGCGAAAAAGTAAACAAAGGACTTACGCTGGGGGCTGCGCTGGGGGCTGCCCTGCGGGGCAGCTGGCTGGTCCGGCAAGCTCGTCGCCGGCGCATCCCGTGCCGCTGCGACGGGCTCGTCCTCGAGGTCGACCACCGGGATCTTGGCCCTCTTCGCCAAGGTCCTGGAAGGCAGGCATCGAACAAAATCAGACAAGGAAGATTCAAGACAAGAACATCAAACTGAAGAAAAACCAGAGTTGCTCCACTTACTCTTCCTCCTCCTCGTCGGAGCTGAGGACGGAGAAGTCGATATCCGCCTCGTGCGCCCCGGCGCGAGGAGCTGGAGGAGAAGGCCCCCTCGGGCGCTTGGCGGGCACTGGGTCGATGGTCTGTGAAGACCCCGCTCCGGTCGTCGCCGATGCCCGGGAAGCGGAAGGAGCTGTGGAGCCAGAGCGCGAAGATCCTCCTCCGCCTGCCGCGGAGGCACGAGGCCCCCCCCCCCCTTGACGGCCTTGCTCGTCGTGGTGGCGCGCGTCGAGCGACGCTGCGGCTGCTGCTGGACCGTCGGCTGCCTCACCATGTCAGTGGCCTTGTGGAGGCGCTTCTTTGGCTGTGGCGGAGGACTTGGTGGTGGCGGAGAATTCTCCGAGGATGAGGAGGCGTCGTCGAGGCCCAAGGACCCGCCTGAGTCTTCTGAAGGGTCGCCCGATTCGGCGTCCTCCTCGGCGGGTTCACTTGACTCTGTGCCCTGCCCGGCAGCCCCGCTCGTCCCGGCAGGCTGCCCGGCAGGCCTCAGCAGTTTGAAGATCTCTTCCTCCTCGGCCCGGCTCACCGCATCCGCTGCATCCGCCTCGTCCAAGGAGTAACCAAACTCGCCTGCGGCCTCAGCTACGGCTGCCTCCTCCTTCCTGGTGGCGATATACGCCAAATCCCGGTCGGTGGTGTCGCGGGTGATACCCTTCTTCTCATCGAAATTAATCGGCAGCTCAACCAAGTTGTCGAAGAAAGTTTGCGCAGTTTCGTCAGAAGGCGCCAGCCAAGTGGGATCAACCCCGTGGGAGTCGCACAGCGGCATTGCCGCGTGGATAGCACTAAGGGACGAGTTTTTACATAATGGAACTACTCCCCGCGACGGGGCAAACCACTCCGGATGCTTGGGGTCATGCTTGAACAGCTCCCGGATCATCCCCTTGAGCTCTAGGACAGTGAAGTTGTAGTTGAGGCCGGGGCGTAGCCTCATGCAGTCTGCCGCGTTGCCGAAGTCCCAAGCAGACCGCTTCCTCTCCTGCAAGGGGGCGATGCGGCGGCGAAGGAAATCTGCCCCGACCTCACCTACAGTAAGGTTGGCTTGCCGGAGGCGAATAATCCTAGTGATAGCAATCTTCAGCTTCTCGTTCTCCGGGGCCAGGTCACTCCAATCCTTGCCGCGCACTATTGTAGCTCGGCGCGGGGAAGTAAATTGCTGAGGTTCATCTTCCATAACCCAGCACCAATCGGCCCTCCACTCCTCCCACTTGCCGCGGATCTCTCCAATCAAGTATGCCTCTTTCTTGTTGAGCCTAAAGATCCAAGAGATGCCACCGGATAGGGGAGACCCAGACTCTACTCGAGGTGTGAAGAACTGGCGGAAGAGGGCTACGTTGGGGGTGACTCCGACAAAGTTTTCGCACAGATGTGCGAAAACGGCCATGGTCAGGACTGCGTTCGGGGTGAAATCTAGGAGATGGAATCCATACGTGTTCATAACATCGCAGAAGAACTCGGAGTATGGAGGGCAGAGTCCGCAATGGAAGAACAGGGCAAAGTAAGGATAACCTCCCGGATACATGTCGCAGGCTTCG
>LR738715.1:263065717-263077903 GCA_902687465.1 Secale cereale
TCTTCCTCCCTTTCTCTAGCCCATCTTTCTTTAAGTTTAGCCATCATCCTAATGTTTTCATTAATTTGCACTTGAATAGCATTTATAGGAGTGACTTCCCTCTCCTCAAGAGGAGAAGTTTTAATTTTTAGCAATTTTACCTCATTGGCTAAATGGTCTACCTTAAAAGAAAGATCATCTAGTTTATGTAGTTTTTCTTCTACACTCTTATTAAAGGCTTTTTGGGTAGTGATGAAATCTTGAAGCATAGTCTCTAGTTCAGTAGTGGAGTTCTTGGTGATAGGATAAGCATTGTTGTTCCCATAAGAATTAGAGGGGAACGGTCTAGGATTGCTACCAAAGTTACTCCTATAAGCATTGTTGTTAAAATTGTTTCTAGAGATAACGTTCATATCTACTTGTTCTTGAGCAATCAAAGAATTTAAAGGAACATCGCGAGGATCAACAGAAGATTGCTTCGAAAGTAGAGACATGATCAAGTCAACTTTTTCATTTAAGGAGGAAATCTCCTCGACAGAGTTTACCTTCCTACCTGTTGGAGCGCGTTCGGTGTGCCATTGGGAATAGTTGGTCATCATCTCATCGAGAAGCTTTGTGGCAGCACCAAGTGTAGTTGACATAAAAGTTCCTCCCGCGGCCGAATCTAACAAGTTCCGCGAGGTAAAGTTCAAGCCTGCATAAAAAGTTTGGGTAACCATCCAAGTAGTCAAACCATGAGTAGGGCAGTTCTTGATAAGAGATTTCATACGTTCCCAAGCTTGGGCAACGTGTTCATTATCCAATTGTTTTAAAAATTCATTATGTTACTTCTCAGTTGGATAATTTTAGCAGGTGGACAGTATTTTCCGATAAAAGCATCTTTGCACTTGTCCCATGAATCTATGCTATTTCTAGGCAAAGACTGAAACCAAATTTTAGCTCTTCCTCTCAAGGAGAAAGGAAAAAGCTTAAACTTAACAATATTACCATCTATTTCTTGGTACTTTTGCATATCACAAAGTTCAACAAAGTTGTTCAAGTGTAAAGCAGCATCATCTCCAGCACCGGAGAATTGATCTTTCATGACTAAGTTCAGTAAAGCAGGTTTAATTTCATATGAAGGTGCTGAAGTGGCAGGTGTAGTGATAGGTGTGCTGATAAAGTCATCGTTGTTGTGACTAGTGAAGTCACACAACTTGGTGTTCTCGGTGGAACCCATAGTAGCAAGCAAGCAAGATAACTATTTTTGTGATTTTCGATAAAAGGTACTAAAGCAAAAACTGAAAGGTAAACTAACAAGACTAAAAAGCAAAGGTAAAAGATAGCATGCAAATCCCCTATCCTGAAGAGTGGAGTCCCCGGCAACGGCGCCAGAAAAACTCCTTGATGGGCCTCTAACCCCTCGTTTGTTACCCCAAGTGGAAGGTGTGAGATGCAGTGTTGTGGAAGTTTTTCCCTTAGCAAAGATGCCAAGGATCGAATCCCCAGAGACTCCTAGGTTCAACAAGTAGGTGTCAACTGCTAACGGCGCCAGATATTAGCAATCAACGTGGACCTGCACACAGATACAAATAACTTTGCTCCCAACGAGTACAGAGAGGTTGTCAATCCCTCCGGCCTTGTAGTTCACAAAGGATTAAACACAAATGATAGTAGTGATAGATAATGTTTGCAATAGTAAGTAAAAGCAAAAAGTAAATAGCGGATGTGATCAATGATGGTAATATGGACCGGAGTCTCATGATGTTCACTAGTGATGTCTCTCTCCCAAAATACGATAAAACAGCTATGTGAGGTAAACGAATTACAGCTGGGCAATTGACAGGACCACGAACGCAAACCAATGCCGACTACATTGCAAGAAAGGTTGAGGTTCAAAGCATGGGCGGTACGCCAAAGTAAGTAGACCGAAATCCATCAATATCTACTACTAATCATCCACCTTGAGATATCTATCCAGAACATCTCGCTGGTATTAAGTTGCGAGCCCCACCCATAGTGTAAACTCAAACCAACAGACAACTACATTAAAAGAACTTTGCGTAAAGTAAACAATCCTTGCACCCACGGGCACAAGCACCGTTGTTTTCCCCCTTGTGGCAACAGCACATCCCCTAGACTCATGTTTCTGTCACTCAAGCTAGTCATCGAGGGGCATGAACCCACAATCAAGCATAACGTTCCCTCTTGGAGTCACTACGTATTACTTGGCCAAAGCAATAAATAACAACGGAGAACATGCAAGAATTACTTACGAACATAAATATAAAAGAGGTAGATCAAATATATTACTCAATCACAATCTGAACATAATCTCATAATCCATCGGATCCCAGCAAACTCATCATAGCAATAGCATAAGGATTACATATGTGCCTCGATCATGTAGGGCAGCTCACGAGGACTAATTAGTGAAGCACAAGAACGGGAGGAGAACATCACATAGCTACTGGTCATGGACTCATGGTCCAAGGGAGACTACTCACAACTCATCCGGGAGGCATCCATGGTGGTGGAGAGGCTCCCGATGGTGATCCTCCCCTCCGGCAGGGTGCCGGGAAGAGTTCTCCTGGTGCTCCCGATCTTGGAAGCGGCGGCGGCGGCGGAACAGAGATGAGATCGCGAAAAAGAGTTCCCGTCCCGAGGGTTTCGAAGGACGCTCTAAATATATGCCAAAGGGGGGCACCAGACGGGGCTCGGGGGGCCCAGGCGCCCCCCCGGCGCGGCCCAGGGGGGGCGCGCCGCCAGGGCGCCTGGGGCCCTGGTGCCCCCCCCCCCCGGCTGTACTTCGGGCGCAAGGTAGGTTCTGGAACGCTGATTTTTTATATAATTTTTCTGGATTTTTCCTGACAGTTCTCGTAATGTGAAAACCTGAAATACAAAAACAGCCGAAAACAGAAACTGGCACTGGGGTGCACTGGATTAGTAGGTTAGTCCAAATATGATCAAAAGTGTATGGAAGTGTATAAATATCATAGCAATATCACCCAAAAGTGGCATGGAGCAAGCAGAAATTATAGATACGTTTTGGACGTATCACGTAGACGCCCTCTTGGCGGAAGCGGTCGTGCTCAATGTGGATGCGGTAGCACTCTCGGCATAGGCGGTCGCGCTCTCGGCGCTGGCGGCGGTGCCGGGGGGAAGCGGCCATCGTACGGGCCTTCAAGAAGAGTTTCCATGGCGTCATCTTTGCAAGAAGGGGGTGCGGGGATGGGGATCGGGATTCATGGATTCGGGGGTTGCCGGAATTAGAGCAGACGAGTCGGCGAAGCTTAAGGAGGTAGACTTAAATAGACCCATATATTTTCATCGCAAACGGTTCCTAGAAAACAACTGTGTGTGATGTTGTAGATTTTTTTATTAAAATCTAACCTTTTTATGCATCCGTTATCGCAAACATTTTGCACCTTTTTTGACGGTTCTTTTACACCATCGTTTGCGATTATGGCATCACACACAGTTTCGTCGAAGGGTCTCTGATTGTAGTGTGCACACTTCGTGTACAAAATTGACAATCATTTTCGAAGTATTAGGGTTTCATACGAAAACTCTTCTTTTACAAAGGTATTTCATATTTTTGAACTTATTTGAACTCCATACTTTTTGTGTGTTCAAAATTCACCATTCGAAGCGTCGTCATCCATTTTCAACCCTTTCTGACTTCATTTGGTATTTTTCATGCATTTCCTGATTTTTTAAAGCTAAATGACCCTGACATTGAAAAGCACTACAAATGAACTCTGAAATGGTTGAAAGTTGGCATGGTATCATCATTTCAATCACATAGCATGTGCTAAAAAGTTGACAGGGTTACGGGAAAAACTGGATGGACTTCGTGTACAAAATGGACAATCTCTTTCGAAGTATCTAAGTTTCGGACAAAAACTCATCTGTTACAAAGGGATTTCATTATTTGAACTCTATACTTTTTTTGTGTTCACAATGCACCATTAAATGCCATGTCATCAATTTTCAACCATTTCTGACTTCATTTGGTATTTTTCATGCATTTATTGATTTTTTAAAAGCTAAATGACCCTGAAATTGAAAAGCACTACAAATGAACTCTGAAAAGGATGAAAGTTGGCATGGTATCATTGTTGGGGAACGTAGTATTTTCAAAATTTTCCTACGATCACGCAAGATCTATCTACTAGATGCATAGCAACGAGAGGGGAGAGTGTGTCTACGTACCCTCGTAGACCGAAAGCGGAAGCGTTTATCAACGCGGTTGATGTAGTCGTGCACCTTCACGATCCGTCCCGATGTAGTACCGAACGTACGGCACCTCCGCGTTCAGCACACGTTCAGCTCGATGACGTCCTCGCCTTCTTGATCCAGCAAGACGGGCGAAGTAGTAGATGAGTTCCGGCAGCACGACGGCGTGGTGACGGTTGTTGATGAAGAACAATCTCTGCAGGGCTTCGCTAAGCACTACAGAAACTAGACGGAGGATAAACTAGAGGGTCGGGGTAGCCGGCACACGGCTTGGTGTATCTTGATGTGTCTTGGGTACTAGCCCTACCCCTCTATTTATATGTTCAGCTCTGGGGTTGAAACTTGGAGCAAAAGCTTCCTCAAAGTCGGTTTTGCCCGAAAGGAAAGAGTCCCACTCGGACTCCAGGGCTAGACGCCAGGGTTCACGGCATCTACCCCCTAGACGCCAGGGTTCCTGGCGTCTAGCCTCTGGTCTCCGCAAAACTTCCTTTTGCACTTTCCTAAAGCCTCGTGGGCTTTCCCCTTTGGCCCAAATAAAGTGTTCTCGTACCCAAACACTTCGGGAAACATCTGGAACCCCTTCCGGAGGTCAAACACTATTATCCCATATATTAATCTTTATCTCCGGACCATTCCGGAGTTCTTCGTCATGTCCGTGATCTCATCCGGGACTCCGAACAACATTCGGTCACCAACATACATAACTCATTCAATACTATATCGTCAACGAAACGTTAAGCGTGCGGACCCTACGGGTTCGAGAACTATGTAGACATGACCGAGACACTTCTCTGGTCAATAACCAATAGCGGAACCTGGATGCCCATATTGGCTCCTACATATTCTACGAAGATCTTTATCGGTCGAACCGCATAACAACATACGTTATTCCCTTTGTCATCGGTATGTTACTTGCCCGAGATTCGATCGTCGGTATCATCATACCTAGTTCAATCTCGTTACCAGCAAGTCTCTTTACTCGTTCCGTAATACATCATCTCGTGACTAACTCATTAGTCATTTGCTTGCAAGGCTTATTATGATGTGCATTACCGAGAGGGCCCAGAGATACCTCTCCGACAATCGGAGTGACAAATCCTAATCTCGAAATACGCCAACCCAACAAGTACCTTCAGAGACACCTGTAGAGCACCTTTATAATCACCCAATTACGTTGTGACGTTTGGTAGCACACAAAGTGTTCCTCCGGTATTCGGGAGTTGCATAATCTCATAGTCATAGGAACATGTATAAGTCATGAAGAAAGCAATAGCAATAAAACTAAACGATCAAGTTGCTAAGCTAACGGATGGGTCTTGTCCATCACATCATTCTCCTAATGATGTGACCCCATTGATCAAATGACAACTCATGTCTATGGTTAGGAAACGTAACCATCTTTGATCAATGAGCTAGTCTAGTAGAGGCATACTAGGGACACTCTGTTTTGTCTATGTATTCACACATGTACTAAGTTTCCGGTTAATACAATTCTAGCATGAATAATAAACATTTATCATGATATAAGGAAATATAAAATAACAACTTTATTATTGCCTCTAGGGCATATTTCCTTCAGTCTCCCACTTGCACTAGAGTCAATAATCTAGTTCACATCGCCATGTGATTAACACCCATAGTTCACATCGCCATGTGACCAACACCCAAAGGGTTTACTAGAGTCAATAATCTATTTCACATCGCTATGTGATTAACACCCAAAGAGTACTAAGGTGTGATCATGTTTTGCTTCGTGAGAGAAGTTTAGTCAACGGGTCTGTCACATTCAGATCCGTATGTATTTCGCAAATTTTTATGTCTACAATGCTCTACATGGAGCTACTCTAGCTAATTGCTCCCACTTTCAATACGCATCCAGATTGATACTAGAGTCATCTGGATTTAGTGTCAAAGCTTGCATCGGCGTAACCCTTTACGACGAACTCTTTATCACCTCCATAATCGAGAAACATTTCCCTAGTCATCCCGTTACTAAGGATAATTTTTTACCGCTGTCCAGTGATCTACTCCTAGATCACTATTGTACCTCCTTGCCAAACTCATGGCAAGGTACACACCAGGTTTGGTACACAGCATGGCATACTTTATAGAATCTATGGCTGAGGCATAGGGAATGACTTTCATTCTCTCTATATTTTTCTGCCGTGGTCTGGCTTTGAGTCTTACTCAACTTCACACCTTACAAGTCAGGCAGGAACTCCTTCTTTGACTGATCCATTTTGAACTACTTCAAAATCTTATCAAGGTATGTACTCATCGAAAGTCTTATCAAGCGTCTTGATCTATCTCTATAGATCTTGATGCCCAATATGTAAGCAGCTTCACCAAGGTCTTTCTTTGAAAAACTCCTTTCAAACACTCCTTTATGCTTTCCAGAAAATTCTACATCCTTTCTGATCGACAATATGTCATTCACATATACTTATCAGAAAAGTTGTAGTGCTCCCACTCACTTTCTTGTAAATACAGGCTTCACCGCAAGTCTGTATAAATCTATATGCTTTGATCAACTTATCAAAGCGTATATTCCAACTCCGAGATGCTTGCACCAGTCCATAGATGGATCGCTGGAGCTTGCACATTTTGTTAGCACCTTTAGGATTGACAAAACCTTCTGGTTGCATCATATACAATTCTTCTTTAATAAATCCATTAAAGAATGCAGTTTTGTTATCCATTTGCCAGATTTCATAAAATGCGGCAATTGCTAACATGATTCGGACAGACTTAAGCATCGCTACGGGTGAGAAAGTCTCATCGTAGTCAACTCCTTGAACTTGTCGAAAACCTTTCGCAACAAGTCGAGCTTTGTAAACAGTAACATTACCGTCAGTGTCAGTCTTCCTCTTGAAGATCCATTTATTTTCGATGGCTTGCCGATCATCGGGCTAGTCAACCAAAGTCCACACTTTGTTCTCATACATGGATCCCATCTCAGATTTCATGGCCTCAAGCCATTTTACGGAATCTGGGCTCATCATCGCTTCCTCATAGTTCGTAGGTTCATCATGGTCTAGTAACATGACTTCCAGAACTAGGTTGCCGTACCACTCTGGTGCGGAACGTACTCTGGTTGATCTACGACGTTCAGCAGAAACTTGATCTGAAGTTTGATGATCATCATCATTAGCTTCCTCACTAATTGGTGTAGGAATCACTGGAACTAGTTTCTGTGATGTTCCACTTTCCAATTCGGGAGAAGGTACAATTACCTCATCAAGTTCTACTTTCCTCCCACTCACTTCTTTCGAGAGAAACTCCTTCTCTAGAAAGGATCCACTTTTAGCAACAAAGACCTTGCCTTCGGATCTGTGATAGAAGGTGTACCCGATAGTTTCTTTTGGGTATCCTATGAAGATTTACTTCTCCGATTTGGGTCGAGCTTATCATGTTGAAACTTTTTCACATAAGCATCGCAGTCCCAAACTTAAAGAAATGACAGCTTAGGTTTCTCAAACCACAGTTCATACGGTGTCATCATCACGGATTTAGATGGTGCCCTATTTAACGTGAATGTAGCTGTCTCTAATGCATAACCCCAAAAGCGATAGTGGTAGATCGGTAGGAGACATCATCGATCGCACCATATCTAATAAAGTACGGTTATGACGTTCGGACACACCATTACACTATGGTGTTCCAGGTGGCGTGAGTAGTGAAACTATTTTACATTGTTTTTACTGAAGGCCAAACTCGCTAACTCAAATATTTTACCTCTACGATCATATCGTAGAAACTCTTATTTTCTGTTACGATGATTCTCCACTTCACTATGAAATTCTTTGAACTTTTCAAATGTTTCAGACTTGTGCTTCATTAAGTAGATATACCCATATCTGCTTAAATCATCAGTGAAGGTCAGAAAATAACGATACCCGCCGTGAGCTTCAACACTCATTGGTCTGCATACATCAGTATGTATGATTTCCAACAACTCTGTTGCTCGCTCCACAGTTCTGGAGAATGGAGTTTTAGTCATCTTGCCCATGAGGCATGGTTCGCAAGCACCAAGTGATTCATAATCAAGTGATTCCAGAAGTTCATCACTATGGAGTTTCTTCATGCGCTTTACACCAATATAACCTAAACGGCAGTGCCACAAATAAGTTGCACTATCATTATTAACCTTGCATCTTTTGGCTTCAATATTATGAATATGTGTATCACACGATCGAGATCCAACAAACCATTTTCATTGGGTGTATGACCATAGAAGGTTTTATTCATGTAAACAGAACAACAATTATTCTCTAACTTACATGAATAACGTATTGCAATAAACATGATCAAATCATATTCATGTTCAACACAAACACCAAATAACACTTATTTAGGTTCAACACTAATCCCGAAAGTATAGGGGGTGTGCGATGATGATCATATCAATCTTGGAACTACTTCCAATACACATCGTCACTTCATCCTTTAACTAGTTTCTGTTCATTATGCAACTCCCATTTCGAGTTACTACTCATTAGCAACTAAACCAGTATCAAATACCGAGGGGTTTGCTATGAACACTAGTAAAATACACATCAATAATCTATATATCAAATATACCTTTGTTCACTTTGCCATCCTTCTTATCCGCCAAGTATCTAGGGCAGTTCCACTTCCAGTGACCATTTCCTTTGCAGTAGAAGCACTTAGTTTCAGGCTTGAGTTTAGCTTTGGGTTTCTTCATGGGAGTGACAACTTGCTTGTCATTCTTCTTGAAGTTCCCCTTCTATCCCTTTGCCCTTTACTTGAAACAAGTGGTCTTGTTAACCATCAACACTTGATGCTCTTTCTTGATTTCTACCTTCGCCGATTTCAGCATCGCGAAGAGCTCGGGAATTACTTTCGTCATCCCTTGCATATTATAGTTCATCACGAAGTTCTACTAACTTGGTGATAGTGACTAGAGAACTTTGTCAATTACTATCTTATCTGGAAGATTAACTCCCACTTGATTCAAGCAATTGCAGTACCCAGACAATCTGAGCACATGCTCACTGGTTGAGCTATTCTCCTCCATCTTGTAGGCAAAGTACTGTCAGTGGTCTCATACCTCTCGACACGGGCATGCGTATGAAATACTAATTTCAACTCTTGGAACATCTTATATGCTCTGTGGCATTCAAAACGTTTTTGAAGTCCCGGTTCTAAGCCGTAAAGCATGGTGCACTTAAACTATCAAGTAGTCATCATACTGAGCTTTTGTCAAAACGTTCATAACGTCTGCATCTGCTCCTGCAATAGGTCTGTCACCTAGCGGTGCATCAAGGACATAATTCTTCTGTGTAGCAATGAGGATAATCCTCAGATCACGGAACAATTCCGCATCATTGCTACTAACATCTTTCAACTTAGTTTTCTCTAGGAACATATAAAATAAACGGGGAGCAACATCGCGAGCTATTGATCTACAACATAGATATGCTAATACTACCAGGACTAAGTTCATGATAAATTAAAGTTCAATTTAATCATATTACTTAAGAACTCCCACTTAGATAGACATCCCTCTAGTCATCTAAATGATCACGTGATCCAAATCAACTAAACCATGTCCGATCATCACGTGAGATGGAGTAGTTTCAATGGTGAACATCTTATGTTGATCATATCTACTATATGATTCACGCTCGACCTTTCGGTCTACAGTGTTCCGAGGCCATATCTGCATATGCTAGGCTCGTCAAGTTTAACCCGAGTATTCTGCGTGTGCAAAACTGGCTTACACCCGTTGTATTTGAACGTAGAGCTTATCACACCCGATCATCACGTGGTGTCTCGGCACGACGAACTTTCGCAACGGTGCATACTCAGGGAGAACACTTATACCTTGAAATTTAGTAAGTGATCATCTTATAATGCTACCGTCGTTCTAAGCAAAATAAGAAGCATAATAAGATAAACATCACATGCAATCAAAATATGTGACATGATATGGCCATCATCATCTTGTGCTTTTGATCTCCATCTCCAAAGCACCGTCATGATCACCTTCGTCACCGGCGCGACACCTTGATCTCCATCGTAGCATCGTTGTCATCTCGCCAACTATTGCTTCTACAACTATCGCTACCGCTTAGTGATAAAGTAAAGCAATTACATGGCGATTGCATTTCATACAATAAAGCGACAACCATATGGCTCCTGCCAGTTGCCGATAACATTACAAAACATGATCATCTCATACAAAACCGTATAACTCATCATGTCTTGACCATATCACATCACAACATGCCCTGCAAAAACAAGTTAGATGTCCTCTACTTTGTTGTTGCAAGTTTTACGTGGCTGCTACGGGCTTAGCAAGAACCGTTCTTACCTACGCATACAAAACCACAACGATGTTTCGTCAAGTATGTGCTGTTTTAACCTTCACAAGGACCGGGCGTAGGCACACTCGATTCAGCTAAAGTGAGAGAGACAGACACCCGCCAGTCACCTTTAAGCAACGAGTGCTCATAACGGTGAGACCAGTCTCCCGTAAGCGTACGCGTAATGTCGGTCCGGGCCGCTTCATCTCACAATACCGCCGAAGCAAAGTATGACATGCTGGTAAGTAGTATGACTAGTATCGTCCACAACTCACTTGTGTTCTACTCGTGCATATCATCTACGCATAGACCTGGCTCATGATGCCACTGTTGGGGAACGTAGTATTTTCAAAATTTTCCTACGATCACGCAAGATCTATCTACTAGATGCATAGCAACGAGAGGGGAGAGTGTGTCTACGTACCCTCGTAGACCGAAAGCGGAAGCGTTTATGAACGCGGTTGATGTAGTCGTGCACCTTCACGATCCGTCCCGATCTAGTACCGAACGTACGGCACCTCCGCGTTCAGCACACGTTCAGCTCGATGACGTCCTCGCCTTCTTGATCCAGCAAGACGGGCGAAGTAGTAGATGAGTTCCGGCAGCACGACGGCGTGGTGACGGTTGTTGATGAAGAACAATCTCTGCAGGGCTTCGCTAAGCACTACAGAAACTAGACGGAGGATAAACTAGAGGGTCGGGGTAGCCGGCACACGGCTTGGTGTATCTTGATGTGTCTTGGGTGCTAGCCCTACCCCTCTATTTATATGTTGAGCCTTGGGGTCGAAACTTGGAGCAAAAGCCTCCTCAAAGTCGGTTTTGCCCGAAAGGAAAGAGTACCACTCGGACTCCAGGGCTAGACGCCAGGGTTCACGGCGTCTACCCCCTAGACGCCAGGGTTCCTGGCGTCTAGCCTCTGGTCTCCGCAAAACTTCCTTTTGCACTTTCCTAAAGCCTCGTGGGCTTTCCCCTTTGGCCCAAATAAAGTGTTCTCGTACCCAAACACTTCGGGAAACATCCGGAACCCCTTCCGGAGGTCAAACACTATTATCCCATATATTAATCTTTATCTCCGGACCATTCCGGAGTTCTTCGTCATGTCCGTGATCTCATCCGGGACTCCGAACAACATTCGGTCACCAACATACATAACTCATTCAATACTATATCGTCAACGAAACGTTAAGCGTGCGGACCCTACGGGTTCGAGAACTATGTAGACATGACCGAGACCCTTCTCTGGTCAATAACCAATAGCGGAACCTGGATGCCCATATTGGCTCCTACATATTCTACGAAGATCTTTATCGGTCGAACCGCATAACAACATACGTTATTCCCTTTGTCATCGGTATGTTACTTGCCCGAGATTCGATCGTCGGTATCATCATACCTAGTTCAATCTCGTTACCAGCAAGTCTCTTTACTCGTTCCGTAATACATCATCTCGTGACTAACTCATTAGTCATTTGCTTGCAAGGCTTATTATGATGTGCATTACCGAGAGGGCCCAGAGATACCTCTCCGACAATCGGAGTGACAAATCCTAATCTCGAAATACGCCAACCCAACAAGTACCTTCAGAGACACCTGTAGAGCACCTTTATAATCACCCAGTTACGTTGTGACGTTTGGTAGCACACAAAGTGTTCCTCCGGTA
>LR738715.1:263078358-263090093 GCA_902687465.1 Secale cereale
AAAGGGATTTCATTTATTTGAACTTATTTGAACTTCAGACTTTTTGTGTGTTCAAAATGCACCATTCGGAGGCACATTATCAAATTGCAACCCTTTCTTACTTCATTTTGTATTTTTCATACATTTAATGAGTTTTTAAAGCTAAATGACCTTGAAATTGAAAAGCACTACAAATGAACTTTGAAAAGGTTGAAAGTTGGCATGGTATCATCATTTCACCCACATAGCATATGCTAAAAAGTTGAGAGGGTTACGGCAAAAACTGGACGCACTTCGTGTACAAAATGGACAATCTCTTTCGAAGTATCAGGGTTTCAAACGGAAACTCATCTATTACAAAGGGATTTCATTTATTTGAACTTATTTGAACTCCAAACTTTTTGTATGTTTAAAATGCACAATTCAAAGTCCCATCATCAATTTTCAACCCTTTCTGACTTCATGTGACCTTATAAAGACATTTAAGTGATTTTCTAGCCATTTAATGACCGTAATTCAAATTTGAACTACATCTACATGTACTTGTGTGCGAGTTAAAAAATCTTCAGACCATGTAAATATCTGGTGTTCAAAAAAGAAAATGTAAAGATCTGGCAAGATAACCGGCCCCCACACGATTGCATTCTATTTCGCGCCCCGGGGTTTGGAAGGTGAATGGCGGGGGCTATTAATCAGACACGGTTCTGTATTGGAAACCGTCAGTAATTATGTTCACACATGGATTCTAATGCGGCAATCGTGTGTAATTCAAACTACAGTACGCGTAAATTCCGGTGACCGGCATGTGCATTGTTCTCTCTTTCTCTCTCAAAGCTCTGCCATGGCGCCGTCGATCTGCCCAGGCGCCAATGAGGAGTCGCTGCCCCCGAAGACGCTCATTCAATGAGCAGCGACAAGGAGGACCCCTACGCGCCGCCGGACAAGGTTGCGCCGGACCACCCAACTTTGGATTGGTTTTGGGGCCAGTACAATGTTTGTCTGTGGGAGTCACTGTCGTCGGGTGAGAAAGCCAGGCAAGTGGCGTTCAAGAAGGAGATGGCGGAGGAGAAAGCCAGGTATCAGGCGGCCTATGAAGCCCGTGATGCCGCCTGGAAAAAGGAGAAGGTGGAGCTTTGTGGGCGGGCACGTCTTCGTGCGGAGGAGGTGTACGAAGACGGGTACTTCGCGAGGAAGGCCAAAGGCGCTAGGCGCCTCATCGCTGTGTGGAGGTGGGGCGATAAGCTCCAGCGTGCCACCGACGAGGAGCTCCGGTGGGCGCCCAATGAAATGGCAAGATCGTCCGCGCTCGCCCGCCAGCAAGAGGCAGATCGGTACGTCAAGCACTTCAAGGCGGAGGAGGCAGAGTACTGCCTCCGCGCTGGGATGACGTCGTGCATCAGGAGTGATTATTAGTTTTAGTATTGTTCGTTTTCAATTTTATGCATTGTACCTGGTAGTTAAGTATCATCACGTATATGTGATGATATTATATATATATATTCTGTGGTGAACTAATGAACAATTAATATATATACAGAATGGAAAGCGTATATACACACATTGAAACAGAACATACAAGAACGGAAAACAGAGTACACACATTGAAACAGAGGAATAAACAGAGCAATACTATGATTGATGTGAATACATAGCTATCCACGTCGAAATGACTCAGCAAAATAAAACGCATACATGAGACCATGACCAACAGCCCTTGCCTAGGGTAGCTCTTGGCTCTGCCTGAACTCGTGCATGCGTTCGTCCAAGTGGTCGACACGCTCACGGTACATCTGGAGCACGATCTCGAGCTCCAAGTTGTCTATTTGATCGGAGATCACCAGCTCAAGGAATATAGCAGGGTGGCGGGAAACAGGTGAGGAGATGGCGTGAAACGGTGGGCTGTTCATAAAATGCCATCAATTAATGGAAACTTAGCATAGAAGGAACATCGAGCTAGCACAAGAAGTTGATGATGATTAGATGAACACGGACCACACTAGGGAACCCGTCGGTGATGAATTCATCAATCCCAAATGGTTGAATACTAGCAAGCATTTGCCCACAACACACACGGCCTATTCCATCACAAACAGGTCGGATGGATCAACTGTATGCCATGTATCGCACATTGTCAAAAAGTAATGTGGTAGACCTTCTTTAACATGTGTTAAAAAAACAAGGACCTCGAGGTTAAATTAGCTGAGGGAATGGGGCATTTCGGTAATTTGACCGAAATGACCCATCCTATCAGTTTATTTAACATCAACACAACTTCCCATTCAGTCACCCATCTGATGGCTACTCCAACCTGAGCACACTTAACTTGATAGTTTTCTTACCTAAGCTACTGGTGGAACAGCTAGTCCTTGCTGATAGGAATGCCTCTTCGCATCCTTATGGCGTATTCGGATGACCCCCCCGTCCCACAATGGCCAATAGATGTTGTGTAGACAGAGCATATCACATACGTCTTATTAGAAGCAATCATCTATGTTATTATCGGTCTTTGCACACATTTCTGATTACATATCTTTTTGCCGCGTATCACACACATCATGTTATATTGAACCATTTTTCTTTTCTTGCCTAATCACAAACAGTTCATCCGAGTGAACCGTATGTTTTACATCGCCCACACCTTGATCGGGCTGACCGTTTCTTTTGTGTTGGCCAATCACAAACAGTTCATCCGAGTGATGTGATGTATATCACACACACCTTGTGGCACCCCGGCTCAGAGAAAGTGGAACGCCCCGTATTCCAGCACAGAGATCGAGGAGAAGTCTTCTGGAATACGGAACTGCTTAGCATAGAACAAATCAGCTCTTATTACAAGAATAAAATTACAAGGTTTGATGTTACAAAGGAGCACATCAGCACAGCGGCACTATGCCTGCGATACTACACTTGCTCTATGCTAGCAGCAAAAACAACTCGTAGCAGCGGAATACTTCTAGCAGCGGAACAACGACGAAGGTGGTGAACTCCAATCCACAGGGACTCTGGCTGGGACACGATCTAGCTTGCATGCACGGCAACCTCGACAAACAAGCAAACAATCATGGCATCACCTGCAATCTGGCATGACATGCTAGGCCAGTACATTGAATGTACTTGCAAGCTCACAACAACCAAAAGCATCAAGGCAAAACAACAACATAGCATTAACAGGTTAATTAATTAACAACTATCATGATGAAACAACTACTAAGCATGGTATAAACTGATAAAATACTGATAAATCACTATCTCAGGTTTACATAATTATATCTATCTTGGCTAACCGACCCAGTAATAAACCATCTTGCCAACTTGTGATCAAAGTCCAAACGTGATCTATCCAGCAATCACTACCATGACCAACACTTGGTCTACAATATCATCAATATCCTGCACTTTTCATCATATCAATATATATATAAATCATTATATTCAGTTATTCCGTCATATGAGTTGATCGAACGGCGTGACCTAGTACGAACCCATGCCCATGACCGAGGACGCGGCTATCGATAGATTTAACAAATACACTCTGCAGAGGTAGTGCACTATACCCACACCACGGAACCCATGGCCTCGTTCTCCCATTCGGGTGGACCAACGGCGTTTCGACAAAACCGATCTACTATCATGACACTCTCCCGGCCACTCCGACTTACTCCCCACTGGGATAGTCCTGGGTGGCCCCGTGTCTACCAAAGACATCAACGGCCACCGTCGTGGCAAAAACAAATAAAAGTCCCAAACGGGGAAAAAGCGCTTAATATCCAACTACGGGCACACAAGGTTATGTCCGACTACCTGATCAGGGTAGCGCGTGTCCATAACCTTCCCTGGTTGGAGGCACCGGCGAGAGGTATGATAATAGAATCGCATTAGGGCCTTCCCATAAAGGCAAATGTGGTTTCACTGGGCAAAGCCCGGTTCGGTGGCACCTGACCAACTAAATGACAGATTTTATCTTAAACAAATTTAAGGGTGATACAGATACTCCGATATCAATAATCAACTAATAATCCAAGCCATTGCAATATCCAACAAATAATCCAAAACTTAATAACATCATAATAAAATACTATAAGGATAGCATAACATCTCTATCATGAAGAATCCAAGAACGATAACATTACTATGCAAATATCAAGAACTAACTATCCAGCTATGATTCACATGCAAGCATCATCTCCATCATTATTCCCCAAAACATAAAGTCAACTAGCATCATGATGAAAATAATACTAGCCACTAATAATCCAAAGGCAACATGACATCCCAAAACAATACTCCGAAAATAATAACAGATACTAGCATGAAAATAGCCACTAAGAATCCAAAGGCAGCATGACATCCAAAGCAAATACTCCAAAAGTAATAGCAGATACTAGCATGAAAAATAGCCTCTAAGAATCCAAAGGCAACAAGTCATCCACACAATCATCAAAATATAAATCCTAGAACTCCAAGCAACATCATGTCAATAACAAGATCCAAATACAACTCCGAGAAATGCCATGAACAAGATCATACATAGCTATGCAATATTATAAATAAGTTCAAACTAAAGAACCATGTCACTGCATTGCAATCATGCAAGTGGAGGGTGTGGGTTGCCTGGGGTGGAAGAAATCACCGGGGCAAAGTGCGAGAAACTCGCGGAAATTATCGCCGGAAAACGTTCTCTCCCGGAGGGGGCTGTTTAACGCAACGGTAAAATGGTAATTTTCAGAATGTTAAAACATAGTGAAAATGATGTCAACAGAACGGGATCGATGAGACGAAGAGATGGGCTTTGGATTCACCTCATTTGGAGTTGTGGGTAAAAAGTTATGCATGTTTTTCTGCGAGGTACCTATCTGTAAATAAAACAATAACAAACACGCCCTGGACAGAGAAACAGAACGTGCACCCGAGAAAATACGCTTTCTCTAAAGTGAAAACGCATTCTGGGCTGAAGTGGAAGAAGAATGCGCTTGCAGGAAAGGAAGACGTATTCTGTGGAATACACCTCCACTTATCCATGCTGGCAAGCGCGGGGCCGTGGCTGGCTCACTGACGTGCGGGTCCCATGGGGGTCCCGTCACTTATCCAGTTGACTGGGTGGGGTCAACGCCTGGAAGGCCGACGGGTGGGGTCAGGGCGACGCTGGGCCCGCCTGGTAGGTCCTTCTTCTTCCCCCGCGCTCGCCCGCGATGCAGAGGCGAGTCCGCTAGCGTCGGGCGGCGATTGTCGGTGCTACAGAGGGCGTCCGGTGACGCTCCGCCTACCGACAAGCTCGGGGCGACGAGGCGCTCCTGCCTGGGCCATTCACGCACGCCGAGGTGCACCAGAGAGAGCAGTTGTGGCCGGGGCGGACGGGGCTTACGGGCTCCGGCGAACTCTTGGCCAGAGGCCACCGGAGAAGGAGGGAAGTGATGGAGAGGCTTTAGGGGAGCGGTGGAGTGCTCTGGCAACGAAAGAATGACGAGGGGTGACTCGGTTGCCGCCAATTTAGGCGAGGCCGAGGTGGCGGCCATGGCGACGGGGGGATGGCAGGGGAGCTCCAGAGCTCGGGGAAGGAGCTGTGGAGGTGTGGTGGAGCAAGAGGAGGAGCTTGCTGAAGCGAGACGTGCTCGGGGGGCTTATATAGCCAAGGGAGGGGGAGCTGCGCTGGCATCACCGCGGACGCATGTCCGGTGCCGTGGACTTGGAGGCAGGCGACGAAGGGGCACAGTGGAGGAGCCCACGGGGAGGCTGACGACGCCGGGGAGCAGAAGAAGCAGTCGAGGGAGGCTCGATGCCAAACAGGGCACTGTGCCACTGTTGTGTTCGGCGGCGGGCGTCGGCAAGCGTCGGTGCCCGTCGGTGGAGGAAGAAGACAGAGGGGGAGAGGGGTCCAGGAGGTCTGCGACGGTGAGGTGAGTCCAATAGACAGACTCACGCGCGTGAAGACAACAAGAGGCGCGCAGCCGAGGCAGAAGCGGTGCTCTGAACGCGGCCACTGTGCACAGAGCGCGCGCACAGGCATGCCAGTGTCGTGATCATCGCGTGCACTGGCTGGTAGTGGTGAAAACAGGCTGGGGATTGATGTCTAGTGGTAAGTCTTTGCATGGTAAAACTCAGCTGTGGTGGTAGAATGGTGAAAAGATCTATGGTTAAATAGTAAAGACCCTCTGAAGTTTACTGCAGTAAACTTTGAGGAGAATTACTGATCAACAGGAAGAAGCTTGGAAGAAAAGGGTTTGTTTGGGGGTTTTAGGTAAGGAAGAACTTACATTCTGGTAAGTTTGAGAGGATTAGGACAAAGATAAATCATAGTTGCTTTGCAACTGCCAATTCTGGTCCAGAAATGAGATTAGGATGTTGCACTCAAATGGTGAGTCCACTTGAGCTCAAATTTGGCAAGGCTTAGGGATTTGGTCATACTAAGATGTTGTAGGAATTTCATACCAATTGGATTTACCAAAATGGTACTTCCTTCACAAGCATCCTTTCTGTCCAGAAACTTAGGAAACATCCTGAGGGAAAAAGGCAACACAAGATGTGCCCAAAATTGGTAGATGTAGGTTATATGAGTTGGAGAAGGTCCTGGAATATTTTCAGCCATAGTGAAGCAAGATAAAATATACTTGCTTCACAAATTGAAAATTTGGACAGAAACAAATATTTGAAGGTGTGCTCACCTGGTTCATTGGATGGAGCTGAATTATGGTGGAGTGGAATAAAATGATCCCAAGAAGAGGCATGCAAAATTTCAACTCATTTGGATGCTCCTAGCTAGTACTTCCTTCATAGTGGCTTCTGTTTGACATAAACTTTGAAAATTCACTCAGGAATATTGGCTAGGCAAATATAGTTGAATTTTGGCATGTGACAATTATTTGGACATAAAAAGACGCCCAACATGTTTGGGGCCATTTGGGAAAAGATAAGTAGCACTTGCTTCTCAAAGTGCCATTTAGGGTAGAATAGGAAAAGGAATATTAAAGAAATGTTTTTGAACAAGGCAATGAAAAGTTTTGCCATATTTGATTAATATATGATCCAAATAATTTATTAAAATTTATTTGGGAATTTTTGGAGCGACAGAAATATAGGTTGCTTCACAACCTAGGGCAGACATGGTTATTCCTTTAATAGAAAAAGGAATATTCCCTAGAAAAAGGAATTATGGTTTGGTCAGGTAGTGGAGTGACATGATCTTGGCAAGGATTTGAGAAGGATGAGCCACTTGGGTGGTCAAAAGAGGATGATTTCCCAGGTGACAATGCCACATAATCACTCCAAAAGGAAAAACAGAGCAAAAACCAATAAATCAAAAAGAAAAAGGAAAGGGCCAAAAACCAGGCTGTCACAAATATTCCCCCCTTAAAGAAATCTCGTCCTTGAGATTTGTTGGCTCAGGGAACAAGTATAACTTGAGGATATCATTTCCAATTTGGATATCCATTTCCTTTATTTATTGTTCCCCCGAGAATTTTCGATGATCTGATTATCTTTGCTCGGAGGTGGTTTGCCTCACCTTTCCCCAAATTCTGACGGGTTTTTGCTCATATACCAATTCATTTTGCTGACGTTGATTCTTCCATATCTGCAGTGATATCCAATACATCAGAGCATAAATTTCATTTTTTTTCATGAAAACCTTTTTTACTTCTGCCATGGGGTGGCTTCAAATAAATGCAGGCCTTCTGGTCCCAATAAATGATGAGAATTATTTATGGCCATCTTATGATGGGGCCTGACTTCTCATAGGTGGTACTAACTCATTTTGCTATATTCCTTTGGCTCGGGCATGAGATATGTACCAAATAACCGACTGCCTTTTGTCGTGAACAATATAATGGGGCACGGAGTTATAGCTGTGACATACCTCAAATATTTATATCTTGAGACTGGCCCGACAGGGAGCTGACGGACAAATGTTTTTTCCTGACAGGCGGAATGTGTACTTGATTCCGTCGATGGCTCTACCAGGTCTGAGCTGATTGGCTTGGCCTTTTGATTTTCTCCTCTTGTCGGTATACTCCTTTGGTTTTTTCCATACTAACCATTCTAGGCGGGTCAGCGGGATATGGAATCCTTATAAAACAGAGTAGGCCGCTGAGAGTATGGCTTTGTGGATCCATATGGAATTACGGCTTTTGACTGACCTTGTTGTCCGGACCCTGTTGGTCGCGCAAAAATCATCATACCTTTGCTGTCAGCCTCATCTTTTGACGGTCATGATTTCCTGGGCAGGATACCTTACTGAAATAACCTAGCATGCTTGTCCTTCATTCTTCGTATGACCATGGGTTCTGTCAGGGGAATTATTTTGACAGGCGTATCTTGATCCTTATCCCCTGGCACGTAACCTTTCTTCAATGGAAGGTTTATCGTCTCTCAAGTTTTAAATCACAGGAAATGATCATCCGAACCCTTGCAAGAAATCGGCAAATAAATCAGTAGCCACCAGAATGGTCGTTACAACTTAGATCTGGGGCATTACTGAGATAACTCAACCACGGTTCAAGACGGCTGAAAAGCAGCTCGGAGCATGAGACTGTGTTGATAAGAAGAAGGTGAGAGCTCCCTAAAATGGCCAAAAAGCAGCTATAGGGTTACTGTCACAAAAATAAACTCAACAGCTGTACGAGACAGCCGAACAGCAGCTCGAAACTCGTGACAGTCGTTGAAGAGAGAAATAAAAATCGGCATCCACCCTGGATAGCTAAAATAGCTTAGATCACAGGCGTGGTGCCGTCATCAGAGAAAAGTAGACAAGGGCTCATCAGGATCATTTTCCAGGTTCATTGATACTTGTACAAAGCTCAGTGTTGTCCTCAAACTTGATAATTCCTTATCACACTGAGGTATATATCTGGCTTCCTTCACATATATTGGAGAATCTAATTCCCGAGGCAGACTTGTTTTCTGACTGATTCTTGCGTATGACCAGACTGTTGCGGATTAGATTTTCAGGATGCATTGTCATATGCTGTCAATTCACCATTTAATATTTTGCACAAATGCAATACTGTAGGAGATTGGATGGCTTATACTGGAAACCATCGAGAGCATCTTGTTGAGGAAGACTGTGTACCGTGCTTCAGAAGTTTTTCCCCCTTAAAGAATTGCTAGGGAAAACTTGGTACCGTATGCCGGAAGCCTTTTGTGGTTGCTTGCTGAAGAAGACAGAGTACAAGAGAAGATTCTCACTGTGATATGCGGACCGATTTCCACATATTTAACCATCTTAATAATTTTGCTCTTGATTTCTTGAGGCAGACATACGTTTTGACTGAATTGTTCTTCTGACCAAAATATTGCGGATCTGATTCTTGAGTGGTACTGCCACATATTGGAAACTCATCATATAATCTCTGAGGTCGGTGCAATATTGTGATACTGGTGCGGACTGAGTGGCTTACGAGAGAAGCCATCCAAATAGCTTGCTGGGAAATACTCTTTAGCTTTTGCTCAAATCTTTTGTCTGGGTATCATGCAGAAGAAGGCTCTATAGCTCACACACGAAGCTTGGTCTGATTATTGTGCTGGAGAAGCCTGAGTTTCGTACTGGAGAAGTTTTCCCTCGGGTTTGCTTGCTTAAGAAAAATTTGTTTTCATCTATCGCAAGTTTTTACTAAGGTATTTGGCTTAAAAAGACCAAGTATCTTGGACCGGAAAATGGTTCACATATCATGCTGAGGAAAATTGAGGAACCTTGCCTCATAAATCTCTCGTGATAGCGTGTGGAATAATACTGGGTTCCTTATATCCAAAACTTCGTACTGATATGCAGACTGAAATCCATACACACGCCCATAATATTCTGAGGTTGATTATTTGCATGAGAAAATGGTTTGACTGCCTTCCACGAGCATGTCACATTCTGACCTTATTTCGGATGATAACATATTTCAAGCATCATGCCTTGCTGAGCTAAAAAAAATTGTATATGGTCCATACCTTTGCCAGCAAATATACCATTGATCTGGTACATGACTTGTCTGACTGCGGACTTGACTGTTACTGCGGCGAATATCTTGGTACTAATGTAGAATTGACTTATTTGTACTATTGTGAGGAGTGCTCACTGATGCAAAATTGATTATCAGTCTCAAAGCCAGATATTCCCCATTTCACTCCAGTCGGCTGAAAATTCCATTATGTTTAGCTGAGTTTCCAAATATTTGAACTCCTTATTACTTCTTCGAGTCCGGTGTCAGTTCATGAGCCATTCTTTATAGGGGGAAAATAATGTAACACCGGGGCCCAAAAAGAAAGAAGCGAAAGAAAACTCAACTGAACAAAAGCACAAAACAACAATCTAGTCACACATAATTAATGTCACATATTACTGCTAACCACACAATATGCATGCCTACTTAAGCACACAAATCTCGCGGGATCTCGGTTCTACGATCTAGCATGCTGTGACGATGTGCACGAGAGTGAATAAATGTGTGGAAGGATTGGTGTAAACAGCGCTACACCAAGTGCTAGCTTAGCCAGGTGGCAACCTGGACTAGCTCGGAGGAGAGGACGTACTTCGTAACCCTGTAGCAGGACACGAACATCGCGACCACATTATTATCAAGCAGACGGAAAATATCCGTACTCGTCCAAGAAAATAGGGGAAAACTGAGTCTGCTGGCATTGCCCTTTCTTGATGACTAAGACCATTAAGGGTTGCCAACACGACAAGAAATAGGACGATCCGGGGTAAAAACATGTCTACCATCGAAAAAAAATGGAGCTGAAAGAAGGAATTCGGCGCGATACTTGAGCACCATTTTTGCAAACCGTGTCAGGATCACTTGGAATCACTCTGCTGGGACAGAAATGACACCAAACACCGAAGGACGAGCAAGAATATAAAACTAGAGGGATGCAAAGGCTGAGCTGTAGTGGATCCAAACCGATGCCATCTACACTCACCAGAATAAACCGTTAGTATCAAAATAATAAGGCTATATGCATGCTATGCAACAAACAAATGCAGCAACCAAATGCAATAAACAAGCCAGACTCTATACTACCGCTTACTACAGGTTCTACCGCCCGCGCTAACTAACACGTCCTATGGCCAGACCTGCTCTGATACCAAGCGCTGTGGCACCCCGGCTCAGAGAAACCGGAACACCCCGTATTCCAGCCTAGAGATCGAGGAGAAGTCTTCTGGAATACGGAACTGCTTAGCATAGAACAAATCAGCTCTTATTACAAGAATGAAATCACAAGGTCTGATGTTACAAAGGAGCACATCAGCACGGCGACACTATGCCTGCGAAACTACACTTGCTCTATGCTAGCAGCGAAAACAACTCGTAGCAGCGGAATACTTCTAGCAGCGGAACAACGACGAAGATGGTGAACTCCAATCCGCATGGACTCTGGCTGGGACACGATCTAGCTCGCACGCAAGGCAACCTTGAAAAACAAGGAAACAATCATGGCATCACCTGCAATCTGGCATGACACGCCAGGTCAGTACATTGAATGTACTTGCAAGCTCACAACAACCAAAAGCATTACTAGGTAAATTAATTAACAACTATCATGATGAAACAACTACTAAGCATGGTATAAACTGATAAAATACTGATAAATCACTATCTCAGGTTTACATAATTATATATATCTTGGCTAACCGACCCAGTAATAAACCATCTTGCAAACTTGTGATCAAAGTCCAAACGTGATCTATCCAGCGATCACTACCATGACCAACACTTTGTCTACAATATCATCAATATCCTGCACTTCTCATCATATCAATATATGTATATATATAT
>LR738715.1:263092460-263106604 GCA_902687465.1 Secale cereale
GGGAGGGGGAGCTGCGCTGGCATCGCCGCGGACGAGTGTCCGGCGCCGCGGACTTGGAGGCAGGTGACAAAGGGGCACAGTGGAGGATCCCACGAGGACAAACAGGGCACTGTGCCACTGTTGTGTTCGGCGGCGGGCGTCGGTGCCCGTAGGTGGAGGAAGAAAACGGAGGGGGAGAGGGTTCCAGGAGGTCTGCGACGGTGAGGTGAGTCCAATGGACAGACTCACGCGCGCGAAGACGACCAGAGGCGCGCAGCCAAGGCAGAAGCGGTGCTCTAGACGCGGCCACTATGCACAGAGCGCGCGCACAGGCATGCCAGTGTCGTGCTCACCGCATGTACTGGCTGGTAGTGGTGAAAACAGGCTAGGAATTTATGTCTAGTGGTAAGTCTTTGCGTGGTAAAACTCAGCTGTGGTGGTTGAATGGTGAAAAGATCTATGGTTAAATAGTAAAGACCCTCTGAATTTTACTGCAGTAAACTTTGAGGAGAATTACTGATCAACAGGAAGAAGCTTGGAAGAAAAGGGTTTGTCTGTGGGTTCTAGGTAAGGAAGAACATACATTCTGGTAAGTTTGAGAGGATTAAGACCAAGATAAATCATAGTTGCTTTGCAACTGCCAATTCTGGTCCAGAAATGAGATTAGAATGTTGCACTCAAATGGTGAGTCCACTTGAGCTCAAATTTGGCAAGGCATAGGGATTTGGTCATAGTAAGATGCTGTAGGAATTTCATACCAATTGGATTTACCAAAATGGTACTTCCTTCACCAGCATCCTTTCTGTCCAGATACTTAGGAAAAATCCTGAGGGAAAAAGGCTACACAAAATGTGCCAAAAATTGGTAGAGGTAGGTTATATGAGTAGGAGAAGGTCCTGGAATATTTTCATCCATAGTGGAGCAAGATACAATATACTTGCTTCACAAACTGAAAATTTGGACAGAAACACATATTTGAAGGTGTGCTCACATGGTTCATTTTATGGAGCTTAATTTTGGAGGAGTCGAATAAAATGATCCCAAGAAGAGGCGTGCAAAATTTCAACTCATTTGGATGCTCCTAGCTTGTACTTCCTTCACAGTGGCTTCTGTTTGACAGAAACTTTGAAAATTCACTCAGGAAGATTGGCTAGGCAAATATAGTTGAATTTTGGCATGTGGCAATTATTTGGACATACAAAGATACCCAACAAGTTTGGGGTCATTTGGGAAAAGATAATTAGCACTTGCTTCACAAAATGCCATTCAGGGCAGAATAGGAAAAGGAATATTTGAGAAATATTTTTGAACATGGAAATGAAAGTTTTTGCCATATTTGATGAAGATATGACCCAAACAATTTATTAAAATTTATTTGGGAATTTTTGGAGTGACAGAAATATAGGTTGCTTCACAACCTAGGGCAGACAGGGTTATTCCTTTAATAGAAAAGGAATATTCCCTAGAAAAAGGAATTAGGGTTTGGTCAGGCAGTGGAGTGACATGATCTTGGCAAGGTTTTGAGAAGGATGAGCCACTTGGGTGGTAAAAAGAGGATGATTTCCCAGGTGACAATGCCACAGAATCACTCCAAAAGGAAAAAACAGAGCAAAAACGAATAAATCAAAAAGAAAAAGAAAAGGGCCAAAAACCAGGCTGTCAGACACCTCCATCTGGCTGCCCATTTCTTTTGTTCCTCCTCATCACAAACAGTTAATTGAGCTGAACTGTATGCCCTGCATCGCACACACAACTGAAATCTGAACCGTGTTTGAAGCATCCGTCTTTGCAAACGATTTACACATTTTTGACGGTTTTCATACACCACCGCTTGCGATGATTGCATCGCACACAGTTTCTCGAAGTGTCTCCGATCATAGTGTCGCATTAGCAGCATCATGCATTAGTGATTCATTAAAAAGGTGATCTTCCGTTTTGGATATCCTCATAGTATCATCACTGATAATGGCACTAATCTGTCTAAGGGTGCTGTAAAAGAATTCTGTCAACATGAGCATATTCGTCTCGATGTTTCATCTGTGGCTCACCCCCAGTCCAATGGTCAAGCTGAAAGGGATAATCAGGAAATCTTAAGAAGCATCAAGCCCCGGCTTATGGTCCCTTTGTAGAGGACCCCGGGTTGTTGGGTTGACGAGTTTCCCTTTGTGATTTGGAGTATCAATACTACTCCCAACAGATCTACGGGTTACACACCTTTCTTCATGGTTTATGGACCAGAGGCGGTTCTTCCCAGTGACATACGTCACGACTCGCCTCGTGTGGCGGCTTATGTTGAAGCTATTAACGAACAAGCACGTCAGGATGACCTTGATCTCTTGGATGAAGAGCGTGACCATGTGGTGGCTCGTTCGGCGATTTATCAGCAAGATGTACGTTGTTATCATAGTTGTCGGGTTAAAACTCGTACCTTTCAAGAAGGTGACTTGGTGCTCTGTCTCATCCAAGAGCAAACTGATATGCACAAGTTATCCCCTCCTTGGGAAGGACCTTTTGTGCTCAGCAAAAATCTGAATAATGGATCTTACTACCTCATCGATGTTCGAGACCACAAGGACTCACGCACGTCGAAGGAGGACACCCGTCGGCCGTGGAATATTGCTCGTCTTCGGCCTTATTACACCTGAGCCACCGGCTCTTGTGTTGTACATACTTTCATCACTGTATATATTATGATTAGTATAATAAAGACGGCATCCCTGTTAATTCGGGGCCTCTGTTGTTTCATTTCTGAGTATGTGAGTATTTATTGTCAATTCATAAGATCACTTGGGGGCTTCCTGCTCGTTGGGCATAGCTGTGATTACCCTCTTGATCTGGCTTGCACGCCTTGTCACAAATAACATGGGGGCTTCTTGCTCACTGAGCATAGCTATGACCACCCTTTGATCCGGCTTATACGCTGGGCTGCAAACAACTGCGGGATTTTTGCCCAAGTCGAATGATTACCAAAGAGAACTTGCTATAATGTGTAGTTCAAACACAGGTAACCTGCCTTGATGGCTTATTAAAGGTCACTTGGGGGCTTCCTGTTCAATGAACATAGCCATATTTACCCTTTTGATCGGCTTGGACGCTAGGTGTATTCACCAAAAATCCGGGTTATCCTGCCTTTGTATGTCTGCCACTCCAACTAGGTAATCCTAGAATGACCCACCATACTCTTGACAGTCTATCTTATAAAGACCCTGAGCTTGTCAAAGTTAAAATGGCGATTGGTCATGTGAGGCCCGGCTTATAGGTTTGAATAAAGGATTGACTCAGTGGATGTGCAGCCCTTTGAACAACACTTGATATTGAGGTTTGGCAGCCTACTAAATCCTTGTTTTTATTGTTTGTCGTTTTAATTGAACATTTTTGGATTCATGTTTTTGTGCCATATTAAAATATGATTTTAAAAGATTTATTCCATGTAGCCTTCATTTTTATGGCTCATATTGGAGCATATCCAGAGTTTTGATAACACGGTGTGGTTTTGGACGATAAGTCGCTAGTATGATGTGATTGTGCACTTGGAGTTTTGCGCTCTAAGGCTTTTGGGCTGTTACCCTTTGTTGCATATGGTATGATAAGCCGACAACATGAACAACTTTCATAGGTATGATTTTTGTTTATTCTTTGAATATGCGAGGTTTCGATAACCCGCCCTGGTTATGGACTATGAAGTCACCAGCAAATTTTTTTATGGAACATTATGACCCGTCCTAGGGTAAACCGCCAGGGCACATGTTATCCATTGGTGTGCAGGCGATATGGTAATATTACCTGTATGATTGATTGATAATATCATCAGCATAAGCAGCTGATCTTCAACATCAGATTGGCAATTCAAAATGTTATGCAAATAAGCATGCACGATGGCATGGCAGATCATTGTTTTCAACTAGCCTATTACAAGGCATCATGTGGCCCAAAAGAATAAGTGTTCTGACACACAACATCCAATGATGCGGATGATAAACCGGCCCTTTGTTCAGTTGTCTTGGCCTTGGCGTGCTGAAGATTTCGGGTTATCTTGCACCGGTTCTTCCACCTCTTCTTCACCCGTTGGCTGGAAGTCAGAGGTGGCCCAATTGATCCTAGTCAAAGCTTTGAAAATGGCCTCATAGTCTATAAGTGTTGATGGGTCAATGTCAGGAGCAAAAGTGTGCTTACGTGTTGGCGGGATAAGATCTACGGCCTCATGAACCGGTGGTTTCACTTTTGCATTTTCATCATCATAAACCGGATTATACTTGGAGAGATCAGTCTCCTCAGCCAGTTTGCTGGCCAAGGGATGCATCTCCCTCACTATCTGAGTAAATTCATTGGCGATAAAGGGAGACTCGTCTTCTTTAAAGCTCGGGTAGCCGGTGGCTAGTTCTTCCGGGTCAAGTTCAGCTTGCCACGCCTTTGCCATGCTCAAAGCGGTGATAGCGCCAGCTCTGCCGGCTGATCGTTTTAATTCCTCTAACCTTTGTGGCAGCACAGATAGCTTCTCCAACACTTCCTTGATGAGGGAAGATGGTTGCTTTTTATGCAAGGCAGCAGAAACAGCCCGTTGAGCGCCAGTATACAGCTGCTCCCCAAGGGTGTATACAGCTTTAAGCCTTATGCGCATATCATCACCCAACTTGGAGCTTTTTGAACCTGCATTAGAAAGTATATTCATGAACCGGCCAATGGTTGTGAAACACTGATGATACAAGTGGAAGTATTATGTTACTTACCAAAGATGGCAATGTCATGATTTTGATTTGCTATTTTAAGCTGGACAACTTGTCAGTCACCGGTTTAAGAGCAGCTTCAGCATCTTCCGCTCTCTTTAATAGAGCCACCTTCTCAGTATCCTAGCCGTCTCTTTCAGTGCTAAAATCCTTTTTAGCTTCTCAATATTTTCCAAAGCGATTTTAAATTGTGATTTGGCCTTGGAAATCTCAGATTGCTGAGTCAGCAGGTTCTGCCGCAGATATACCACTTGGGATTCTTTCAGGTTTAGTTCAGCATGTGAGATAAAAAGATTACGCAGCAATATGTGGACCTGATGATCATCTTATTTGAAGTCCCAAGCACAATACAAGTATTATACTTGGCACTTGGGGCTAATGTACATTGCTCTTTTGAAGACAACTCTTAAATGACCCGCCTACAGTTGTGTCAACTACAGATGGCTCATGGGGGATACACATTTGGATTTTATTCAGGTTATGGTGAAGTCCCGGCTTAGCTTGGCAGTTTAAGCCGGCCCTTGGGGGCTACATATGCGAAGTTGAAAACTATATTTGAAGTCCCGGCTTAGCTTTGCAGTTTAAGCCAGCCCTTGGGGGGCTACATATGCGAAGTTGAAAGCTATATTTGAAGTCCCGGCTTAGCTTTGCAGCTTAAGCCAGCCCTTGGGGGCTACTCATTTTGATTATGCAACTACAATATGCCATGATCTGAATGATCAAGGAGGCCATATAAAGTCCACATCATATTCAATTCTATCATATCCAGTAGACTTGGCGGCTGGTATAAATATGGAGAAGATTACATGGCTTACCTCAAATTGCTCCTTCATGAGGTTCACCAGGTCGGCCTCAAAGTCACGGCTGGTGTGAAGGCAGTTTTAATAACCAGAATGAATCTCCTGAGCATTGAACTGGGCATAACTTTCCAAGTCCAGTTTCCACCTGCCTTTATCAGCAGCTGGAATTTTTTCTTTAGCTGTGTGCTTGGATAAGATGGTGGAGTTGCGTGGAGCTGTATAAACCGTCCCAGTAATCATTACATCTTTGGTTTCTTGAGCCGGCTGAGCGGGAATGGGCGGCTTAGCATTGTCCGGGTCAACATCCATGGAGTCCACAATGTCATGGTGCTCCTCTGGTGGCGGATCATCTATTGCTGCTTCAGAAGTTGGATGCAAAGGCTCAAACACAGTCTGTTTCTCCGGATCAGCAACCTTGGGATCTTCAGCCGGTTTGTTCACATTTAGCTTCTTACTGGATTTGGCCATAGCCCTCAAAACAAAACATATGATGAGATTGGTACACCAATTGAGTAAGATATTAAAATAAACATGCTTAAGTATCCTCACCCAGGAACAGTCTTGAACAAAGGAACCTGAGTCCCAGTGGAATCACCAGATGAAGAGTGTGAGGTTCCCTGATAGTTTGAGTCAAAAGGGGTTAGAGGTTGTCGAGTGAGACCTACCTTTGAAAAAGCTAAGCCGGAAATTTGTGAAATCTATGCTTGGCGCTTGCAACGAGGCGGCGTATTAGGCAAGCCGGAGGAGAGAACCCCACTGCCACTATTCCGGGTTGTGTGGCGAGCTTCATGCTGCTGCTTCTTCAAAATAAAGTTGGGATCCAAGTAAGCTAAAGGGTGAGAAAACCTTACTTTTTGGCACACTTGACGAACTTTCTGTCCTGGCAAAGGTTTTGAGCCAGAGGAAAGGACAATTACCTCTTCACCGTCTGCATGACTGGCCTCTGCATCATCTTAATAATGATCTGTGTCTGTAAGATGAATAAAAAGGGAGCCAAGGAAGTCAAGGTCTACCTCTGACTCATCATTATTCAAAGTAAATAGCTCTGAAGTTGTCTTCTTCTTAGAAGATTTTTTAAGAGCTTTAGTCTTGGCCCTGCTCTTTTTGGTCGGCTTGTCTTGAAATCTTTTATTCCAGAAGGAGGAGTCAGCCTGCATAAACCAAGTAATAATGAAAAGGCAGATTAACAAATGATGACTTAATGAAGGTTGTTTGAAAATACTTACAACTAGCGGCTTATTGAGAGTACAAAAAGGGCTCACGCCTGTTTTACTTCAAGTTTTCATGGTCTCATTCAATAGTGTCTTGGTCATATTGTTGATGTCATCATTAGTTAGTTCTATTTGGCAATGGCATAGGGGATCCTTAACATTACCAGTATATTCACACATTAAGCCGGATCGGAGGCTTAATATCAAGATTCTACACGCGACTCATCACCGGACTAAATCGACTCCTTTCAGCCCATTGGCCATTAAGGCCCTGATCTTTGAAAAGATAGGCATGTATTTAGCCCGTTCAACGGTGCTGATCCATTCTGGCAGAGGATGTCTGTTGCTAAGACGGTTTTCATGATAACCCGACAGAGGATTTTTGCTTTCTGGAGATATGTCTTTGCAATAAAACCAAGTTTGATTCGAGTCTTTGGGGTGACTGGGGAGTGTGACGCCAGGAAAGTTGGCTTCTTTGCGCCTCTGAATAGAAATGCCCTCTAATTCTAGGCTGGGCCCATCGGTGAACTCAGTTTGCCGGTTTAAGTTGTAAAATTCCCTAAATAGTTCTACAGTGCGTTCCTGATGAAGGTACACCACGTAGAACACTTGAAAGTTGCAAATGTTTGAAACAGAATTGGACCCAATATCTTGAGGGTGGAGCTTGAAAAAGTGCAGGACATAGCGGAAGATTTTTGAGCCGGGAGGAGTAAAATCTCGGAGCAAATGGTCAGTAAATACAATTACTTCGCCTTATTTGGGCTTAGGTGGAATTTCTGTGCCTGGGACCCGCCAGTGGATATCATCTTTTTTGGATAAGACGCCTGTCTGGACATCCTCATTCAATATTTCCTCGGTAACCGGGAAATGACCCAATTGCAAGAGGTGTCGGTCTTGGCCTTATACATTTTTGACTACAAAGGAAACGAATTGCCGGTTTAAGATTGTGTTGTTAAGATGGATACTGATCAATACTAGAAAAAAATCGATATGATTAAACCAGAGGACAGTATCGGGTCATACGGATTGTGAGTAAACCCTGGCGGTTTAATAAGGGGACTAATGCTATGTGGCGGGTTACGGTTATCCTATAAGCCGCCCGTATGATTGCCGTACAATAGATTGGAAAGTAAATTTTACTAAGTGAAGGACAAACAGGTTCTGCATACTGGTGCTGCAATTTTAGATCTACAACAATTCAGAAAGTGTAAATAAATTATGAACTTATGAAGGTTGCAACATAAGTGTTGATGTGTTCAGATGAAATCTTCGACAGTGGGGATGATTTTCGTTATTGAAATAAATACTGAAACTGCTACCGCATATCTTTGGTGATTGAGTTCAGATCTAACTATGCGATCTAAAGGAACTGGAGGAAGAACAGCGAAGAACACCGACGAACAACAAAACCCGAATGTAGATCTATTATGAGGAAGAAGTACTTACAGATGCTGCTCAACAGTGGAGGTGTGCCGTAGAGTTCTCGTCCGTTCAGGTTGATGCAGCGACCGAAGTTGGGGTCGCTGGAGGAAGACAGTGGCGGCGGAGCTCGAGTTGCTGGAGCGTTGCAAGGAAGGGGATGAAGACGAGGGGGCAGAGTAGAAAAATAAAAAGAACGACCCCTGTCCCTATTTTTAAGGCAATGGATAAATGGCATGCGCGGGAATCGAGGAGGCTGAAAAAATGATTGTGGCCATAGGGGTGCCTCGATTTTCGGAGAGCTCATTAAAAAAGATCTATTGAGATGTGCTGAGCTTTGTGTGAAGTTAATGCGAGATGACGACATGATGGGTTAACACAATTCTGAGATGTGACGTCATGACGGGTTATAATGAAATGGTAAAGAACTGTCGATGGAAGATTCTGTTAAATAAAGTGTTGAAGATTGATGTGAACAAGTTCAAATCAACCTAGGGCCTAATGTTGGAGATATAACTATCGGGTATGACCTGCCCTGGGGGGAGGGTCATGCCACTGGCACCTAAAGATGAGAAGGCCCGAGAAGGCGTGAAGGTGGCAGTTCATAAAGCAAGCTTATTGAAGGCCCAAGACCCATGGATGATTTGCGGCCCATGGGTGTGAACCGCCATATGTTTAACTTGTATTGTAAGGAAAGTTTAGTTGGTTACCGAGCCAGGTACGTGGTGTATGAGCCGGCCGGGACTCTGTAAGCCGTCGGGCATCAGCCTGTATATAAAGGGGTGACCCGGAGGTGGGTTAACTAAAAAAAGAAACAATAACTCGAGAACTAGGTCAAGCATATTCGCTCCCTAGTTGTTGACTCTCGAGCAATACAACCCTAGCTGGATTAGGCTTTTACCTCATTGAGAGGGGCCAAACCAGGATAAAAAATTCTCCGTGTCTCTTGTCCCGTTTAACCCCTTTAAGCAAACCTAGTTGTGATGGCTCCACACTAAAGTCTTATTCCTAGGGCATCTGCCGTGGCAATTCCATGACAGCCACCTTAGCAACCCATCATCTGTTTGCTACTCCCCAATGCATCCCCCTAGGCCAAATCATGGTGAAGTGTCATGTAGTCGACGTTCACGTAACACCACTAGAGGAAAGACAACATACATCTCATCAAAATATCGAACGAATACCAAATTCACATGATTACTTGTAACAAGACTTCTCCCATGTCCTCAGGAGCGAACGTAACTACTCACAAATCATGTTCATGTTCATGACCAGAGGGGTATTGAATATCAATAAGGATCTGAACATATGATCTTGCACCAAATAAACCAACTAGCATCAACTACAAGGTGTAATCAACACTACTAGCAACCCACAGGTACCAATCTGAGGTTTTGAGACAAAGATAGAATACACGAGATGAAATAGGGTTTGAGAGGAGATGGTGATGGTGAATATGTTGATGAATATTGACCCTCCCTCATGAGAAGGCCGTTGGTGATGACGATAGCTTCGATTTCCCCCTCATGGAGGGAAGTTTCCTGTGCAGAATAGCTCCACCGGAGCCCTAGATTGCTTCTGCCCAGGTTCCGCCTCGAGATGGCGACGCTTCATCCCGAAAGCTTCCTTATGATTTTTTCTAGGTCAAAACCCCTTATATACCAAAAGATGGGCATCAAATGATGGCCAAGGGGCCCACAAGCTAGGGAGGCACGCCCTGGGGGTAGGGTATGCCCCCCAGGCTTGTGGCCACCTGGTGGGTCCCCTTCTGTTGTTTCTTCGCCCAATATTTTTTAAATATTCCAGAACAATTCTCCATAGAGTTTTAGGACATATTGAGTTGTGCAGAATAGGTATCTCAGATTTGCTCCTTTCCGGTCCAGAATTCCAGCTGCCGGCATTCTGCCTCTTCACGCAAATCTTGTAAAATAAGAGAGAAAAGGTATGAGTATTGTACCATAATGTGAAATAACAGTCCATAATGCAATAAATATCAACATAAAACATGATGGAAATGGACGTATCATTGTTCATCAGGGAAGCTATCATCAATAGGTAGTGGGTCATCAAGAATATTCTCTAGCCTAGACAAATTATCAGCTACGTGGTTCTCAGCTCTTTTCCTATCCATGATATGCAAGTCAAATTCTTGCAACAAAATAATACACCTAATAAGTCTAGGTTTAACATCTTTCTTCTCCATAATATATTTAATAGAAGCATGATCGGTGTGAATGATTACTTTGGAATCAACAATGTAAGACCTGAATTTATCACAAGCAAACACAACTGCTAAAAATTATTTCTTAGTAGTAGCATAATTTATCTGGGCACCGTCTAGAGTTTTACTTGCATAATGGATAACATTTAATTTATTATCAACACTTTGTCGTAGAACAGCCCCAACATCATGGTCACTAGTATCACACATAATTTCGAAAGGCAAGTTCCAATGAGGTGGTTGAACAATAGGTGTGGTGGTTAAGGCTTTCTTAAATGTTTCAAAAGCTTCTACACAATCATCATAAAAAAAGGAACATTTTTCTATAATAAATTGGTATGACGCCTAGAAATTTTAGAGAAGTCTTTAATAAACCTCCTATAGAAACCAGCATGACCAAGGAAACTACAAATACCTTTAATATCTTTAGGACATGGCATTTTCTCAATTGTATCAACTTTATCTTTATCCACCTCAATACCTCATTCAGAAATTTTGTACCCCAAGACAATACCTTCATTCACCATAAAGTGGCACTTCTCTCAATTCAATTCAAAACAAGATTAGTTTGCTCACATCTTTGCAAACCTCGATCAAGGTTGCTTAAGAAATCATCAAAAGAAGTTCCATAAACGGAGAAATCATCCATGAAAACTTCAAAAATCTTTTCACAAAAGTCAGAGAATATAGCGGTCATACATCTTTGAAAGGTAGCAGGTGCATTACATAAACCAAAAGGCATACGTCTATAAGCATAGGTTTCAAAATGGCAAGTAAATATGGTTTTCTCTTCATTAGGTTGTGAAACAATTATTTGAGAGAAACCAGAATATCCATAAAGTGTGTGTGCTTGGAAAATCTTTCTAGCATTTGGTCAATGAAAGGTAAAGGATAATGATCTTTCCTAGTTGCTTTATTTAATTTTATAAAATCAATCATCATCCTATAGCCAGTCACAGTTCTTTGTGGGATAAGTTCATTTTTATCATTGGGAACATAAGTAATACCTCCTTTCTTGGGAACACAATGGACATGACTTACCTATGTGTCGGTGTTCTAGGACCGAGGGTACCCAGACCCATCTACCTGGGGCCCAAGGCATGGCCCACCAACAGCCCGGCGTGGCCCAGTGACAAGGTTTTGTGCACAAGACCCTCGCGAGGGCCCCTTCCCTCGTGAGGCAAACAACATCGAGACCTCCTCGGGAGTAGCCTCCCGAGGCTGCCTCCGGAGGAGCGGACATATCAATGTAGCCCCCGGCCTCATGAGGCCCCCGGTGACATGAGCCATGACCACCAAGGCTAGGCGGGCGCCCATGGGCGTAGGTGAGGACAATTTCCCCTTTGATGCAAAGGAGGCAAGGACGTACACGGCTTCCCGAGGAATCCTCCAAAGGTTTCCATTCAGTGAAACTAGACCAAGACCACGAGCTCGGCAGGACGGAGGTCATCACCGAGCCCACCTGCGCGTCATCGACCAGAATCTTTGCAGGCGAAGACCACCTTTACTCAGGATAAGATGTACTGTTGTCCCCCTTCGAATTTGACCGTTGTGGCAACCCATCATGCCTTGTGCTCCCGGGGAAGAGGACCATGGCCAGTAAAAATATAGGCTAGACCCCAGTAAGGGGGGATCGGAGATGGGATCCTAAGCCCTCCCAAGGCATCACACTTGTAGTAGTTCGTCCTCATCCTCCTCGTGAGGCAATCCAACCACCAAAGCAGGAGTAGGGTATTACACCACAAGGTGGCCCAAACCTGGGTAAACCGTCGTTTCCATTCCCACCATTGCGCTCTAGCTCGTCCACGGCGAACCATCGCCATGGCGAGGCGTTGATTGAATGAGAGGGAGAGCATGAGTTCTTCTTGCACGCCCCTGTGTTCGAACCTTCTTGGGACCGCGGATCCCCAACTCCGACACCATCTACTATCAGCTATACGATAAATTATACCTGCTTCCAGAAGCTTCAATATTTCATTTCTTACCACTTCCTTTCATTTTGGGATTTAATCGTCGCTGATGATCAACAACAGGTTTAGCATCTGGTTCCATATTAATCTTGTGCTGACAGAGAGTGGGACTAATGCCTTTAAGGCCATCAAGAGTATATACAATAGTAGCATGGTGCTTCCTCAGAGTTTTTAATAATCTCTTGTCATCATGCTCTATAAGGTTAGCAGTGTAATGACAGGATATATCTTCTTTTCATCAAGATAAGCATATTTCAAAGGGTCAGGTAATTGCTTTAATTCAAACACAGGGTCACGCTTAGGTGGAGGAGGACCTCCTAAGTTTTAGACAGGCAAGTTGTGCTTGAGAATAGGTTGTTGTTCGAAGAACATCTTATCTATTTCATTTCTTTCATGCATATGCATATCATTTTCATGGTCTAGCAAGTATTATTCTAACAGATCAGTCGGTGGAATGGCAATAGAAGCAAGACCAATTATTTCATCTTTACTAGGCAATTCTTTATTATGAGGTTGCCTACGAAACTTAGAGTAATTAAACTCATGAGACACATCAACAAAACTAACACTAACGGTTTCTTTCTCGTAGTTTATTTTAGCAACTTTTTCTTTCTCGAAATATATTATGGGACAAAAGTCATCTTGTGGAGAACCTAGAACTAGGAAATAAGTAGGGTATTTTGTCTTCCCACACAAGACTTGTACATCTCTAATAATCCCAAGTGGTGTGATGGTGTCTCTATTTGCAAGTTTAATAGTATCATAAATATCTTCTATTTCAGCTGGTGCAATCTCATGCATCATTTCTTTATATAAGGTAAAAGGCATAGCACTCATGCTAGCCCCATATCACATAGAGCATGATATCAATGATCTCATATTTTGACTGAGACGACATGCATGCCAACAACAGGTATATTCTTATCTTTGGTATCGGGTTTGGCAATTCTAGTAGCTTCATCACAGAAATAAATAACATGCCCATCAAGATTATCAACCAAGAGATCTTCAACCATATCAATACCAGGTTGTACTTTAATTTTCTTAGAAGGTCTAGGTGCTCTAATATTACTTTCTCTAATCACAATTGAGACTTTAGCATGTTCCTTTATCGTAACAGGGAAAGGCGGTTTTTCAATATAAGCAGTAGGCACAACTGGGTCAACATTGTAAATGATAGTTTCTTCTTTAACTCTAACTGGTTCCTCAACCTTTTCTTTTATAGGTGGGTGCTATTTAAACCACTTCTCCTTAGGGAGATCAACACGAGTAGCAAATGACTCACAAAATGGGGCTCCTATCTCAGAGTCCAATCCATATTTAGTGTTAAAAATCATTGAAAGCATCGGTATCAATAAAAGATTTAATACAACCAAACTCAAGTTTTATACCTGACTCCTTACCTTCGTTGAGTTTCTAATCTTCTGAGTTGCATTTCATTGTGTGCTATGCCATAATCCCAAATGGGGGTGTAAAAAACCGTCGAAAAAGGTGCAAAACATTTGTGATGGAGGAAGCATCAAACACGGTTCCGATTTTGGTTGCGTGTGTGATGGTGGGCATACGGTTCAATTCAATTGAGTGTTTGCGATGAGGAGGAACAATAGAAACGGGCTGCCAGATGAAGGCGTGTGCGATGTAGAGCATACGGTTCAGCCGGATGAACTGTTTGTGATTAGGCAACACAAAAGAAACGGTCAGGCAGATCAATGTGTGTGCGATATACGGCATGCGGTTCACTCGGATGAACTGTTTGTGTTGAGACAAGAGAACAGAAACGGTTCAATATAAAAAGATGTGTGTGATACGCGGCTAACAGG
>LR738715.1:263118489-263137316 GCA_902687465.1 Secale cereale
CACATTTATAAGGACATGGTTGCATAACCAAATTAAACATCCACTTATATAGGTGGCTACTATACAACCATGGCATTTGCACACACCAAAGTAAACTATTACATGCATAATTACATAGGTGGCTATTACACACATGACTTTTCCAATGACCAATAAAGTAAACTATATATTACATGCATGATCAACTAGCATAAACGATCATCTGATCATCATCTACTTCTTGGGACGCTTGCTCTGCTTTTGGCTCGATCCGGGCTCGTCGATTTGGGTAACAAGACACTTCCTCATGTCAACGATCTGCCTGTGCATCTCGTAGCATGTGTACACGCTCTTGGCCGCGAACCAGAGGTGAGGTTCATCCAGTTGCCGCATCCAGGCCCTGTGCTAGGATACAGGACTTGTTCTCTTGGCATCCTGCTTCATCTTTTCGTAGTAGGGGTCGATGATGGTCGAGGCGAGTTCAACCAGGGAGTTCTTCTTCGTGCTACCCCAGGCCCTGTAGTGCTCACGGATGTTGACAAGGTTCTGGCAGGCCAAGCCCGTAACCCTGAGCGCTTTTACATCATTGGTGGTTTCCAGCGTGGCGAACTTTGGTGTTGTTGACAAACTTGTTGAAAAAGTCACAAGGCTCTATGGCCATGCAGTAGTGGTAGATGAGGACATGATGGCACACGCACAACTAGGCGACGTCAACCTTCTGATCTATGTCGGGACGATCGACGATGTACTGGAGGTCGATGCCGACCACCTTATACTTGTCTCCAGCAAGCAACTGCTCAACAGTGTTGATGTAGTCGTCCACCACGGCCGGGTCAATGGTGTACACCACCGAGAGATCTGTCTCCCTCGGGTGGGTCTCCACTTTATGCTCGCCGAACTCCATTGGAGCGCCGCTAGATATCCCCTCTCTATGTGTCATCGTGGGTGTGCTTGTTGTGTTGTGGGGCGCGATCAAAAGGTTGAAGAGACTAAGGTTATAATGGCCGCGGGAATTAAAGGGGAAGCCGTACGGCCAGGAATATCGGCAGGCCCTGATGGCAGTTATAATTTGCAGCGCGTAACTCCATCGTGCCGCTGTCGGCGTACTGGGAACCAGGGTACCCAGATTTGCATGTCTGCGGGCCGCGACGCGCTCCTTCAAGCGGCCTGGTACGGCCCAGCTGATCGACCAGTTGCTCAAGACCCTCGCGAGGGGCGAGCCCTCGCGAGGAGAACGACGTCAAGACCTCCTCGGGAGCGGCTTCGGCAAGGCGTTCCGGAGGGGTGGAGAATCCAAGGCCAAGCCTGCCTCAGGAGGAGGCAGTGATGTCAGCAGTGATGCACCACGCCAGCGGGTGCCAGCGTCCGTCAGCGGCACAGTTGCCATTTCGGTGCAAAGTAGACAGCGCAGCTGTTGGTTCCCAAGGAGCGGGGCAAAGGTTTCTCTTTGGTGCAACAAGACCGAAGACCGCAAGGACGATAAGGAGGATGTGACCGTCAAGCCCATTACCGTGTCACCGCCTGATCCTTTTGCAGGCGAAGACTGCTTTTGTCAGGGTAGGAACATCCTTGTGTTCCCGCTCAAAAATGGCCATTGTGGAATCCCTTCACGCCTAAACATTTTGGGGGAAGAGGAACGTGGCCGCCTATATAAGTAGCTAGGATCTCCACTGCAAGGGAAGAGGATCGACTCACACACCTGACCACGGCACAAGGAGCAAGAACACTAGCCTCCTGACCCTCCTAAGCTCGCCTCCTGAGCTCAGGAACCCTTGTACCAGTTCATATTCTAGCTCCCCCGGAGGCAATCCACCAAAGCAGGAAGTAGGGTCTTACACCACACGGTGGCCCGAACCTGGATAAACTCTTGTGTGTTTGTTCGTTGTTTGCTTGAATCTTTCCACCGAGACGAGAGCGAGGCGCTAGGTAGACGTGAGTGGGAGAGATCTTCATTCACGCCCATGTGTTCGAACTTAACGGGGTTTACGAAGCCCCGAATTCGACATTTGGCGCGCCAGGTAGGGGGCGTGTCGAAATCTCGCCTCTCCGACGACCTTGTCGTGTTCTCGTCACCGACCCTGCTCCACAGCCATGGTGGATACACGACGAGCTCACGCCGCCCGCCGCGCTGCGAACGTCGCTCAGACGGCGCCCGCGGGCAATGGTGCACCGCTTCGCCCCAACTCGCCGGTCGCCAACGCCGCCACCAACCCGGCTGTCCACGAGCAGCAGGACTCCTCGCTGGCGTTGTCCGTGCGATGGGACGGCCTCACGGCAACACCTTCACCCTCGCCGGTCGCAGCGTCGTCCTCGCTGGTCCGCAGCGGGCCGGTCTACCAGCAACCTGCGCTACTGATGGCGCGGGAGCTCTTGCACTACCGCCCGGCAGATGACCTCTACGACGAGTGGCTCCACCGCACCACCGAGCTCGTCAACTCCGCTAGGGAAGCACCTACACCAACGCACTCCTCGCGTCCTCCGTCGCCCCCGGCGGCGAACGAGGCCGTGGTGTCCCGACTCCGCCTCCCCTTCACCCCGCTGGCTAGGAGGGCCGGTGCGAGGCCCCTCGACATGAACAACCCCGCAGAGCCCATGCCCACGACGAGGAGAGTTGCCAGGTGATCCGCACCCACATGCAGGGGCTCGTGGGCCCCCTGGCCCACAACGCCCAGACCGCGCGCCACAGGAGGTGGTGGGATCAGCACCTCAAGAACCAGCGTCACAGGTGCAGGGGGCGCCTGTGATCATGAGCGTGCGCGGGTGTGGCGCCCTAGCTCTTGAGCTACGGCACCTCGTTTGGCCCGGCAAGTTCAAGTCGGACCTGCCTCCGCGCTACGACGGCACCACCGACCCCACGGAGTTCCTCCAACTCTACGAGCTGAGCATCGAGGCGTCCAACGACACTGAGCAGGTCATGGCGAACTGGTTCCCCATGGCTCTGAAGGACGGCGCGCACTCCTGGCTTCTGAACCTCCCGGTGGGATCCATCTCCTCCTGGGGACAGCTTCGCGAGCGCTTCGTCGCTAACTTCCAAGGCACCCGCGACCAAGCCCCGGCAGCTGCTGACCTGCGTCGCGTGAGGCAGCAGCCGGGAGAAACCTTGCAAAAGTACATCCAACGCTTCAACACCATGCGCCTCCATATCCCCTAGGGTCTCGGATGAGGCCATCATATCCGCGTTCTCCAATTGCGTCCGCGACGTCGGGATGAGGGAAGAGCTCGCCATCCACGAAGACCTGTGCACAGCCCTCGAGATGTTCAAGCTCGCGGCAAAGTGCGCCAGGGCGGAGGAAGGCTGCCTCTCCCTTCAGGAGCTGCCTGAGGTGGAGGCAGACGACAAGAAAACCAAGGCCAAGGAGTCGAAGCGCAAGGGACCCGCCGTGCTGGCTGCTGAGCCAGAAGTGAAGCGTGGCTGCGGCTACGATGACCTCCCCAGGGAGAACCGACCGTACTGCGTCTTCCACAACGTCCACAGCCACAACACCAATGACTGTCGGGAGCTCAGGGCGATGCGCGGCAGGCGCGTCGGGCAGTGCCCTAAGCGCGACAACCGCAGCTACGGCCATGGAGGAGGCCAAGGAGGAGGACGTTGGGACGGCAGGAACTCGCGCCAAGGGTGGCATGAGCAACCTCGGGAAGACCACTGGCAGGAGCAGCCTCATGACGCCCCCTGGCGCGACGAGCCTCGTGAGGGTCGCCCTCAAGGCCATGTAGGCCTGCCTCCGTTGCCACCACCGCCTAGGAGGAACAACGATGACCGCCAGGGAGACGGGGAACGGGGCTTCCAGGAGCCGCGTGCAGTCGCGTGCATTCTGGGAGGATCTCATGCTCCGGCTTCTCACCGCATCTTCAAGCAGTTCGCCCGTGAGGTGAACGCGGCGCTTCCCAGGCCTGACGCCGCGCGCAACCTCAGGTGGACCAAACAAGTCATCACTTTTGACCCCAAAGACCAGCTCAAGTGCACTGTGGCCCTAGGCGCACTCCCAATGCTCTGCACCCCGACCATCAGCAACGTCCTCGTGACCAAGACCCTCATTGACGGTGGAGCAGGGCTCAACGTCCTCTCCATCCAGACCTTCGAGACACTCCAGGTTCCCTATGATCAGCTCCACCCCACCAAGCCATTCTACGGAGTCACGGATGGCTCCACGCTACCGATGGGGCAAGTCCGCCTCCCCGTCACCTTTGGTGACCCCGACAACTACCAGACAGAGCTCATCGACTTCGACGTCGCCAACATCCACCTCTCGTACAACGCCTTCCTGAGGTATCCTGCCCTTGCCTAGTTCATGGCAGCGACCCATCACGGCTACAACGTCCTCAAGATGCCCAGGAGCGGCGGAGTCATCACGATCGCCTCCGATGAGAAGGAAGCAGTGCGTTCCTTGGAGCGTGCCTACCAGACCGCGGCGGTTGAATACCCCGATGAGGATGAAGCCGTCCTCGCCCTGCAGACCGCCCCCAAGAAGAAGGAGAACCTACCCATCGACGGACCTCAGGACGCGGGGGCTCCCGACGACCTAGCCTCAGGACTCGCGCCTGCTGACGAGGCGCCTTCCACCCTTGCATAGGGAGGCGCGCTCGACGCCCCTCTCGTGACGGGCTCGGGGGCTCTCCTCTGGAGTGTCCCTAAGCTGGCCCATGCCCCGAGGGAGGTGTTCGAGCACCACCTGCAAGCGTACCTTGATGCGCGTTTTTGGGAGTCCAGCGCGAGCCATCCAGCGCTGGGGGCTCAGGACTTCATCGATCAAGTTACAGAGGAACTTCAGTATGCCAGACTCATCCACGGTGGGCGTAACCGCACGATCCCAAGTCCACCTGCTCACAGCCCAAGCGACTGCTTCCACGTCTGCGTGGACATCGCGGGTCTCAACCGAGCCGCTTCTCAGGAGCCCTTCTGGCCGACGTCGGTCGGCCGGAGGAGGGCCCTCCCTTGCAGCTAAGTCTGCATGCTCTTCGGCTTCCGCAACGCAGCTGCCATGTTCCAGCATCTTGCTCAGCAGGCCTTGGGGGCTCAGGAGGCTCAGTGGCAGGCAGTCCGAACGGAGCGGGAGCCGGACCCGCGCGACCACTGAGAGCCTTAGGAGCCCCTGGGCCTCAGGAGCCCGACGATCCTCGGGAGCGACCTGCACAGCTCGCGTCTTCAGGATGGGGTGCTGGACCCAAGAACTCAAGATGTACCTACAACACGATGCCCTACCGGAAAAAGAAGAAGACGCAGAACGCGTGGTCCGACAGGCCTCAGCCTACTGCATCCAAGATGGTGAACTCTACAGGAGGCGCCCCAACGACGTCTCACTAAGGTGCATTTCCAATAAAGCAAGGGCACGAGCTGCTAGCTGATATCCACGGTGGGGACTGTGGTAATCACTCATCGTTCCGCACCCTCGTGGGCAAGGCCTTCCGCAGCGGCTTCTATTGGCCCACAGCGCTCAACGACGCCACAGAGCTCGTGCGAGCCTGCGAGGCGTGCCAGTTTCGCGCCAAGCAGATCCACCAGCCGGCACAAGGCCTCCAGATGATTCCGCTCTCCTGGCCCTTCGCATTCTGGGGGTTGGACATCCTAGGTCCTTTCCCTCGGGCCGCAAGGGGCTACTGCTTCCTGTACGTCGCCATCGACAAATTCACCAAGTGGGCGGAAGTGGAGCCTGTTCGTGCAATCCCAGCCGGGTCAGCTGTCAAGTTCATCCAGGGCCTCGTGAGGCGATTCGGGGTCCCCAAGCGCATCATCACGGATAACGGTTCCCAGTTCACAAGCAATCTCTTCAAGTCATATTGTGCTAACCTTGGAACACATATCTGCTCCGCTTCGGTGGCCCACCCCAGGAGCAACGGCCAGGCCGAGCGTGCCAACGCGGAAGTCTTGCGTGGTCTCAAGATGCATAGCTTCAAGAAGAAGCTTGAGGCTTGCGGCAGGGGCTGGATCGACGAACTCCAGTCCGTGCTGTGGTCAATCTGAACCACTGCCACCAAACCTATGGGGAGACTCCCTTGTTTCTCGTTTATGGGGCGGAGGCGGTCCTCCCTCACAAGGTCAAGCATCGCTCCCCACGGGTCTTGGCCTTCGATTAGGAATGCCAGGACACCGCCTGGCGGATGGACCTCGTGCTCGGCGAGGAGGGTGTGGGGACCCCGACTCATAAGTCGAGATCACCGAATGCATGTGTACAGTGATCCCAGAGATCAATGCTCACTGAACACACAGAAGCTGAATAACAAGAGTCTTACATCCATACATACCGTATTACACAAATAGGACCATTAAGGTCAAGCCTTGAGTATATCATCGCAGCGGAAATCTTCAATAACAACTTGGACCCATGCCATCTGCCTTAACCCTACACGCATTCTGACTAGGAAGCATCCTAGCTCGCATGCTCGTCACCAAGAAATCTTCATCATATCCTGTTCACTCATGCCTGGCCAATAGAATAACCAGTGGCAAGCCAATGAGTACTTGGTATGTACTCGCAAGCAACCCAAGTGTGATGACAGAATAATTATGCAAGGCTCTATTGCTAGATTGGCAGTTTTGCGGAAAGCTAGTTTTTCATATGCAAGTATGATCAACATATAACATGGACATGCATGTGTCTGCAACAAGTATCAGGAGGTCACAAACATCATTATCGAAAAAGAGTTGTAATCAACTCATGCTCAAGCTCATTGTGACTTTCTCACAATCACATCAACAGATCCACCATACCGTGTTGTTTTCTAGAATCTCATGGACATAGTCTAAGTAGCACCACCCAACTGTCCTTGACCGCGGACACGGCTATTCGAATAGTTTGACACTCTGCAGAGGTTGCACACTTTACCCACAAGATCCGGGAACTTCCGTGTCATCCACGACCCGCGGTACCTCATGTACCCGGGGTAAGCACCCGATCACTATCTTTCCCTAGACGACACTAACATAGAGTCCACTCAATTGGTAACATCCCCGTGCCAAACATTTCACATCTTAAAGATTGTGGAGCCTTGCTCCCATATTCATCACATACCACTGACACGGGGTACCAACGGTGTGTTCGGTGCCCTGTGAAAACAGTCATGGCCGCCTATCCAAGCACGACCCCGTCCCGAGTGTGACCTCATGTCACCCCCGTCACTAGTAATGCGGGCACCATGCTAGTATCGACCTAGGTAATCAATAATGCCCTTTCCCATATAAGGGTAGAGTGGTTGCGCATGTTTGGTTGGGACGGTAGTCACACATAAATCTAATCCATCTCTATCAACAACACTCTCATCAAGCCTCGGTACACTACTTCTTCACCAAGTAGTGCCCTAGTTTCTCATCATCTCTGTCAGGGATATTATTAGCAGGTGTAAACCGGCTAGAGTAAACCGGATTGTGATGATATAGTTGTATAATTGTAAAGCTCAGTAGAGGTTACGGCCCATGAAGGCTTAGGGCCCATGTGTAGAGTTACGGTTTATAAACCGTCTTATCATGTAACTTGAGAGACAAGGAAGAAAGAGCAGAAACCGAGGCGGACACAAATATGAGCCGGCCTCGGGACTCTGTAAACCGGACCGGGCATTGCCTCTATATAAAGGGACGACCCGGCGACGGTTCAAGGACAAGCAACAACCCGTCGAGACGCAGGCAAGCAATCAGCTCCCTATTCATCGACGCCCAAGCAATACCAAACCAAACTAGACGTAGTCTTTTACCTTCATCGAAGGGGCCGAACTAGTATATACCCTCTGTGTCCTTTGTGTGCTTTTAACCCCTTCAAGCTAACCCGTGCGATGGTTCCTCAACTAAGTCCGGTAAACTGGACATCTGCCGTGCTAATTCCACGACAGTTGGCGCCCACCATGGGGCCTCCGCACGATGGTTTCGAGTTCTTGAAGGGCAGCTTTGAAGGACTCAAGGGCTACGCGGTCGGCCAGATGACCAAGAGTCGCCGCGACCGGATCTACATCGACGACGCAGGCTGGGGACCGGAGGCCGATTCAATCAAATACGGGTACCGGGTTCCCTTCGGCAGCATCCACGTCTTCATCGGCAAGATTGGTGAATCGGGGCCTGAGCTGGAAGTCTTACCCAACATCGTCGAGCCGGCTCAGCGTGCGAGATCGGCCCAGATTCAGCCTGCCATGAAGCGCGTCTTCGTCGGAGCAATTCACGGAGTCCAAGCCGAGGACGGATCAGATTCGGGTGGCGAGACAGTTTTCTATTCCGATGATGAATCATCATCCAGAGAAACAGAATCCTTGTATCTGTTGCGGGACGGCCGATCTGAGGGTGTGTCCGACGGAGATAGTATTTCGGACCCCTTTGATCTGCCAGACTGGGTGGCTGTCTTTATGGCCGGATCACAATCTATGCCACAGTCCACGGTGAACGGGGCGATCACAGCAGAAGCTGGTATAGGGGGGAGTGCCCAGGCCCTCTCGCCCTCTGATGCTCTATCCGCCTTGGTCGAGGAGTTCACAACCCGGGCAGTGGCAGTGGTGGCTCCAGCAGACAAGGCGCAACATGATGCAGAACTCCTTCAGCTAAGGGGCCGGATCGAGCAAGCAAGAGAGGATCTGAAGGCAGAGAAAGCTATGATAGCAACAAGGCAAGCAGAGCTGGATTCTCAGGCTTTCCAGCTGAGGATGGAACAGGCTTCTACGCAGGGAGTAAGGAATCGAAGGTACCAGTCTCGTCTACCGCCGGTCTATGAGGCGATGAATCTCTTCAGGACGCCAGGAGTGGGAGCTAGCAATGATCTGGAGGTAAACCGGAGGGCTGCCCCCGTGAGGGGCGAGCCGGTTCAACAGCCTACTGCGGAGCAAGATCGTCGGATTATGTCCACACCTCACATCCCCACTCCTCCGGGTCATTACTCAAACCCTTTGGATAACATTGTTGCTGCCGCTTCACGCCTGGTCGCTTTACCCATTGAGGGGACATCCCCCGTGGCTATGGAGGCACGCAGGGTCAAGGATCTGCTTAACACGGCGCTGACACGGCAGCAAGCGTATTCGTATAGCAGGGAGAGGCTTCATTCAACACCCCGCCACAGCAGGAGTTATACTAGGCATTGGGAGGAACCGAAGGTGTCCAGTAGTGAACTGAGGCGACACCGTCACAGACAGGATAATCCGGCGGGCGCAGAGGCGCAAGCTCAGGAGGCAGCAAACCGGGTTAGATCTGCGGCCCGCGAGGAGGTCCGCCAAATGACGCCGGTTCACACAACCACAGCAGAAACAGGAGTCACGACGAGTTCCTTTGGGGTGCAGTGTCTTGTCCCCGCTCTACGGAGCGTGAAGTTACCCAAGGATTTCAAGGGTCCACGTAAAGTGCCTAATTACACAACAGATTTGGCTCCGAAGGCTTGGGTTGAGAGTTACGAGATGGCCATGGAGATGCTGGACGTGGATGAAGCGGCTTGCGCGAAGTACTTTACCATAATGCTTGAGGGTACAGCCCGGACCTGGTTAAAGGGCTTACCACCTAATTCCATCGGATCATGGGGAGAGTTACGCCGCCAGTTTATCAAAAATTTCAAGGACACGTGCAAGCAGCCGATGTCAGTGGTGGACCTAGCGGCATGTATACAAGGAGAGCAGGACCCACGAGTGCATGGGTCCGGCGAGTGTCAGAAATCTTGCACTCTTCGAACGGTATCAATCCCAGTACGGCGATAGTGACACTGGAAAACAATTGCCGGTTCGAGTCTCTGAAGTTGAAACTAGGACGGCTCAAACAGGATTGTAATGACATGGGAACTCTCATGAGTGCTTTGGTAAAGTACGGGGACTCCGACAACACCAAATACCCAGAAGCGGATGGAGATAAAACTGGAAAGGTAAATAAACCCGGTAAACCGGCGCAGGCTAATCCGGTCGGAACAAGCTTCTTAGGCAAGCGAAAGGCAGAGGGTGGTTCTGACTTCGTGGCCAACACCCAAGTCCAAGGGAGTTTTCAACGCAACAAGGGTAAACCGCCCCCACAAACCGGCGGGGGGTTCGTTAGTTGGGAGCAAGAGTTGAATGAGCCTTGCCCGAAACACGGATCAAAGGAACATCCAGCTAAACATACCATTGGAGAATGCAAGGCCATGATGGAGGCCATGAACCGGGTCAGATCTAGCAACAGGCCACCAGGTAGCGGATCAGGCCCCGGCTTTTACGGTCCAGGTCATCAGGGGAACGGCTCCGGATCAGGATATCGTGGCAACAACAATAACCAAGGCAACCATCAGTATGGTCAGGGCGGTTACAATAACCAAGGCAACCATCAGTATGGTCAGGGCGGTTACAATAACCAAAACAACCAACAGCAAGGCCGGGGTAATAACAACAATCAAGGCAATCAGCAGCGTCAACAACAGCAGCAATCAGGATATCAGAGTAATCCAAAGGAGCTGAGTAGTGGACAGTATCATGTATTCACTACGAGCCTGTGCAAACGGGATCAAAAAGTCTTAAAGCGGGCGGTCCACGCGGTTGAACCGGCAACACCACAATTCCTGCGTTGGTCGAAGAAACCTATTGTGTGGAGCAGGGAGGATCACCAGCCGCGAGTTGATAATCCGGGCCAATTGGCCTTAGTGGTAGCACCACAGGTGGGTGGCTACAAATTCATGAAGGTTCTTATGGACGGCGGCAACAACATCAATATATTGTACTATGAGACCTTCCGTCGCATGGGGCTGACAGATAAGAAGCTAAGACAGTCAAACATGGTGTTTCATGGAGTAGTACCAGGTAAATCAGCTTACCCAGTTGGGAAAATTGACGTAGAGGTTACCTTTGGAGATGAACAGGATTCCAGGTCGGAGATGATAACCTTTGAAGTTGTCAAGATCCGGAGCCCATATCATGCTCTGTTTGGAAGACCGGTTTACGCCAAGTTCATGGCTAGGCCGTGCTATGTTTATCTACAACTCAAGATGCCGGGTCACAAAGGAACCATCACGGTTCATGGAAGTTGCAAGATTGCATTGGAGTGCGAAGAAGGGGACGTTGCTTATGCGGAGGCAGTATGTGCTACGGAGGAGTTGAAGTTTTACAAAGACATTGTTGATCCGGCGGATATGTCCCCGTTGAAGAAGCCAACTACAGAGCATGATCCGGCATTGAAATTCAAGTCTGCAGAGGAAACCAAGCAAGTTGATTTTGTGCCAGGAGATTCATCCAAGCAGTTCACTATCAGTGCTAACCTTGATCCTAAATAGGAAAGCGCGCTCATCGAGTTCATCCGTGAGAATCGGGATATCTTTGCGTGGAAACCTTCTGACATGCCAGGTATACCGAGGGAACTCGCTGAGCACGGTCTTAACATTGATCCGAAGTGTAAACCAGTCAAGCAATATCTGCGCCGCTTCAACGAAGAAAGGCGCAAGGCTATAGGAGAAGAAGTGGCCAGACTTTTGGCCGCAGGATTCATAGTTGAAGTTTTTCATCCGGAGTGGTTGGCTAATCCGGTGCTGGTGTTAAAGAAAAATGGAAAGTGGAGGATGTGTGTGGATTACACAGACCTAAACAAAGCTTGTCCAACCGATCCTTTTGCTCTCCCCCGTATTGATCAGATCATTGATGCTACGGCAGGATGTGAGCGGCTAAGTTTTTTGGATGCATATTCAGGGTATCATCAGATCAAGATGGCAGTTAAGGACAAGGAGAAGACAGCCTTCATAACTCCTTTTGGTGCTTTTTGCTATGTGTCTATGCCTTTTGGGCTCAAGAGTGCCTAAGCAACTTACCAGCGTTGCGTACAGAATTGTCTTAAGGGGCAGATAGGGAGAAACGTTCATGCTTATGTGGATGATATTGTGGTGAAATCAAGGAAGGAGGAGACGCTGATAGAGGACCTCAAGGAGACCTTTGACAACCTTCGAGCCTATAAAATGATGCTTAATCCGGAAAAGTGTGCTTTCGGTGTTCCGGCGGGCAAACTCCTTGGGTTCTTGGTGTCAAACAGAGGAATAGAAGCCAATCCGGAGAAGATCAAGGCAATCACGTCCTTAACTAAACCGGCTTGTATCAATGATGTTCAGCGTATCGCTGGCCGGATCACAGTGTTGAGCCGGTTCATCAGCCGTCTGGGAGAGAAGGCGATTCCGCTTTATCAGATGCTGAAGAAGACGGGCCGGTTTGTATGGAGTGATGAGGCGAACACTGCGTTTGAGGATTTGAAGCGGCAACTGGAAGAGCCGCCGGTCCTTGCTGCCCCCATTGATAATGAGCCATTGCTGTTATACGTTGCCGCCAATGCACGGGCAGTTAGTGTGGCAATCGTGGTTGAGCGCAAGGAAGCAGGAAAGGAATATCCGGTTCAACGTCTAGTCTATTATGTCAGTGAAGTTCTCATTGAATCCAAACAAAGGTACCCGCATTGGCAGAAGCTGGTATATGGCGTGTTCATGGCGAACCGGAAGTTGAAGCATTATTTCCAAGGCCACCCAATAACTGTTGTCAGTTCAGCTCCATTGGGGGATATGATCCAGAACAGGGAAGTTACTGGCAGAGTGGCGAAGTGGGCCATTGAACTTAGCCCACACGGATTGAAGTATGTGCCACGCACCCCTATCAAATCCCAAGCATTGGTGGATTTCATCAATGATTGGACAGAACTACAAGCACCGGAGGAGAAGCCGGATCTTACATACTAGACGATTCATTTTGACGGTTCAAGGCAGTTAGAAGGCTCGGGGGCTGGAGTTGTTTTAACTTCCCCGCGAGGTGACAAGTTCTGTTATGTCCTCCGTTTACTATTTCCTTGTACTAACAATGCAGCAGATTATGAAGCATTGCTTCATGGCCTACGGATGGCTAAGGAGATGAACTTGAGCCGGGTCAAGTGTTTTGGCGATTCAGATTTGGTGGCACAGCAAGTATCTGGCAAATGGGATTCTAAAGACCCTCTCATGGAAGCTTACAGACGAGAAGTTGAAGCAGTCACAGGATATTTCAAAGGATATCAAGTGGATCACATAGACCGGAGAAGGAATGAAGCGGCTGATGCTCTAAGCCGGCTGTGTTCTCAACATAAACCGGTACCACCGAATACTTTTTTGGATGAGCTGCACGGTCCATCAGTTCGAGTACCATCGGAGGAAGATCTGGCCGTTCCTGATCCGGAGGCACAGCTAGTTGCAGCACTTCATGTTGTTCCGGATTGGACGCTCCCATACTTGGCATATCTAAGCCGTGGGGAGTTGTCGGACGACGAGATCGAAGCAAGACAGATAATCCGGCACTCCAAGTCGATGACAATTGCAAACGGAGAACTTTACCATCGCAGCGTTTCTGGAGCGTTTCAGCGGTGTGTTTCATCTGAGGAAGGTTGTGATATCCTTCGTGAGATCCATGAAGGAGATTGTGGTCATCATGCCGGTTCAAAATCCTAGGTGGATAAAGCTTTTCGACATGGGTTCTATTGGCTGACAGCCCATGCTGATGCAGCGGATCTAGTCCGGAGGTGCGATGCTTGTCAGAAATTTTCACGACGTGCTCTTGTTCCGGCACAGGAGCTCCGGATGATACCGATTAGTTGGCTGTTTGCGACTTGGGGGCTTGATATGGTTGGGCCCTTCAAACAATCCCAAGATCAAAAAACTCATCTGCTGGTGGCTGTGGATAACTTTACAAAATGGATTGAGGCAGAGCCTGTGAGCAAGTGTGATGCGGCAACAGCAGTTAAATTCATCAAAAAGGTAATTTTCCGGTTTGGCTTTCCACACAGCATCATCACAGACAACGGCACCAATTTATCTAAAGGAGAGATGGAAGAGTTTTGTCAACGGGAGCATATTCGCCTAGATGTGTCTTCTGTAGCTCACCCACAATCCAATGGTCAAGCTGAAAGGGCTAATCAGGAGATTTTGCGAGGTATCAAGCCCCGGCTTATGACTCCGTTGCAAAGAACACCAGGGTGCTGGGTTGAGGAGTTACCTTATGTCCTCTGGAGCATCAATACTACGCCGAACCGGTCCACAGGTTATACACCTTTCTTCATGGTGTATGGTGCCGAAGTGGTCCTTCCAAGTGATATCCGTCATGATTCGCCACGGGTGATGGCTTATGTTGAAGCGGCCAATGAGTAGGCAAGACAGGACAGTTTGGACCGGCTGGATGAAGAGCGTGACATAGCAGCAGCATGGTCCGCGATTTATCAACAGGACTTGTGCAGATATCACAGCCGCCGGATCAAAACCAGGATGTTCCAGGAGGGAGATTTGGTACTCCGGCTTATCCAAGACCAAACAGACATGCACAAATTATCCCCCCCTTGGGAAGGGCCCTTTGTGGTCAGCAAGAATCTACACAACGGTTCATATTACCTGGTGGACGTTCGAGAACACAAGGACTCACGGACAATAGAAGAAGAGACAAAGAGGCCGTGGAACATCGCTCTCTTGCGGCCCTACTATACTTGAGCCATGAGCTCTGCTGTATCCTATGTATATATTATGATTAGTGAATAAACCGGCGCCTTCGATAAACCGGGGGGTCAGCTCTTTTTTCCAATATAAGTGTCCTATGGTGATATCCATCTACAGTTTATATCATTTTCATTAAGAAAATAAGATGCTTTGATCAGTCTATCTGGCTATGCAGGACAATTTTATAAGAGACCAAAGAAGGTTTGCCGCACAGTGCAACTCCGATATAGGTACCCTGCTTCTACATTCACTAAAGGGCTTCCTGTTCAAACATAGGTCGTATTCGAACCAAAGAGGACATAGCCATTCCTGTTCAAACATAGGTCGTATTCGAACCAAAGAGAACATAGCAAAGGCCACTAGGGGGCTACGGATCGTATTCGAATCCTAGCTTAGCCCCTATGGTCCGGTTTATATGTTCGTATTCGAATCATAAGCTCCTTGGATCGTATTCGAATCCATTGCTTAGCTAAAATTTCACGATCCCAAGGGGGCTACGGATCGTATCCGAATCCTAGCTTAGCCCCTTGCGGTCCGGTTTATATGATCGTATTCGAATCATAAGCTCCTTGGATCGTATTCGAATCCATTGCTTGGCTAACATTTCACGATCCCAAGGGGGCTACGGATCGTATTCGAATCCTAGCTTAGCCCCTTGCGGTCCGGTTTATATGATCGTATTCGAATCATAAGCTTGATTTGGAGCCTGGCAGCTCGCAAAAAGCCTCGACTACATGATTTTATTTGCAAACCTGTGTTTTTTGTATTTCTGTTCTCATGTGTTTCTATGGTTCTTTGATCCGGAGTGGGACAACTTCAAGGTTGACCACATATCTTCAAAAGTCTGGACACAGAGCTCCAGCATTATTTAAACCGGTAGTTCTTATAAACCCGGAAATAACAATGTTCGCCGGATTAAGAATATCAAGCATACTTAATCACAGGTATGAAGTTATTTCTGGTATAAACAGACACTTGTTTGATATATTTTGTGAGCAATTCAATCGGTCCGGCGATAAACCGCTAGGACATCTTTTAAGTGTTATCTATGTAGAAACAGATAGTACAAAAGATAAACCATATCAGACAAGATTCAAATTGGCAAACGTCAAAGCAAAGTTGGGACATCCGGATCAAGACGGACAATATTTTAAGCTATCCTATTACAAGGCACAGCAGGCCTGAACGGATTAAAGTTTTTCGGCAAAATAATACTGCAGCTACAAAGATAAACTGTGTGGCCTATGCTTCCTCCTGCTGCGACGGCTGAGGATCAACCTGTTCCGGAGCTTCTTCGTCTTCTTGAAGCGGCTGAAAGTCAGGGACGCACCAATCGATTTTTGTTAAAGCACGGAAGTACATATCTTCCGTAATAAGATCAGACGGATCAACATCTGGGGCGAAAGTGTGGGGGCGCACTGGTGGGATTAGATTTACGGTATCATAAACCGGCCGATCCACCCGCTCATTCTGTAAATCGTACGTCGGATGATACCTGGTCAAATCTGATTCAACGGCAAGTTTGCTGGCAAGAGGACGCATCTCCTTCGTCAAAGCATGAAGGTCTTTACCAGTGAAGGCCGATCCATCTTCTTTGGTCCTGGGACACTCGTTCAGAGCTTCTTCCAGATCGAAGTCTGGAACCCACGCTTTGGCTCTGGTGAGCGCTACAAGAGAACCGGCTCGGGCAGCAGACTTCTTCACTTCCTCCAAGCGTGCTGGTAAGATAGAAAGCTTTTCCAGAGTGCCTTGGATAGTGGTGGGGGCCGGTTTATTGAAAGACATTGCACTTATAATCCTCTGAGCGCCGGAATACAGCTGCTCAACCAGAGTATAAGAGGCCTTGAGTTTCTTCGGAGATCATCCCCAAGATGGGTGACGCGCCATCCTGCATATGGTTATCACAATTAAACCGGAACAGATTAAAGGTTGCAGAAATGAAAGCATGTGCAGGTTAAGTATTTACCGAAGATGGTAGAAGTCATAAGTTCTATTTGCCGCTTTAAACCGGTCAACTCTTCTGTCACCGGATTAAGAGCTTCCTCAGCGTCCTTTGCTCTCTTTTCAAGAGCATTTTTCTGCACTTCCTAGGTTGCCCATTCCGATTCAAAATATTTCTCCAATTGTTCAGCAGTGGTTAAACTCAGCGCCAGATCTTTTTGGCCTTGGCAGCAGCAGATTCAGTTTCAGCAAGTCTATTCCGGAGTTCAATTATTTTATCAGCCCTCCGGTTCAAATCAGCCTACAAGGGAAATCAAGTGGAATAAGGGACAAAATTCAGACAAGTCTCAAGCACATAACCAAGTTATCCACTTGACACTTGGGGGGCTAATGGGCCATTGAAGTATCAAAGAGTGACAATTAAAGACAAGTCTCAAGCACACAAACAAGTTGTCTACTTGACACTTGGGGGCTAATGGGCAGTTGAAACATCGAAAGAAAGATTCAGACAAGTCCCAGGCACATAAACCGAGTTATGTCCCTGGCACTTGGGGGCTAATGTAAGATTATTTGCTCATAGTTGGAAGTACCGGTTCACCTTTTAACATAGCTAAACCGGAACTTGGGGGCTACCATGATATAGACAGAAATACAACAAAGGCAAAAGCAAAAGACAAATAAGATACCTCATATTTGTCCTTCATCATGTTGACCAAGCCCGCTTCATAGTCCCGACTAGTATGAAGCCGGTTCAAATACCCGGAATAAAGCCCCTGGCCACTCAGCTCGGCGTAACTAGACAAGTCTGTACTCCATTTGCCCTTCTCTTGCTGGAGTTTCTACGCTTTAGCAGTATGCTTGGCTAAAACAACGGGCTCAGCAGGAGCGGTATAACCTGTACCGGATATTTGAATATCCGGGGAAGAAGCAGCGGCCGGTTGTGGAGTGGCAGTTTGAACCGGACTAGCGGGAGCCGGGCTAGTCCGAGGAGGGCTGGCCCGGGCAGGACTCCCCGGTTCATGGACATCTTCAGTATTGGGATTCTCAGGAGCAGTGCCATAATTATGATCCATGGGAGCGGGATCTTCAAGCTGAACTGTAGGCTCATTTTCCGGAGGGATGACTGTATCCGGATCAGCCGCCGGATCATCAGTGGCAGTCTCAGCAGCCGTTTTGCTGGCCTTTGCCCTTTTGCTAGGCTTGGGCTTGCTGAAATGAATTGGAAAAGAAATCAGAGTCACAAAAGCAAATACAAAAGTAAACCGGATGAGGTAAAGGACTTACCCAGGGACGGTCTTCAGATTTGGGACCTGTGTGGTGGTTGATTCGCCAGAAGATGATAAAGGAGTCTCCTGATAATTAGGATCAGACGGTTTAAGTGGTTTGCGTATAAGTCCAGCCTTGGGATGAAGAAGGGTTGGAGAAAGTAAAACATCAGAGCGGCGCCTCCGAGCCGGAGTAAGAGATATTCCGGAAGATTCGACTACAAGGCCACTATGGCGTGTAGCCCGGCGAGCTTCATGTTGCTGTTTCTTCAAAAGAAAATTAGGGTCCAGTTGAGCGTAAGGATGAGAAAACTGATATTTCCGGACTACCTGACGAATTTTTGGTGGAGGTGGTTCTGAATCTGAAGAAAGAGTGATTACCTCAGTTTCTCCCGCTTTATCCCCTTCAGACAAATCCTGTGAAAAGACACCGTTAACACAAGTCTGGATAAAAGTGAACAAATCATATCCAGATTAACTCATACCTCAGAATCCGGATCGTCTTCTTCAGCATGTGAACCGGAGCCAGCAGCCGCCTTTCTCTTCTTAACAACGAAGGTTTTCCGGCGCGGCTGTTTGCCTGATTTATCCTGAGGTTTCCTTTTCCAGAAAGGATCGTCGGCCTATGCAAAAGATGAGAGATAGATGGAAGATAATTTAAATAAACGGATTAGAAACAAACAGAAGAGATTAAGGCTTACCGCAGGCAGTTTGTTCTTCTTATAGTATGGATCCAATCCGGTTTGGCTACATTCTTCCAAGGAGATGTTGAGCATTTTCTTGGCAGATTCAATAACTTCCGTTTCAGAAAGTGTTACATCAGAAAACCGTTGAGGATCATCCGGCTTTCCGGAATATTTACACATCAAACTGGAGCGCCGGCTCAGAGGGAGGATACTCAAGGCAAGCCAGCAACGCATAAAATCAACTCCAGTCAATCCGTTGGCCATAAAGGCTTTGAGTTTGGCGAGTTGAGAGGCAAACCGGGGCCGTTCTGAGGAGCTAAGACGTTGCGGCAGAGGGTGATCTTCAGGAAGACGATGTTCGCGATAACCCGACAGTGGGCTCTCTCCTTCAGGTGAAGTGTCGTGGCAATAGAACCAAGACTTGTTCCAATCCTTGGGGTGTGTATGGAGAGCGGCGTGAGGAAAGACCGCATCTCTTCTCTTTTGAATGCTAACCCCACCCAGTTCTTGATGAGGTCCGCCAGTAAACTCAGTTCGCCGGTTCAAATGGAAAAAATCCCGGA
>LR738715.1:263145605-263161264 GCA_902687465.1 Secale cereale
GAGCCTGAAGAATCTTCAACAACTTCTCGCCTGACGAGGTGATGCGGTGAAAGTGTCTCCTTGTAGCTGGCGTTGACTTGGTCTTCTCTTGTCTCTTTAATCATGACGATCCCTTGAGCTTTCGGGGACGCCGAGGGTACCAGGTAGGCAATCCGTACACAATGACAATAACAAGGGATAATAGAGGTTCAACATGTCGGTCTCGTTGGTGACAACATCGACACCAAGAGCGGGGGACGAAGAGAACCGTTTTCCTGCTCACTATAGTGAGGCGGACCAAATGGCGAGGTTCTCATCCACCGGTGGTTGCCGATACAACAACGGTAATGACAGGATTACTCTATTAGCGATGTATATCATGATTCTGCACAACTCATGCCATGGTCATCGTAGGCTAGGGGTGCACCATCTTGGGGCAGTGTCATGGACGTCACCATCTTCTGGGTCTTCATGTCTTCATTCCTTGAGGATATTTCTTTTGTTGGCATCGTCTTGTTGTGGTGTCACCAATCTTGCATTCATAAGAGGTGGGTGAGTGTTTGGCAAGGTGCATTCCACGAGGATTACAGAAAATCCAGTGGTCAGGGGCATAAGGGTTCTAGCGACCAAAGTTTTGAAGGGGAAGAGATCAAGTATAGCCTAGTTTTCAAAAAAACTGAGAAGGGAAGAGAAGTATAGATAGTTTTGAAATCTAGTAATAGTTCTGAAAATAGTTTTACCCTAACTAACGACCATGCTAACTAAGGCTTCCTACAGTCAGGATAGCTCTGATACCAGCTCTGTGGGGACCCCGACTCATAAGTCGAGATCACCGAATGCACGTGTACAGTGATCCCAGAGATCAATGCTCACTGAACACACAGAAGCTGAATAACAAGAGTCTTACATCCATACATACCGTATTACACAAATAGGACCATTAAGGTCAAGCCTTGAATATATCATCGCAGCGGAAATCTTCAATAACAACTTGGACCCATGCCATCTGGCTTAACCCTACAGGCATTCTGACTCGGAAGCATCCTAGCTCGCATACTCGTCACCAAGAAATCTTCATCATATCCTGTTCACTCATGTCTGGCCAATAAAATAACCAGTGGCAAGCCAATGAGTACTTTGAATGTACTCGCCAGCAACCCAAGTGTTATGACAGAATAATTATGCAAGGCTCTACTGCTAGATTGGCAGCTTTGCGGAAAGCTAGTTTTTCATATGCAAGTATGATCAACATATAACATGGACATGCATGTGTCTGCAACCAATATCAGGAGGTCACAGACATCATTATCAAGAAAGAGTTGTAATCAACTCATGCTCTAGCTCATTGTGACTTTCTCACAATCACATCAACAGATCCACCATACCGTGTTGTTTTCCAGAATCTCATGGACATAGTCTAAGTAGCACCACTCAACTGTCCTTGACCGCGGACACGGCTATTCGAATAGTTTGACACTCTGTAGAGGTTGCACACTTTACCCACAAGATCCGGGGAACTTTCGTGTCATCCACGACCCGCGGTACCTCATGTACCCGGGGTAAGCACCTGATCACTATCTTTCCCTAGACGACACTAACATAGAGTCCACTCGATTGGTAACAGCCCCGTGCCAAATATTTCACATCTTAAAGATTGTGGAGCCTTGCTCCCATATTCATCACATACCACTGACACGGGGTACCAACGGTGTGTTCGGTGCCCTGTGAAAACAGTCATGGCCGCCTATCCAAGCACGACCCCGTCCGGAGAGTGACCTCATGTCACCCCCGTCACTAGTAATGCGGGCACCATGCTAGTATCGACCTAGGTAATCAATAATGCCCTTTCCCATATAAGGGTAGAGTGGTTGCGCATGTTTGGTTGGGACGGTAGTCACACATAAATCTAATCTATCTCTGTCAACAACACTCTCATCAAGCCTCGGTACACTACTTCTTCACCAAGTAGTGCCCTAGTTTCCCATCATCTCCCAGGGGCATTAATGGCACCCACTGGATCATTTGCAAGTATGTCAAACCACACTTGTTTCACTCAATGCATAACCCTGACCCATTTTGCGTAGCCAACTACTATAGCATACATCTATCTACTCCCACCCACATAACCCTCATAGGAAGGTAGGGTCATGTTTGATGCAAGTTCAATAGCAAAGTAACAAAGGTACCAACGAAGGTGGTCACCTCTTCTACATGATTTCGATGCATTGATAATAAAGTGCTATGAGACATGCATAAAAAGGTTTTTCGAACATGGTCAAGGGCTGCTTGCCTTATCCTTCCGAGTCTTCAAACCTTCTGGTCCATCTCCGAGTACTCCGTTTATTTCGTCAACTAACGATGGAAACAATCATAATAAGCAACACAACAAGGCAAAAATAAAAGTGCTCTAAAAATAGGAGTTGGACTTTTCTAGGATACCTCTGGTCATATGAAAAATGACCAAGGTGGTTTCATTGGAGTATGATCAATGGATGGTTTGGCACATTTCAATATAATGGGATCAAGGAGTTTATGGATTTGAAAGAAGTGTACAGAAATATATTCTTGAATGATGAGCAAAGGCACCCATTAACAAGTCATGATTTTAGAAGCATCTAGGAGTTGGTTTCACTGGATTTGGAATTCAAATGAATTTCCTAGGATTTTGCAAAGTTGATAAATATGAAGAAATGGCTCATTATTTGGTGGGGTACAGAAAGTATTAATAAAAATGTTCCAAAACTAAGTTTGGTTATGACAAGCACCTAAGAATTTGAACCACTGCATTTGGATCAAATTTGAGCCCTCTGTGATCTTCCAAAGTTCATCACAATAAATGAATAATGTCATTTGATAATATTTGTGAAGGAAAAGTTTCTGGGAAAATGTGCATGTTGCACGAACAGGTAGATCGGGATTTTATGAACTACTAGAAATTTGAATCATCAAATTTGGGGTTGAAATGAATTTTCATTGGATTTTACAATGTCTCTAGAAAAAGAAAAAGGAAAAGGTTATACCACTTATTCTCCACACTGGGCGAGGGATAGCTGATGGGCCGGCCCGGTGGCTGAGCAGCGTGGGCGCACGAGCGACGTGGAAGACGTACTTCACGAATAGGCCTTCACGTAGAGGAGGCGGCCCCGAGTTGGACCCGTGTCCATTTGAAGAAGAGGGGGCCCACCAGTCAGCCGCCGATACCGCGTCACTGGGCGCTTACAGGCGGGGCTAGAGCAGGAGGCGGGGCCCGCACGCAGGTGCATCTCCCTCCTCCCGCCCAACACAGAGGAGGAGGAAGACGAGATGCCGGCGTCGGTCACCGGCGCTACTGGCCACCATAGGAGGCACCAGAGGCACGGGCGTGCTCGGGGGACCGTTTCACACCCGTTACCCCCATCAGTGTGTCCAGGGGAGGGCGGAGGCGAGTGGGGCAATGGCCACGGCGGATGGTGCTCGGGCGAGACTCGGGCAGGGCAGGGCAATCACGGGGAGGAAGTCCTAGTGCACAGGGGATACTCCTTGGGGCCATGGGGGGGGTCCTCTAGAGCGTTTAGTGGGAGCAGGGGAGAAATGGAGGCTCGGGTTGGTCCGAGGGCACGACGGTGGCAACCCAGCCATGGAGGGACAGGAGAGCACGAGGGGGAGAGGGATGATGTCTGCGAGGTGCACGGGAGAGAGAAGGATCCAGAAGAGGCAAGAGAGTGCTCGGGGGGAGGCTCTATATAGGGAGGCGTCGGTGCACCATGGGCGAGGTCCAGGCCGCGCTCGGGCGAGCTCACGGAGGGATAAGGGGGGCAAGGGAGGAGGGGCTCGACAGCGACGCGTGTCGTGGACGTCGAGGCCACCTCGATGGACACGCTCGCTCTGCCCAAGGCCGCCTGGATGCCTCGGGAGGGCCGAGCTACAGTGCCTCGGTGCACTGTAGCGCGCTCCAGAGCGTGTCTTTGGCCGGCATGGTCATGCCACTTGCTTCCTGGCCGTGTCCCCCAATGTCCAATAGTGCTAGGGAGTAGTAAACAATGCCCAGACGGCCTGGGATGCCCTGGAGGGCCACTGGAGTGAGGAGGGAGGTGAGAGAGGACGAGAAAGCTGCTGTCCAGAAGTGTAAAAATGGGGTTTTCACCCCTCAATCATTGAGCTGTGGACATGGGGAAGTTACTGGAGGTAGAAGATGATCAGGTTTACCTGTGGTAAGAATTTGAGGTAAGGGGAATAGTAAAAGGGGTCAAAACAATGGTTTTGGTAAATTGGCAGAAGGTGTTTGATCATGTTTTGGGCAAGCAAATGATCTCCACTGGCTATGACACTTAACAGGATTAAATGTCACATACATTTTGGCCCTTCCACCAAATTTGAACTCATTTGGGCAAAGTTGCCATTGTAACTTTGGTGAACCCTAGAAATCAACAGAAATGGTTTCACCATGTTTGAGTTAAGCTAATCATCTCCCCTTGATGCACCACTTGGTGTAGCATCATCATTTGTGGTTATGATCATGCCCACAAAGTTTGAAGCCCGAGGTAAAAAGTTGCTAATGTGAAGTTATTCAAATTTGAATTTGAACAGAAATGGTTTTGGGGCACTTAGATCAAGTTATGCTTCTCCAAAACTTGTGCCATTTGGCATCGATGCATAATTACATCATTTTAGCATGTGCACCAAGTTTGAGAGAATTTGGACAAGTTTGGCATTGTAAAGTTGCTCAAACTTCAAAATGGACAGAAATGGTTTTGAGGGGATTAGATGATGTTTCCTTGATCTTCAAGGCATTAGGCTTTGCAAGATCATCAAATATGTCACACTTGACATGATAGAATTTCCCTGGATTTTTTAGAGAATATTTCCTTTGTAAATATTTCAAAAGCTTGAAATATCCAGAAAGGGTTTCTGAGGGATTTGTCCAATATTTTGAACATGACCATGTGTTGAAACTCTTATATATGGGAAACATATGTCCTATGAGTTTCCCTGAATTTTGGCAAATATTTTTGAAATAATTAAATAATTTTTCCCTATTTAAGACCATTCTGGCCTTAAGAAAAAGCTTTTAAATAAAATATAAAAATAACTTTTAAAATTATAATTTTGTGGTTTCTGGGAGTCCTATACCTAATAGGATTCCAATATACTTTTTGAAAGATTTTTCACACCCTAAATAAGGTACTTGTAGTGCAAACCTCAATTCAGGGGTTTTTGGAAAACTAATTTTAGAAAATACTATTTGGCCAAAATATTTTTATAAGAAAATACTATACTGGTCTATACACATGGCATGATCATTGGGAAAAGGTTTTGGATCATGGAGATGAAGTATAAGAGTTGGATGATTTATTTGATTTTTAGAGCACTAGCAAACAGCACACAAAAAATCAATCAAGCAAAGCCAAAAACACTCAAAAGTTTTTGTAAATCCACATTTTTAGCATGATTATTAGCTTAAGCAAATGTGGCATGAAAAACAGGGTGTGACAGAGGGCCGCCGCTGGGCTGCCCTCAGGGCGGCACGTTGCCAGCAGGTGCTGCGGTGGTACCACTGCCGCAGCGTCCGCACAAGAACACTGGAAGTTGGTGACTTGGTCGTGAGGCGGGTCCTCTCCCGTGAGGGGCTGCACAAGCTCTCGCCCATGTGGGAGGGCTGATACGTCCAAACGGCAAGAACATGGGCGAGAGCTTAATTACATGGGCGATTTGCAATGCTCTTGAGACAACTTAATTACTTTAGAATCATTGTCTCAGTAAGCTTTTGTCATATGACTATGAGAAAGTCCTATATGGTTAATAGCATGTCACCACAGAAATTATTCTTGTTATCATTTACCTACTCGAGGACGAGCAGGAATTAAGCTTGGGGATGTTGATACGTCCAAAACGTATCTATAATTTCTGCTTGCTCCATGCCACTTTTGGGTGATATTGCTATGATATTAATACACTTCCATACACTTTTGATCATATTTGGACTAACTTACTAATCCAGTGCACCCCAGTGCCAGTTTCTGTTTTCGGCTGTTTTTGTATTTCAGGTTTTCACGTTTCGAGAACTGCCCAGAAAAATCCAGAAAAATTATATAAAAAATCAGCGATCCGGAAACAACACTGCGTGTGAAGGGCAGCCTGGGGGGGGCACAGGGGCTCCAGGCGCCCTGTGGGCGCGCCCCCCCTGGGCCGCGCCGGGGGGCACCTGGGCCCCCCGAAGCCCGTCCGGTGCCCCCCTTTGGCATATATTTAGAGGGACCTCCGAAACCCTCAGAACAGGAACTCTTTTCGCGATCCCATCTTTGTTTCGCCACCGCCGCCGCTTCCAAGATCGGGAGCACCAGGAGAACTCTTCTCGGCACCCTGCCGGAGGGGAGGATCACCACCGGGAGCTTCTCCAGCACCATGGACGCCTCCCGGATGACTCGTGAGTAGTCTCCCTTGGACCATGAGTCCATGACCAGTAGCTATGTGATGTTCTCCTCCCGTTCTTGTGCTTCGCTAATTAGTCCTCGTGAGCTGCCCTACATGATCGAGGCACCTATGTAATCCTTATGCTGTTGCTATGTTGAGTTTGCTGGGATCCGATGGATTATGAGATTATGTTCAGATTGATCTTGAGTAATATATTTGATTCACCTCTTTTATATTTTAGTTCATAAGTAATTCTTGCATGTTCTCCGCTGTTATTTATTGCTTTGGCCGAGTAGTAGGTAGTGACTCCAAGAGGGAACGTTATGCTCGATTGTGGGTTCATGCCCGTCGATGACTAGCTTGAGTGACAGAAACATGAGTCTAGGGGATGTGCTGTTGCCACAAGGGGGAAAACAATGGTGCTTGTGCCCGCGGGTGCAAGGATTGTTTACTTTACGCAAAGTTCTTTTAATGCAGTTGTCTGTTGCATTGAGTTTACACTATGGGTGGGACTCGCAACTTAATACCAGCGAGATGTTCTGGATAGATATCTCAAGGTGGATGATTAGTAGTAGATATTGATGGATTTCGGTCTACTTACTTTGGCGTACCGCCCATGCTTTGAACCTCAACCTTTCTTGCAATGTAGTCAGCATTGGTTTGCGTTCGTGGTCCTGTCAATTGCCCAGCTGTAATTTGTTACCTCACATAGTTGTTTTATCGTCTTTTGGGAGAGAGACATCACTAGTGAACATCATGAGACTCCGGTCCATATTACCATCATTGATCACATCCACTATTTACTTTTCGCTATTTACTTACTATTGCAAAAACTATCTATCACTACTATCATTGCTTTTAACCCTTTGTGAACTACAAGGCCGGAGGGATTGACAACCTCTCTGTACTCGTTGGGAGCAAAGTTATTTGTATCTGTGTGCAGGTCCACGTTGATTGCTAATTGCGCCGTTAGCAATTGACACCTACTTGTTGAACCTAGGAGTCTCTGGGGATTCGATCCTTGGCATCTTTGCTAGGGGAAAACACTTCTACATACTGCATCTTACACCTTCCACTTGGGGTAACCAACGAGGGGTTCGAGGCCCATCAAGGAGTATTTTCTGGCGCCGTTGCCGGGGACTCCACTCTTCAGGATAGGGGAGTTGCATGCTATCTTTTACCTTTGCTTTTTAGTCTTGTTAGTTTACCTTTCATTTTTGCTTTAGTTCCTTTTATCGAAAATCACAAAAATAGTTATCTTGCTTGCTTGCTACTATGGGTTCCACCGAGAACACCAAGTTGTGTGACTTCACTAGTCACAACAATGATGACTTTATCAGCACACCTATCACTACACCTGCCACTTCAGCACCTTCATATGAAATTAAACCTGCTTTACTTAACTTAGTCATGAGAGAACAATTCTCCGGTGCTGGAGATGATGCTGCTTTACACTTGAACAACTTTGTAGAACTTTGTGATATGCAAAAGTACCAAGAAATAGATGGTAATATTGTTAAGCTTAAGCTTTTTCCTTTCTCTTTGAGAGGAGGAGCTAAAATTTGGTTTCAGTCTTTGCCTAGAAATAGCATAGATTCATGGGACAAGTGCAAAGATGCTTTTATTGGAAAATACTATCCACCTGCTAAAATTATCCAACTTAGAAGTAACATCATGAATTTTAAACAATTGGATAATGAACACGTTGCCCAAGCTTGGGAACGTATGAAGTCTCTTATCAAGAACTGCCCTACTCACGGTTTGACTACTTGGATGGTTATCCAAACTTTTTATGCAGGCTTGAACTTTACCTCGCGGAACTTGTTAGATTCGGCCGCCGGAGGAACTTTTATGTCAACTACACTTGGTGCTGCCACGAAGCATCTCGATGAGATGATGACCAACTATTCCCAATGGCACACCGAACGCGCTCCAACAGGTAGGAAGGTAAACTCTGTCGAGGAGATTTCCTCCCTCAATGAAAAAGTTGACTTGATTATGTCTCTACTTTCGAAGCAATCTACTGTTGATCCTCGTGATGTTCCTTTAAATTCTTTGATTGCTCAAGAACAAGTAGATGTTAACTTTATCTCTAGAAACAATTTCAACAACAATGCTTATAGGAGTAACTTTGGTAACAATTCTAGACCGTTCCCCTCTAACTCTTATGGGAACAACAATGCTTATCCTAGTACCAAGAACTCCAATACTGAACTAGAGAGCATGCTTAGAGATTTCATCACTACCCAAAAAGCCTTTAATAAGAATGTAGAAGAGAAACTACATAAACTAGATGATCTTTCTTTTAAGGTAGACCACTTAGCCAATGAGTTAAAATTGCTAAAAATTGAAACTTCTTCTCCTAAGGAGAGGGAAGTCATCCCTATTAATGCTACTCAAGTGCAAATTAATGAAAATATTAGGATGATGGCTAAGCTTAAAGAGAGATGGGCTAGAGAAAGGGAGGAAGAGGAAAGAATTAAGAGCCTTCCTACCCACCACACTGTTGCTACTATCCAAGTTATTGAGGATGTTCACACTCTTAGCACCCAACGTACTCCTGGTCCCAATGGACCTATTAATGGTGATGCTATAGAAACTACCAACCAGGTGAGCCTTAAGGACACCACTACCACTTTACTTGATGCTCGTGACCTTGATTTTGATAATTGCACTCTTACAGAAGTTATTGATTTCCTTCACAAAATGTCTAGAGATCCCCGCACTAGCACGCTAAACCTTGCCTTCACAGAGCATATCACTAATGCTCTCATCAAAGCTAGGGAGGAGAAACTCAGAGTAGAAGCCTCCATACCTAGAAAGCTAGAAGATGGTTGGGATCCTATGATAAAAAATTATTTGAATGACTTCTCTTGTTATGCATTATGTGATGTTGGTGCTAGTACCTCTGTTATGCCCAAAAGGATATATGATATGCTTAAATTGAAACCTTATGATTCTTGTTCTTTTGGTGTTCGTCTCATTGATTCTTCCATAAAGAAACCTTTGGGGAGGATTGACGATGTTCTTATTGTTGTCAATGATAATTATGTGCCCGTTGATTTCACTATTATGGATATTGAATGTGATCCTTCATGTCCAATTATTTTGGGACGTCCCTTTTTGCGCACCGTTGGTGCTGTCATTGACATGAAAGAGGGTAATATAAAATTTCAGTTTCCTCTCAAGAAAGGGATGGAACACTTCCCTCGTAAGAAGGTCAAGTTACCTTTTGAGTCCGTTGTACGGGCTAGTTATTCTTTTACTCTTGATAAAACTTGATCCATGCATTATGCCTAGCTTAAAGGCATAAAAGAAAGCGCTTTTGGGAGGCAGCCCACATGAATAAATTTTTTGCTTTTGTTGTGTCTTGATGTTGTTTACTGCTGTAGCATCATCATTGTATCTTTGCTTTTCATATTTGTGCCAAGTATAGCCTCTGATTGCTAGAAAGTTCAAAAGTTGTGAGGTGCTGTCCAGGAAACAGATTCTGTCCTTGGATAGAAAAATTCGTATAAAATCACCAGATCATCTTTTTGGTCTGAATTTTTTCGACAGCGTTCTCTATATAATTGTCTTTCGTGCGTCAGTTCTGAGTTTTTTGATTTGAGTTGCAGAAGTATCCCGAACAGGTCAATTACTGCCTGCTATTCTGTTTTTCACAGATTCTGTCCTGTTTTGCCTTACCTTCACTTTGCAAATTAAGAACTTGCTTTTTCTTTGCAAAAACCTTTTGGCAATCTTGAGAAACAGTAGAACTTCAAGAATATCCTTATTTCCAGCAAGGTATAATTATTTTATTAAGGGTACTAACCTCGCTAATCAGATTATGATGAGTTGTGTATGAAGGGAGTTTTCAAGTGTGCGAGGGAAGATGATAAAAATATTCAGGAGTGTCAAGCGCTCAAGCTTGGGGATGCCCCCGTGCACCCCCAAGAAATATTCAAGGAGACTCAAGCGTCTAAGCTTGGGGATGCCCCCGTGCATCCCCTTCTCCATCAACATTATCAGTTCGTCTTTCGTTTCGCTATATTTTTATCACTTCATGTGTTATGTGCTATGCTTGGAGCGTCTTGCTTTTAGTTTTCTTTTTAGTTTTTTCATAACGAGTCGGAACCCAGCATTCCTTTATGTGGGAGAGAAACACGCTCCATCTCTACCTAGAACATTACATAGAATTTTCATGTCTATCTATGCTGTGTGTGTTCTTTGTCTTTTAATAGCTACTATCGTGCTCTGCTCTTAGTATTCATGCTTATCTTTTCAAGAGCTTTTATTTAGTTGGTTGCTTGAACTCTCTTTAATTACCATGCTCACCTTATTAAGAGAGTTTGCTTCCGTTGCATGGGTTAATGTGTCTATGATAAAGATGCTACTTTCATGATGGTGTTTAGTAGTTCAGGTTTTCTTTTGGTTAATCTCAAATAGCTGGGGGGTTCCCAATGTGTTATTGGAGTACCAACTGGGTTTGTTTGCCTATGATATGGTATGGTTTAGTAATATCTTCCTTCGAGAATTTATTTTGATTTACTTGGCGTATGCTCACGCATATTCAAGACTGTAAAGAAAGTCTGTCAAACCTTGATGATCTTTTATTTCTGAGTAGCGATATAACTACCATGCCTGATTCAATATTGCTTTGTCGCTCTGCATGATTATGACCGTCATTGCTCTCTTAGTTGGTTGCTCCCAGTCTTTTGCTAACCTCCACCTGCACTAAGCAAACTAACCATGCAATACATAGCTCATGGGAAAGTAGCCTAAAAACTATTGTGGTAAAGAATATGTTGCTTATGTATCTTATTTCTTATAAGTTGCTTGCTGAGCGGTAACCATGTTTCTGGGGACGCCATCAACTGTCACACTTTTGTTGAATATCATGTGAGTTGCTATGCATGTTCGTCTTGTCTGAAGTAAGGGTGATTTACCGTGGGTTGAATTAATATGCATATTGTTAGAGAAGAACATTGGACCGCCAACCAAAGCCATGCATCATGGTGGAAGTTTTAGCTTGGACCTTATCCTCAATCTCTCATGAGAATATGCTTATGCATTAAAGAGGAGTCCATCATCTATTTTCTATGATGTCCCGGTATGGATGTCCTCAAGTTGAGATCTATCAAAAACGAGAAATCAAATGCGGTCTATCTCCTTGGACCTTTGTATAGGTGGCATAGAGGTACCCCTTTGTGACACTTGGTTAAAACATATGTAATGCAATGATAACCCATGGGAATCCGAGCTAATTAGGACAAGGAGCGAGCACTATTAGTATTCGATGCATGAGGCTTGCAACTTATAGGATGTTTTATGCATGACACATATGAAGTACTACTACCGTTGACACAATTGCTTCCATGTTTTCAAAATAAAAAGCTTTAGCACTTAACCTTTCTTTTACCTTTATGTTGAAGCACCAACTACTGAGAGCATGATTGTCATTCTGAGTGTAATGTGCATTGTTCCAAAGTAGCATTGTCTTTTGCATGATTGTGATATCGTTTATTCTGAAATGATTGTATCTAGTCATCACTTAAATCTTGAAGGTGCCCCTGCATTTATGTTTTGCATCACTAAAGGGGGCAAGCTAGATATCACTTTATCATATTTGCACATCATGTTCATTGCAAATCTTTTTGATGTTTCAATTTCATGTTGTAAAACTTTCAGTCATTTGTGATTTTCTCTTGAGACAACTTAATTACTTTAGAATCATTGTCTCGGTAAGCTTTTGTCATATGACTATGAGAAAGTCCTATATGGTTAATAGCATGTCACCACAGAAATTATTCTTGTTATCATTTACCTACTCGAGGACGAGCAGGAATTAAGCTTGGGTATGTTGATACGTCCAAAATGTATATATAATTTTTGCTTGCTCCATGCCACTTTTGGGTGATATTGCTATGATATTCATACACTTCCATACACTTTTGATCATATTTGGACTAACTTACCAATCCAGTGCACCCCATTGCCAGTTTCTGTTTTCGGCTGTTTTTGTATTTCAGGTTTTCACGTTTCGAGAACTGCCCAGAAAAATCCAGAAAAATTATATAAAAAATCAGCGATCCGGAAACAACACTGCGTCCGAAGGGCAGCATGGGGGGGCCACAGGGGCTCCAGGCGCCCTGTGGGCGCGCCCCCCCTGGGCCCCGCCGGGGGGCGCCTGGGCCACCCGAAGCCCGTCCGGTGCCCCCCTTTGGCATATATTTAGAGGGACCTCCGAAACCCTCAGAACAGGAACTCTTTTCGCGATCCCATCTCTGTTCTGCCGCCGCCGCCGCTTCCAAGATCGGGAGCACCAGGAGAACTCTTCCCAGCACCCTGCCGAAGGGGAGGATCACCATCGGGAGCTTCTCCACCACCATGGACGCCTCCCGGATGACTCGTGAGTAGTCTCCCTTGGACCATGAGTCCATGACCAGTAGCTATGTGATGTTCTCCTCCTGTTCTTGTGCTTCACTAATTAGTCCTCGTGAGCTGCCCTACATGATCGAGGCACCTATGTAATCCTTATGCTGTTGCTATGTTGAGTTTGCTGGGATCCGATGGATTATGAGATTATGTTCAGATTGATCTTGAGTAATATATTTGATTCACCTCTTTTATATTTTAGTTCATAAGTAATTCTTGCATGTTCTCCGTTGTTATTTATTGCTTTGGCCGAGTAGTAGGTAGTGACTCCAAGAGGGAACGTTATGCTCGATTGTGGGTTCATGCCCCTCGATGACTAGCTTGAGTGACAGAAACATGAGTCTAGGGGATGTGCTGTTGCCACAAGGGGGAAAACAACGGTGCTTGTTCCCGCGGGTGCAAGGATTGTTTACTTTACGCAAAGTTCTTTTAATGCAGTTGTCTGTTGCATTGAGTTTACACTATGGGTGGGACTCGCAACTTAATACCAGCGAGATGTTCTGGATAGATATCTCAAGGTGGATGATTAGTAGTAGATATTGATGGATTTCGGTCTACTTACTTTGGCGTACCACCCATGCTTTGAACCTCAACCTTTCTTGCAATGTAATCAGCATTGGTTTGCGTTCGTGGTCCTGTCAATTGCCCAGCTGTAATTTGTTACCTCACATAGCTGTTTTATCGTCTTTTGGGAGAGAGACATCACTAGTGAACATCATGAGACTCCGGTCCATATTACCATCATTGATCACATCCACTATTTACTTTCCGTTATTATTTACTATTGCAAAAACTATCTATCACTACTATCATTGCTTTTAATCCTTTGTGAACTACAAGGCCGGAGAGATTGACAACCTCTCTGTACTCGTTGGGAGCAAAGTTATTTGTATCTGTGTGCAGGTCCACGTTGGTTGCTACTAATCTGGCGCCGTAGCAATTGACACCTACTTGTTGAACCTAGGAGTCTCTGGGGAATCGATCCTTGGCATCTTTGCTAGGGAAAACACTTCTACTTACTGCATCTTACACCTTCCACTTGGGGTAACCAACGAGGGTTTCGAGGCCCATCAAGGGCCCGTTCAGAATCGCCCGTGTCTCTAGGCCTGGTGTTGTGCGCCTGGAGACGCATGATGGGATACCTATCCAGAATTCCTGGAACATCGAACACCTCAGGAGGTTCTATCCATAATCAAGGCTTCATGCTCGTGAACGTCTCCGCCCGTGACACTCTAACGTAATAATGAGTTGGGACTGTACACGCCTCGGAGTCTCCTGTGCGTTGCCTACGGGCCCTCAGACAGGGCTCCCACCCAAGCCCTAGTGGCAGTCCTTAGCTACGCGCTGGGAAGAAGACGTAGTGTAGGGGTCGGACGCGACCTTTTCCGTTTTTGCTTGGTGTTTGGCTGTCAGCCTTTTCCACTTCCTTGGCTATCAGCCCTTCCTCTACCCCATGCTATGAAGTTCTCGTGTTTCTCGCGCTTCTTGCGTTTTGATGAGAGTTTTTGTGTTTGGATCTTCCTCACCTGCTTTAGGTTCAGCTATGCCACTCGCGCTCCTTCACGCGCCTCGCGCGTGGGGGCTGGGGCACGGTCGGTCACCGGCCCTCGGCCGCCGTGGCCCCGTGACCTCGCCTGCCCAAGCCTGCTCAGGCTCTGGCGCCGGGCTGCTCAATCCGTGTAAGCTATCTACCGAGCCGCTCAGGCTCTTGTGCTCTAATCCGCGCTCGGCACACTCAGCAGATCTCAGCGATCGACCCCCGCTCGGGGGCTGTACGAGCCCATCGGACCCGGCCACCTCCTCACGACCCGAAAGGGCTCATGACGCCAGAATCAGGAGGACTCCGCCTCAGGACGGCAGGACGCATAAAAGCTAAGTGACTTCATTTGAGCAACAAAAGCATGACGACGAGTTCTCGCTTCTTATATACATCACAACCCATTACACGCCTCCTCAAGGCAACTTGAAACTTTGATGCATAAAAGACATGAAGGAAAAGAAAGGAGAAGAAGCAGAAGCCGCCCCTGCTCAGTCGGAATCCTCCGGCTCCTCCGGCTTCACCGAGCCACGGCGGCGTGGCGATCCCCTCCCCACGCCATACCGAGCTCGGCGGCGTGGTGGTTCGTCACGGCCGCCACTGCTAGAGGAGCTGCTGCTGCCACAAAGGTGGGCCTCGCGGCGCCCCCAAGGACTGAGGCCGTCTCCGGAGGAGGGACCGCTCCTCTGGACATCCTCGCCCTCCTCGTCGTCAGCCTCGGGACAACACCCAAGGCGCCTCCCTTCCTCTGAGAAGACTCTGATGAACAGCGTGGAGACGCCATCATACCTGAAGTGGAGCGCACACCTCCCATGCAGCCGGCGCGCACGGGCAAACGACTGCCAGCCACACTCCAAGAACACATCGCCCGAAGGAGCCACCTCAACCTCCACCCAGGATGCGCCGCTGCAGCAACCGTCGACCTGCAGCCACATGCCTCCAAGGCCTCCGGCCGAGAGCACGTCGCCAAATGAGCGGGACCCTGAGCCACGGGCCACCAGGCTTCTTTGCCCACACCATGAACTCCGACGAGACATCGAATGAATGGAACTGTGGGCGCGGAGGGCGCGCGACCAGCAGGCACCTTTGCGCGCCCCTCTTCCTCCACGACCGCGACCACCTTCGACACGGGAGGACGCCCCGTGCCATCCATCGGCGGCCGCGGCATAGCTCAAAGGGCCGCGCCCGCCTCCCCGAGAAGACGCTGCGGGCGCAGCGGCATCCTTGCGGGGACGACCGCGACCCCTCTTCGGTGGTAGTGGGACTGGATTCTTCGGGGTCTTCCCCTTCTCCGCGACGGATGGCTTCCTCGGCGGCGCCATGAAGGTCTTGCGAC
>LR738715.1:263161613-263172062 GCA_902687465.1 Secale cereale
AAGTAAGGAGAAGACGGTGTTGGCTCGAAAATGGCGTGGGGGCTTCCCCCTAGCCCCATTTATAGGGCGGAGTAGCCCAACCGCCAGCCAATGGTGTCGCAGCCATTACTCCCTCGTCACCCGCGCCAAGGAGTTGTCAAGTCGCACGATCACCAAGGCTGCGTGGGAAGCGGAGCCGCCACGTCCCATCCAGCAATCGCGCGCCGGCCTGGCCCGCAGCCTTTTAGGGCACTCGATGCTTCGTCCTTGACTAAGGATTCGCCACGAAACCAACTCCGCGCGCGCCTTGGGCCCGGGGGCTACTGTCGGCGTACTGGGAACCAGGGTACCCAGACTTGCCTGTCTATGGGCCGCGACGTGCTCCTTCAAGCGGCCTGGTACGGCCCAGCTGATCGACCAGCTGCTCAAGACCCTCGCGAGGGGCCAGGCGTCGCGAGGAGAACGACGTCAAGACCTCCTCGGGAGCGGCTTCGGCAAGGCGTTGCGGAGGGGTGGAGAATCCAAGGCCAAGCTTGCCTCAGGAGGAGGCAGTGATGTCAGCAGTGAGGGATCACGCCAGCGGGTGCCAGCGTCCGCTAGCGGCACAGTTGCCATTTCGGTGCAAAGGAGACAACGCAGCTGTTGGTTCCCAAGGAGCGGGGCAAAGGTTTCCTCTTTGGTGCAACAAGACCAAAGACCGCAAGGACGATAAGGAGGATGTCACCGTCGAGCCCACCACTGTGTCACCGCCTGATCCTTTTGTAGGCGTAGACTGCTTTTGTCAGGGTAGGAACGTCCTTGTGTTCCCGCTCAAAAATGGCCGTTGTGGAATCCCTTCCCGCCTAAACATTCCGGGGGAAGAGGACCGTGCCGCCTATATAAGTAGCTAGAACCTCCACTACAAGGGAAGAGGATCGACTCACACACTTGACCACGGCACAAGGAGCAAGAACACTAGCCTCCTGACCCTCCTGAGCTCAGGAACCCTTGTACCAGTTCATATTCTAGCTCGCCCGGAGCCAATCCACCAAAGCGGGAAGTAGGGTCTTACACCACACGGTGGCCCGAACCTGGATAAACTCTTGTGTGTTTGTTCGTTGTTTGCTTGAATATTTCCACCGAGACGAGAGCGAGGCGCTAGGTAGACGTGAGTGGGAGAGATCTTCGTTCACGCCCTTGTGTTCGAACTTAACGGGTTTTGTGGAGCCCTGAATCCGACAGCCGCACGTAACTGCATCGCGTGGCAACGTGCATGGCGCAACTGCATGCATATGGGGCCCCCGACGTGATCGTGCGCAGGCGCAACCGCTGGCAGAGCGCGCGCGGAGGGACGCGAGCAGAGCGCTCCACGGTCGCCTCAATGGGGAGCAACCATATATATGCATATAGCAGTTGAACATACAAGGAAGAGTTGTCCACAAGCCGACCGCACCGACGGACCCGAACAGAGCGCGCATAAGGACGAGAGCAGAGCGCGCCGCGGCGTTTAACAGCGAGCACAGCGCACTGCGTCACCTAACTGCGAGCAGAGCTTGCCGAGGGACGCGAGTAGAGGCTGGCACAGCGGCTAACTACATTGTCGCACCGCGCCCGGCACAACCGCATGCACACGAACGTGTGTGATCATGCGCGGGCCCCAAACACTGGTAGTACAACTTATAAATTGACAGATGGAGTACTACTTACAGTGATGCATATAATTAAGCAAAGGGATTGCACATGTGTGTATTGACTAGAACGAGAATGCAATAGCACAATAAGAATTAAGGCCACGATGATGTGATCCCAGTGGTGGTTATAAGAGGCAAGAAGATAGATGCATCGATCAACGTACGACCTCCTCCTCCTCCTCAACTTAGTGCGTCGGGCCACCGACTGGCGGCTAAGGAGCGGCGACTTTTGTGGCGATGTCAAGGTGCTTCTCAGCAAAGGCATCCAAGGCTTCCAGCCGGTTGAAGAAAGCCAACATCGTAGCATCCTCACTGGCCTTATAGATACCTATGTACACGATTTGCTCATACTCTTGGATGTGTGGGTCAATGAATTCTTGCAGGGCAAGGCGCCTCGCGACGAGCGCGACCTCCAGGTGGACATTCTTCGTGGCGTCGGCGGGCAGTCGTAGGGCCACCGGTGCTTGAAAGAGGTTCCGACCATGGAGGCCGATTAGGGTGGCAGGCAATGAGGAGCCCGGGCGCATGGGCTGGAGGATTACGGTGATGTCATCCGCGAGCTTATTGACGATGTTGAACTTGTTGGTGGTGGTAACGGCCATCTGGTCCGACAGAGAGTCATAGCTAGCGGCGGCGGCTATCCACCAACCGGTCGCCAACACCGTCTGGAGACGACCCACGGTGTCATGCCTCAGGCCGGCATCATGGACCACATGGCACAGCCGCTGGCCGCTCGCGCGGAATGCCACCATGGGTCTGGAGTGAGCACTTTTGCGCTTTGTGTAGGTGCTTAGGCAAATGCTTAGATGCATACGATGTGATAGATGCATTGGAATGGATGGGCGCCTTTATATGAGTGCAAATTGCATTGCATTCACATCGTGCTGCATATTTTCCCGGTCCCCCTCCCATTACTTCCCTCATGCATTCACAATGTTAATTGAAGGAGGATGCATCATTGGTCATTCAACATTTCAGGATTCCCTACCCTCTCCCTCGTCTGCATTAATGCTGTATCAGGAACTGCACTGCCCGCTGCACGCCCAGCTGAACATCCCTCCTCACCTCCATCCATGCTTAATTACTGAATTTTAATTGCAAAAATTAGATACTGCTAGTGATTTTTAGCTTCATATTTTGACAAATCACAATGTTACAAGGATTGACAAATCTTACCAAATTGTTTGTACGTGGTTGCACACGGGTCATCCAAAACAACCGTTTGCGTTGAAGGGATGCACGAATCATGCGCTGCTCTCACTTTGCATACGGGTGTCCTATCCAAAATGTTTGTGACCAAGAGCTGCAGAAATCCTGCTTGGCACATTTTCTCTTGGTGTCGGGGGAAACTGTCCGCCACGAACACCTATGGGACCGGAGCCCCTTGTCTGTGCGGTACGAGGGCGGAGGGAGCACGAAGAGCAGATCGTAGCGAGCACGCGGGCAGTTTTACCCAGGTTCGGGCCGCGGTAGACGCGTAAAACCCTACTCCTGCTTGGTTGTGTATTAAGTTGGAGAGCTTGGGAGCTTGAAGAAGCAGCTACACCGAGCGTATGAGTGATCTAGGTTCCGAACCCCCTCCACGTTGTGCATGGGCCTCCTTTTATAGTGCAAGGGGTCACCGACAGGTGTCAACGTAGGAGAAAGGGGTAAAAACGTAAAAGAGGTGGTAGTTGTAACAGTGCGGGAACAGTGGAGCTACAGTGCGAAACAGTGGTCGCTACCTACTTTGACAGTGGGGGACAAGGGCATTTAATGCCCGTCGCCGTCGACCCCAAAAGCTCCCGCCCTTGCGTCTCCGTCTGCCACGGCGATGGATCCACCACCGTGGAGTGCCACCGTGTCCCCCAGGCTGCACAGCCATCCGCCACGCGTCCCTGGATAGGCCCCAGGGTGACGCGTGGGCCGATGAGCTGGAGCGCGGGCACACAGCGCAGCCTTCCCGGCAAGCACCTTGCCGGGGCCTTGATCTTGCCGGGCCCGGGAGCTTGCCGCTCCCCGGGCCCTTGCCGGGGCGCATATAGCGCCGAGGCGTGTCTTCTAGTCTTCCTGGCAAGGTCCTCTTGCCAGGGCCTTGTGCTAGTGGGGCAGTCTTGAGCCTGGTACGGCCTTCCCGGCAAGTTCCACTTGCCGGGGTCTCGATCTTCTGTCTTGTATACTTTGTTTTTGAGTGGTTTAATAAGGGGCAGAAAGGTCTCCGGCGAGCGTGTGGTACACCCTGCCGCGGGAAGCAGCAACTGCCCGTGCACAAGTTGGGGTACTGAGGTACCCCTACCTTAGTACACCGACAGGAGCCCCCGGGCCTGGGCCACACACGGTGCCCAGCGCTGTTGGGCCAGGCCCAAAACAGTGCACGGGCACACGCGGCCCACAGCGTGCCGAATCCACTTCCGTATCCGCCGCATCCCTCCGTAACGGCACACGTCGATTGCGGCGTCGTGGGATGGGACGTGCCCACGTTCCATCAATGAAAAGGGCGAAACGCCCCCCACTCCCCCATAAAAGCAGAGGAAGCAGGAGCGGTTCCCCTCCTTGCGCTTTCATTGCTTCTTCTTCTTCCTCCAGAGATCCCTTTGCGCTCCGCCTCCACACCTCCGCAGCCATCGCCTGCAACTCCGGCGTCGCCAGGCTCTTCGTCCCCCTCCTTCCGCCGCGTCCGCCATGGCCCCGAAGACCGACAAGGCGAAGGCGGAGAAGGCCAAGAGGGAGAGGTCGGAGCAAGCGGCGAAGCTCGCCGCGTACCGGAAGCAGAACCTCGTCTTCCCGCCGAGGCTCGGCGCGCGGGAGCTCTGGAACAAGTACTACTTGTTCTGGGCCAAGGAAACCAAGGCGCACCCCCGCACGCGAGCATATCCGGCCGCCGCCAAGGACAACTACCCCGGCGGGTACTACTTCTTCGCAGCTTTCTTTCACTGCGGTCTGTGTCCTCCTTTCTCTGATTTCTTCTGCGATATCATGCACACCTACGGCCTCCATCTTCTTGACTTCACCCCCAACGCCATCCTCACAATGGCGGTTTTCGCACACATGTGCGAAAACTTCATAGGAATACACCCAAATGTAGCGCTCTTTAGGCACTTCTTCACCCCTAGAGCAGAGGCCGACGCCCCCCTCTCCGGAGGAATTTCTTGGGTTTTCCGTCTGAACAAGAAGGGGTCCTACTTGCCGGGGGAGCTCCGCGGCAAGTGGGAGGAATGGCGCGCGGAGTGGTGCTGGGTTGTTGAGGACGAGCCGCAGGCCTTCACCGCGCCGCGCACAACCCCCATCGTGCGCGGCAGGGACTGGAGCGAGCTAGACTCGGACGACGTCAAGCTCGACATCGCGCTCATCCGGATTCTTCGTCTTCGGGTGGCAAAGCTGTCCGTCGCAGAGGTAGGCGCAGACTTCCTCCGCCGCCGCATCGCCCCTCTCCAAGATAGGAAAAGGCCGGCCTGGGAGTACGGCGGCCCGGCGGATATAATGAGGCTGCTCCCCGGGCTAAACTTCAACTTCACGACGCTGGAGCTGAAGGGGATGGTCCGAGAACTCTTCAAGTACGACCCGGCACACCCTGAGTGGTTCAGACCTCCCCGGGAAGTGGTGCCCCTCTGCAACAGCACAGCTTGCGATCCTCTCCGGGCCATGATGCCCGCTTGCGATTCGCACGGCGTGGACCGCACGTGGATTCCGCCCAAGCCCATCGACGTCCTCAACTTCTACGACAACCTCTTGGAGGTGGCGAAGAACAAGAACGACATCAAGGAGCACACGCGGGACACCACCGACCAGGAGATCGCCTACATGGCTTCTCGGGCTGAAGAGGCCGCTGCAGCTGCAGCGGCAGGAGATTTTGGGTACACGCCTGAAGAGGCGGAGGTTGCGGATGCGTCCACCCAGGCGGAGGAGGCGGAGATCCGCAGATTGCTGCAACTCCCTCCCGACGCACTCGCCGGGGTCCCCTCTCTGAGGCACTCCGGGATCCACGGGATCGCGGCGGAGGCCGCGGCAAGGGATGGCGCTGCCGGAGGGAACAGAGGCGCCGCGGGAAGCGGGGGCGCCGGAGGAAGCGGAGGCGCCAAGGGAAAGGAGGTCGCAGCACAGGGCGCTGGGCCCAGCGGGCCAGCCGGGGAGGAGGAGGAGGAGGAGGCCGAGGACTCCAGTGGATCTACGGAGCTCTACGCCGACGACCTCTCCTCGTCGGAGAGCTCCCCGCCCCCGGCAAGCCCAAGGCAGTCCCCACTGAAGCGTCTCCGCAAGGCGGCGACGGGGGAGAGGGCGCAGGCGCCCCGGCAACAACCAGCTCGCCGGGCAGCTCCCCGGGGGAGCCAAGCCGCGCCAAGGGCGACCGGCGCACCAGCCACAGCAGAGGCGGCCCACGCGCGGGCCACGACGGAGGCGCCTCGCAGGCCGGCGTCGAGCCGACAGGGGTCTTCTCGGAGCGGAGCAGCGGCTCCGCCCACTCCCCGGGCTCCGGCTACCACAGGGGCTGGGTCTTCGCAGCCCCCAGCCCCCGGGACTGCCAAGCGCCCGAAGGAATCTTCATCTTCCGCTCCTCGCGCCGACGCGCCCCCGGTGGAGTACGACTTCTCCGCCTTGAGCGAGGACGACGAGGAGGATCAGGAGTAAGGATCCAAGATATTACACCTTCTCGGGTTTTGTCTTGATTATTGTTGATGCTGACTTTGTTTGTTGCTTTGATTTCAGGACCTTGGTTCAGCGCGCGGCGAAGAAGGCCAAGGCGCCCGTGGTCGAGGTCGCGGAAGGCTCGGCCACCGTGGCAACAGGGGACGTGCCGGAGCCAACCCTGCCGGACCCAAGCGCTGCTCCGAGGAGCAGCCCCCAGCGCAGCCCCCAGCGTAAGTCTGGGGTCCATCCTTCCGCTTGTCGGGATGCGCTTAGGGATTTTGTCTTCTTTCAACATCTTGATGTTTCTTGTCTTTTCTTGTGCAGAGGTGGAACCACAGCGGCAGGAGCGCCCGGAGACCGTCCTTGAGGAGCCGCAGGCCCCGCCGTCCCCGCCAAGGCCGAACTCTCCGGCAAGGGAGAGTGCTCCGCCAAGGGCGGGTACTCCGCCAAGGCAGAGTACCCCGCCAAGGGCGAGCAGTCCGGCGAAGGCGGCCACTCCGCCAAGGCAGAGCTCCCCGGCGAGGGAGCCCGCCGCTGAGGACGTCCGCCAAGGTATGTCTTGTAGTTTGTCTTCTTGGCTTCGTCTCTTTTTGGATATTTGCTTGAACTTCTTTTTCTTCTTCTTCTAGACCTTCCTCCCCCTGAGCCCATGGAGACGGAAGTCATCAACCTTGAGGAGGAGGGCGCGCAGGGCGGTGGCGGCGACGTCCCGGTCGCCGAGGACATGGCCGAAGCCGCCGAGCCGGCCGCGCAGGAGACCTCTCCGGCTGCGGACGCAGCGGCCGGGGAGGGGGACGGCGACCGCACCGCCGACCCGGAGGCGGCGGGAGCATCAAGTGCTGCGCCGGCCGCCGACCCCTCCGCCAGCAAGGAGCAGGGCTACTATCTTGAAGCCCCCAACGGCGTCTTCATCCAGATGCCGTGGGGTTCGTCGTCGCGAGCTCCCGCGGAGGGCGAGGCATTTGACGGGGAAGTCCTCGCCTCCGCGGGCCTGAAGATCGTCGAGGCGCCCGGCGGGAGCGAGGGGCCCGAGGAGGAGAAGCTGCTCCACCAGCTCCTGGCCCTTTACCGGGCCAGGCAGGCGAAGCTTGCCTCCCGGGAAGCCCTTGCCGCCAAGGCCGCCGCGGAGATGGAGAAGCGCGCGGCGGAGCTCAGCGCCGCCAACCAGGCGGCCCTCCGCGAGGTGGCGGAGGAGCGCGAGCGGCTCGCCGGCGAATACCAAGAATGGGTGTTGGAGAAGGCTGAGGCTGAAGAGCAGCAGCGGCTCGCCGGGGTGGAGCTGTCCCGGCGAGAAGGAGAACTCGCCCAGCGCAAGGTCCAACTCGACTCCCATGAGGAGGACCTTGCCGCTCGGGAGGCGGCCCTCGGCGGGGAACTGAAGGAGGCGAAAGCCGCCGCGGTTGCCGCAGAAACCGCCAAGAAGGAGCTCGCCGCCAAGGTCGTGCAGCTGGAGAAGGCGCTGAAGGTGAGCGCGGAGAAGGTTGCCGCGCTCATCACGGAGCGCGAGAAGGACGCCCACACCAACTCAGAACTCCAGGTGCGTCTTTCTGAGAGGGGCGACGAGTTGAAGACCGCCAAGGACTCCATCGAGGACTTGGAGTTGAAGGTCGCCACACTGAAGGATTCACTCGACGCTGCCCGGGCCCGGGAGACCAAGTTGAAGGAGGAGCTCCGTAAGGAGCGGACCCTAGTGGACAGCGCCAACAAAGCGGCCGAGCTCTTCCGCAAAACTGTTGAGGTATGCACTGAGGACTTAGTGTCTTGCGCGTCCAACATCGACCAGGAGCTGCTGGCGTTGAAGCTGGAGCACCTCATCTACTCCCCGGATCCGAACCTCCCACACAGCGCCAAGCTCAGCCTCTTCTTCAGGGGAATCGCGCCGGCCCTTGCTGATCTGCGGAATAAGATCCCCGCGCAACTGGCCGAGGAGACGCGCCTGCTCTGCGCGGGAACTCTGGAGCGCGTGCTGACGAAGATCGTGTACCGCAATCCGGGCATCAACCTCACCAACGTTCTTCGCAGCTTGCCGGCTGACGTGAACACGGAGGCTTTGAAGGAGCAGGTCGCCCACATCATTGCCAAGGTGGCCAAGATCTCCAGGAAGGAGGGCGACCGCGTAGATTAGGCCTCCATTATCTTTATCTCTTTTTGTTTCTGCACATGATGTCATGAACTCATTAGTCCATTGTGACAAGTTATCCTTTGTAAGATATTTATCTCATTTTGATCAATCAGTGCAATGTTATCTTCCTTGTCTTAATCCTTGACTTTGTACGTTTTTCACCCTACGCTCCCGGGGAGCTTGCCGGCAAGGTACCTTTGCCGCGAGCGCTGAGTGCTGGACTCTGAGCAGCCTGCTGGCCAAGGCCTCACCGGCAAGCAACCTTGCCGCGGCTAGCCGCAACGCACTTAGCTTGCTGAGCGTACTCGGAAACGAAACAAGGGCGCGACACTTGTCGCAGCTCACTTAAATCGTTGAGCGAACTCGGAAACAAGATAAGGGTGCGGCGAACTACGGGTAGGTTCCTCTGCGCACAGGTTTTCCATACAAAGTGTGATTGTTCAAGGAAGACAACTAAAATTTAAAATTTGAACTGGTCAAATTCTAACAACTTAGCTTTCATATGCTGCTTGCTTTCTGGTAAGGCTTCTCTTTCTTGAACAGCACTTGGTTCCCCTCCACCTCCTTCCCCCCGGCAAACTTGTGCGCGAGGAACGTTCCTTCTGCTTAAGAGGCAAAGGAAAAGAAGAGGGAAACAAGTACATGGCCTTTCGGCGTGCTAATGCTTACCGGATATTTGAGTGATGCACCAAATGCCAAACAAAACATGCAAATAGCGAAGAAAAGCATGCAAAAGGCAATTGGTGCGAAAAACACAAAGACTTTACTGATGCACGGGGTTTGCGCCCGGCTTTGTACAAAGGGTTACATGCGACAGCGGCAGAGCTTGTACAAAAGGTGGTTGCCGGAGCGGATCACGGCAACCGCGCCTCATGGGTAAAACTTGCGAAGATGCTCTATGTTCCAGGAGTTGCTCACCGGTAAGCCTTCTTCGGTCTCGAGGCGGACAGCGCCGGGCCTCGTAACTTGTCTCACCCGATATGGGCCTTCCCACTTCGGCGTCAACTTGTTGGAATTCTTGGCGGACTGAACACGCCGAAGAACAAGGTCGCCTTCCTCGAGACTCCTGGCCTTGACCTTGCGGCTATGGTAGCGGCGCAAGGCTTGCTGGTATCGAGCAGCTCGTACAGCAGCCTGGAGACGTCCCTCCTCAAGGAGCAATGCATCATCTTGCCGCAGTTGCTCTTGCTCGAGCTCATCATAAGCGAGCACTCGAGGAGATCCGTATACGAGTTCCGTGGGGAGAACTGCCTCTGCCCCATAGACTAGGGCAAAGGGTGTCTGTCCGGTGGCTCGACTTGGTGTCGTCCTGATTGACCAAAGAGCCGCCGGTAGCTCCTCTATCCAATTTCTTCCGCACTTGCGCAGCCTGTCAAAGGTTCTTGTCTTGAGTCCGCGCAGCACTTCAGCATTGGCCCTCTCCGCTTGACCGTTGCTCCTCGGGTGAGCAACAGAAGCAAAACAGACCTTGGCGCCAAGGTCTTGGACGTACTGCATGAAGGTGCGACTAGTGAATTGCGTACCGTTGTCGGTGATGATCCTATTAGGGATACCGAAACGGCAAACAATCGACTTGAAGAACCTGACTGCTGACTGTGTTGTCACCTTTCTCACTGGCTCCACTTCTGGCCACTTTGTGAACTTGTCGATTGCAACGTACAAGTACTCAAAGCCCCCGACAGCACGAGGGAAAGGGCCGAGGATATCGAGCCCCCAGACTGAGAAGGGCCAGGACAAAGGGATTGTTTGGAGAGCTTGAGCTGGTTGATGAATTTGCTTTGCATGGAACTGGCATGCTTCACATCTGGTTACTAGTGCAGTTGCATCTTGGAGGGCTTCTTGCCAAAAGAACCCTTGCCGGAAAGCTTTCCCGGCAAGCGCTCTTGCGCCAATGTGGTGGCCGCATATGCCTCCGTGTATTTCCGCCAACAGCTTTTGTCCATCTTCTCTGGAGATGCACTTCAATCTGACACCATTGAGTCTTCTTCTGTACAGCTCGTTGTCCACGAACTGGTACATACTTGACTGCCTGGTTATCTTCTCTATTTCTTCTGGGTCGTCGGGAAGTTCTCC
>LR738715.1:263186733-263240804 GCA_902687465.1 Secale cereale
TATAAGTGAAGATCAATGAGTAGACAAATAATTAACTAGCTATGAGAAGACCCTCTCTCATTTAAGAATTTCAGATCTAATGTACTTTACTCAAATAGCAATCAAATCCTAACAAAAGAAAATGACGCTCCAAACAAAACACATATCATGTGGTGAATAAAAATATAGCCTCAAGTAAAGTTACCAATAGACGAAGCCGGAAGAGGGGATGCCTTCCCGGGGCATCCCCAAGCTTAGCTCTTGGTTGTCCTTTAATATTACCTTGGGGTTCCTTGGGAATCCCCAAGCTTAGACTCTTGCCACTCCTTATTCCATAGTCCATCAAATTCTTACCCAAAACTTGAAAACTTCACAACACAAAACTTAACGGAACTCCGTGAGATGTGTTAGTACAATAAATCAAAACATTCACTTTGGTACTGCCAAGACAAGATTCATAATTGTTGTCACACAATACCTATTGTACCTTATCATTTCCACTATTTATATCACTTAATATAAGCTACGGAAACATTAAAACAAGCAAACTATGCATTAGAAACAGAATCTGACAAAAGCAGAACAGTTTGTAATGATCTGGCCAACCACCATACGTACGGAACTCTAAAAATTCTGAAAACTTAGGACAATGTAGTCAATTTGTATACCAATCATGTGTAAAAATTTCAGCTAATGATCACGTTCCGCTGATTTATTGATTTTTTGCACTAGAGGCAAAACTTTCTGTTTTTGCACAGAATCAAGTCAACTATCAACCACACTATCCCAAAGTCTTTACTTGGCACTTTATTGAAACAAAAGCTATAAAACATGATTACTACTGTAGCTTAATCATGTGAACACACAAAAATATTGGGTAAAAGTATTGGGTTGTCTCCCGACAAGTGCTTTTCTTTAACGCCTTTTTAGCTAGGCATACAGATTTCAATGATGCTCACATAAAGATACGAATTGAAATATAAAAGGGAGCATCATGAATCATATTGCAAGAACATTTAAGTCTAACCAACTTCCTATGCATAATGATTTTTTTAGCAAACAAATTATGGGAGCAAGAATCAACTAGCATAAGAACGCAAAACAAGCATGACTTCGAAACTTTCAACACATAGAGAGTAAACTTGATATTATTGCAATACTTAAAATCATATGTTCATCTCTCATAATAATTTGCAGTACATCATGAATGAATTCAACAATATAACTATCACATAAAGCACTCTTTTCATGATCCACAAGCATAGAAATTTTACTACTCCCAACATAAGCAAATTTATTCTCATGAATAGTAGTGGGAGAATCATATGAAACTTGAATAGTATAAATTGTTTCCATATTAAAAGAGTAATGTTCACTAAAGGATATTCAAAACAATGACAATAATTATCACTACTTCTTATAACATGAGTATCATCACAATAATCGTCGTAAGTAGCAACTTTGCTCTCATCAGAGTCAATTGAAACCTCTTCCGAAATAGTGGAATGATTACTAAATAAAGTCATGACCTCTCCAAATCCACTTTTATAAATAGTGCAATCATCATAAATAGGAGGCATGCTATCATCATAATAAATTTGCACATCAAAACTTGGGGACTGAAAATATTATCTTCATTAAACATAGCATCCCCAAGCTTGTGCCTTTGCATATCATTAGCATCATGGATTGTCAAAGAATTCATACTAACAACATTGCAATCATTCTCATCATTCAAAGATTTTATGCCAAACATTTTATGAACTTATTCTTCTAACACTTGAGCATAATTTTCCTTCCCATCATTTTCACGAAGACATTAAAAATATGAAGCATATGAGGCAACCTTAATTCCATTATTGTGTAGTTTTCTTTTATAAACTAAACTAGTGATAAAATAAGAAACTAAAAGATTCAATTGCAAGATCTAAAGATATACCTTCAAGCACTCACCTCCCCGGCAACAGCGCCAGAAAAGTGCTTGATGTCTACTACACAACCTTCTTCTTGTAGACTCGTGTTGGGCCTTCAAGCGCAAAGTTTTGTAGGACAGTAGCATTTTTCCCTCAAGTGGATGACCTAAGGTTTATCAATCTATGGGAGGCATAGGATGAAGATGGTCTCTCTCAAACAACCCTACAACCGAATAACAAATAGTCTCTTGTGTCCCCAACACACCTAATACAATGGTATGTATATGTGCACTAGTTCGGCGAAGAAATGGTGATACAAGTGTAATATGGATGGTAGATAAAGGTTTTTGTAATCTGAAAATATAAAAACAGCAAGGTAACTAATAATAAAAGTGAGCACAAACGGTATTGCAATGCGTTGAAACAAGGCCTAGGGTTCATACTTTCACTAGAGCAAGTTCTCTCAACAATGATAACATAATTAGATCATATAACAATCCCTCAACATGCAACAAAGGGTCACTCCAAAGTCACCAATAGCGGAGAACAAACGAAGAGATTATTGTAGGGTACAAAACCACCTCAAAGTTATTCTTTCTGATCCATCTATTGGGCTATTCCTATAAGTGTCACAAACAGCCCTAAAGTTCATACTAAAATAACACCTTGAGACACACATCAACCAAAACCCTAATGTCACCAAGATACTCCATTGTCACCACAAGTATCCGCGGGTTTGATTATACGATATGCATCACACAGTCTCAGATTCATCTATTCAAACCAACACAAAGAACTTCAAAGAGTGCCCCAAAATTTCTACCGGAGAGTCAAGACGAAAATGTGTGCCAACCACTATGCATAAGTACACAAGGTCACTGAACCCGCAAGTTGATCACCAAAACATACATCAAGTGGATCACATGAATATCCCATTGTCATCACAGATAAGCACATGCAAGACATACATCAAGTGTTCTCAAATACTTAAAGACTCAATCCGATAAGATAACATCAAAGGGAAAACTCAATCCATTACAAGAAGATAGCGGGGGAGAAACATCATAAGATCCAACTATAATAGCAAAGCTCGTGGTACATCAAGATCATGCCAAATCAAGAACATGAGAGAGAGAGAGAGAGAGATCAAACACATAGCTACTTGTACATACCCTCAGCCCCGAGGGTGAACTACTCCCTCCTCGTCATGGAGACCGCCGGGATGATGAAGATGGCCACCGGTGATGGTTTCCCCATCCGGCAGGGTCTGGAACAGGCTCCCGATTGGTTTTTCATGGCTACAGAGGCTTGCAGCGGTGGAACTCCCGATCCAGGTTTATTTTCGGGGGTTTCACTAGTTATAGGAATTTTTTGCATCGGGGACAATTCAGGGGGACCCACGAGGAGATAACAAGGTAGGGGGCGTGCCCTTGGGGGACACGCCCCCCACCCTTGTGGTGGCCTCGTGGATCTTCTGGTCCATCTCCGGCACTCTGTGGGCTTCTTTTGGTCCATAAAAAATCATCATTAATTTTCAGGTCAATTGGACTCCGTTTGATATTCCTTTTCTGTGAAACTCAAAAACAAGGAAAAATCAGAAACTAGCACTGGGCTCTAGGTTAATATGTTAGTCCCCAAAATCATATGAAATAGCATGTAAATGCATAAAAACATCCAAGAAAGATAATATAATAGCATGGAACAATCAAAAATTATAGATACGTTGGAGACGTATCAATGAGCCAGGAGTGTGACGATAATATGAAGAGCCATGGAATAGTTCCACAACTCACTCCTCCGGATACACCACAAAGAAATGGTTTGTCGGAACGGAGGAATCAGAATCGGTTAGATAGTGATGAATCAGTTGGATTTACCCTTGTAATATTGGGGATACAATCTGGACACTTCATCCTTCACACTTAACAAGGTACCGTTAGAGTCTGTAGATAAAACATCATATGAGATATGGATTGCGAAGAGTCACAGTTTGTCTTTTCTAAACATCGGGGTCTGTGAAGCATGTGCCAAGTGACTCCAGTTAGACAAGCTCACACCAAAGTCGGACAAAGTACATATTTGTGGGATATCCAAAGGAAACCTTGGAATATTACCTCTACAACCATGAAAAAGGCAAAGTGTTTGTCGCTCGACATGGATTTTTCCTTGAGAAAGTGTTTCTTAGTTGAAAAACAAGTGGGATGGTAGTTCGACTCGAAGAAATTCAAGAGCCACATGAGGACAACTCGTTAGGTGATTCCACCACACTAGATTTAGTCAAGCAACCTATAGTGGAGTTGGTGTATCCGCCACGAAGGTCATAAAGTTGCGCAATATGCGTGACTGTGATGTGTTCTTATTGGAACATGACAAGCCGGCTACGTATGTGAAAGGGATGGTGATCCCGTATTCCGAGTTTTGGCTTGAGGCCATGATATCCAAATTAAAGTCCATGGAGTATTATCAAGTTTAGAATTTCGTTGATCTGCAAGATGGCATTCAAACCATTGAATGCAAATGGATATTTAAGAATAAAATTGATATGGATGGAAATTTTCAAATCTATAAGGCTCAACTTGTCGCTAAATGTTATCAACAAGTTCAAGGAGTTGACTACGATGAGACTTACTCACCAGTAGCGACGCCTAAAGCAATTTAGATCATTCTAGCTATTGTTGCATATTTTGATTATGAGGGCAAATAGATGTCAAAATGGCTTTCCTCAATGAAAATTTAGTCGAGGATGTGTATATGACACAACTCATGGGTTTTATTGATCCAAAGAATGCTAGTAAGGTATGCAAGCTTTAGAGGTCCATTTATGGATTGAGGCAAAGATCTCAGAGTTGGAACATGCATTCTAATGAAATGGTCAAAGAGTTTGGCTTGATCAAGAATGACTATGATGATTGGGCATACAATAAATCAGTGGGTGCTCAGTCATATTTATAATCTTATATGTGGAAGCATTTTGTTCATGCTAGCTTAATCAAAGAGTTTGGTTTGATGAAAGAAGTGACTTCCTCTAAGTTCATGTGCATTTGATGCAAGTTGCCGCCATGAATTCGAGAAAGTTGTTTTTTGCTTCATTTGGAATCGTCCCAAGTCAGTCATGCACGTGCGAAGTATTCTGTAGTTTGGAGACTTGCAACCTTCACTCTATATGTATCCCTAGCACACCACACCACCGACTGACTTGTTTGAGAAAAAGGAGTATGTCCTAAGGTTAACCCTTTATACTTCCATGTGTGCAGATTCTTATATCCTCGACAATGGTTCCCAAATAGAACTAGGTAATGTTTCGCCGTAAGATTCCTATGTGGTCATAATTGTCTTGCACAACATGTTCACATGTATCTTACAAGCCATATCATGTTTTGGACCTTGCTATCCAATTTCATTTCCCGAGAATCTCGCAACGTCATCTCATCGATTTGTGTTGCAAATTTTACTTTTTGAGACATGGTGAGTCTGAAGCATCTTGTCACCAACCTGATATGAATCCCAGGAAGATAGGATGGTTGGGGCATTTCAAAGATTTGGTCTTAGTTTCTCCGTAATCCCGGTAAGTCAATGTAGTGGTCATTTTGCTGAGTCAAGATATCATCCACTCCCCATGAGAATTGGACTTATTCCGAAAGGTGCTCCCTATGGATTTTGTGTTCCGGAAGTCCGACCTTTACTTGATATTCTAGATACCAAAAGAGTACCTATAATTGGGTTATGCTAGTACATCAAGGAGAACATTAGAAGTGGAGTGTTAAATGTCTCTCGGTCGACCATCTAGATTTTGTTACATTGGCACCATCTAGGTAGAATCTGAGAGAGTGTTGTCTTCCTTTGCATCTGCATCCTCCACCATTATTCATTGTGGTAGTACAAAGAGTTTCCAAGATCTTTGCATAGATGTTGGTAAAACCTTGATGAATATGGAAATGCTCAAGTTCTTGAAAGCACACTCTGTCACTAGGTTATATCATCGGTATCAATTGGAATGTGCCTTCCATTTGTCGAGTTGTCCTATAACTCTAGTTTCCTTTCCAAACTGATTATGTCATTTCTTTGAACTCCTTGAAATGATCATTTGCGAATTGCCTTAGTATGGTATGAAGAGTTTCAATGACTTCTATGTATCAAAAGTAATTCTTTTGCCACTTAAGGGAATACATCGAGGAGTCACCTCCTCTAAGTTGCCCCATTATGGAATCATGGCAAATTGTCTCCTCGCTACTATGACACATACTCACCATCTACTTAAGTGTGGAATTGTTGCCTAACAAATTAAACCTTCATCATCTGCTATTTTGTCATCCCTCTCAATGTATATTTCGTTTCTCAGCTCTAAAAATGTTCCGACATCTCATTCCATGAGTCGGTCGTGAGTCGCTCGATCTTTGTGAAGATCGGATTTTATACAGTTTCCTTCTCTTACTTCGTTATAGTTGACTGAAGATCTCGAAAGCAAGGATGTCAAGATTAACATGATGCAATGAATCAACATCCTTGAGAAATGCAATTAAGGACAGTATAACCGCACATAATCCCTGCCCTCACAGCGATTTGGGTTTTCGGCCGTCCGTTTTATTGATCTGTGAGTTTCTGGCCATCAGATTTCATCTAAAAAACAATTTGTTCCGCATCTATCTAATGCTGGCCCATCTGTCCTGTGGTCCGCTGCTCTGGAAGCCGAAGCGAAGTGCTCTGGTACACTGGGCCGTCGGCCAGCCCATTCCAGCGCTTCGCCAAAGGAGCGACCATGTCCAACTCGTTGGGCTGCCGTTTCCGTCACGCCCGTCCCCGTACTGTATCCCACCACCGGTCCTCATCCCCACCCCCGGCGGCGCTCTAGATGGATATCGGCAGCAGGTATTCCTATGGTGGCCGCGCCCAATAGGATCCATGGCAGCGCAGGTATGCTTCCCGTCCTCATTCTCTTTTTTTTTCTCCTCCGCGTACGACCCTTATCCGCAGCGTCCCACGCACCTCCTCTACGGCGGGATCCATGACGGCACCCAGCGGGATCACCACCGACGTGGCCACCATGGCCTAGCCCCATCCACCGTTGCTCCCCCTTCCTCCCAGCCTAGCCCTTCTCCCCCTTCCTATTTTCTATAGAACAAAAGGGATGTTGATGTGTGACTGATCCACGCCATCTACTGTAGAACAAAAGGGATTGTGTGATCACAATTTTGTATGAAGAAATGCCCATTACTTCTAATCACATGTAAGCTTTGTTTAATTTTGATCTATTCTTCTGTCTTGTGAGTTTATTAGTTATAGAGTTGGATGTTGATTTACCTCATGCCAGCACACCGGGCAAACGACTCTGTTTCTTGATGATGCTTCTATATTACAAGCAACTGAGGACATCTGTAATATCTTGATCTTCTCTGTGCAGAACAAAATCCAAGATTGGAGGTTGTTTCTCACATGTTGAGTAGGCATGTCAGGTAAGAATGATACTCCCTCCGTCCCAAAATTCTTGTCTTAGATTTGTCTAAATATGGATGTATATAGTCATGTTTTAGTGTTAGATACATCCGTATCTAGACAAATGTTAGACAAGAATTTTGGGACAGAGGGAGTAACATGCAGCATTGTAAAGCCACACAGACAGTAGTACTGTTCCGATGCTATCAATTTTAACTTGTTTTCCAATTGCAGTGACATGCTTCTTGGGCAGATCCATGTATGGTCGTTGCTCTCAGATGGAGAGACATTTGACCTCTGCGTTGTTCATTATCAATGAAACCAGACCAACACTTAGATTTGTAGTTTTGAGTGTAAACCCATGGATTTGTCGTTGTCAATGTCTCTATGATGTTACTTAATTAACTATATCGCCTTGACATTATCAATTCCTCAACAGGACTACATGGATGATGCAAACCAACGTGCTCACAGTAGGTACTGACTTTTTTATGGGATGTGTCTGTTGAATATGTAAGTAAAAGATTTCAAACATCTAATATGGTGTACCTCTTTTAATGTAAATCTAATGGTGCCTAGATAGTTTGTATTTAATAATTAGTTTTTCTAAGATAGATTAGTTTGACTACACGCTTCCTGAGGTATCTTCTATTTTGGAATAATCATAGAAGATTATTTCTTTGGACGCATATGTTGCGCATAGAATTGAAATCTTCTTATGTTCCAGTTGAGATTATTGACTGAAACTTAAGGAATATTCAAGTAATAGTGCACTAGCAGTTATTTTTATTTCTATATTCTCTTCATGAACACAACCATAACCAATGCTGGACCACCATGCCCAGGTGCAGCATGCAGGTATGGCTGAGATCCTTTTAGCATGTCTCCTCACCCTTGCAGGATATTGAGGTAGACGATATCAGCTTCAGTTGGATAAAGTATGGTCAGAAGGATATTCGTGGCTCCAAGTACCCAAGGTTAGTGGTGCTTGTACGGTTTCACTGGAATCACCATGAAAGCTCTTTCTTTTGTGCTCTACGGTGTACAATGGAGCTGGCCCAAGCTCTCTCAAGGGTTACTACCGATGCAACCATGGAAATATGCAGGGAGGCTGGACCGCTCTCTTAGGCTAACAATGGGAGGCTGCCCGCTTTCTGAGGCTAACACCTATAATAATTGATTAGGCTTCACAAGACTGAAATCAAAGGCCATTTTTTCCTTGAGAATTATGGCATATTTATGTTTATCTCTAACTGGCAACCAACATAGGATGTCCAAACCGAGCACATAGAGAAGTTAGAGGATACATGTGAGGACGGGATCATGCAGGTATAGGACATGGGCTCGGTCGACGATGGCTTCAGCTAGAAGAACTACAGCCAGAGACCAATTCTTGGGGAGAAAGCATAGTTTAAGAGATACATCAAAAAGTGTTGGTGCAAGCATGCATAATGTATGTGTGTACTGAACAGATTTAAAAGGGTGCATGTAAATCGAACAATGTTTTTGTTGCGGGCTCACATAATGCATAAACCCAAGCTTTTAGAAGGAAAAGATCCCATGTGTTGCATCTTCTACAAATATCATGTTTTTATGTTAGTTATATTACATTGTCCGGTGATAAAGTTTAGAATGACTGTTAGGTGGCATTGGTCAATGTTGGCAGTTGGTGATTTTAATATTTTCTCTTTGTAATCAGTATGTAATGTTTTAACTTTTTCCTCCGGTGATCGCTTTTTAGGGCCCTCAAACTCCCCCTATGGTCTCTGTTGCCGCTAAGCCATCCTTTTTGAGAGCTTCACATCCTTCCTTTTTTTGCAGGGAATTCTGAGCTTTATTCAATTAAACACATTCGCTGGGCAGTCAACCAATGATGAGGAAACTGGGAGTTTCCGTAAGACAACTTTCAGTCACAGTCATATCCTTCCACAAGGTTCCCTGGACCTGCTGTGAAAAATTGTATCAACTATTTTCTTAAACCAGAGTGTCCGGTTCTGTCTAATTTCAAACAAGTATTTGATTTGATAAAGATGAAAGTATTTAGAAGCCTAGATGAATTCTTTATTCATGTGTGTTAAAATTAGATTGCACTGCTTCCACGACCAGGAAAGAATGGAACAAACCACTTAGCAAAAAGTAATACTAGCAATAATAACATAAAAATACTTTCTATGTATTTACATTGTTCCTAATATATAGTGTCAAAATGGACGGGCACGGCAACGCGCGCCATCAACGATCTAGTGGATCATGAAGACTGTGTTAGTTCCATGTCTCCTCTGTCTTCTTACCTCATGTCTTGAATCTCAGGACGAGATTCTTGTTTAGTGGGGGTGAGTTGCACAGCCCTAGAATAATGTTTGTAAATAGTGGCATTTCATCCATGGATCATGTCTAAATTTATTTGAAATATGAATTGGGGGTGATCAGTCCCTAGCACCAAAATAACCGAACTAGGTTCAACTTAAAAATATTTTCAATGAACCAATGTGCCCTTAAGAAAAGTTCATGATTTTTGGTTAAGGCGGAAATCTCTGCCAAAATGATGAATATATTTCTAAGACATTATGGATTTTTGAATAATTCATATTGTATTTGGGTTGGAGAAAATAAATCCTATAAATATTTTAATTGGTCCAATAATTCTGAAACATTTTGTGGAGCTCCGGGATAAACCATATTCCATCCACAAAAGTTTCCAAAAGATGAAAAAAATTATTTGGTTAGTAAACCAAATTCAAAACATAAGCAAAAATAGAAAACAGAAAACATATATGCAAAAGAGAGAGAGTAAGAGAGAACCTACATGCCCTGCCCACCACTGTAGCACCCAGCCAAGCAGGGGCAGAGGCGTCTTCTACCTCCTACCAGTAGGAGCATCTACGTGCTTGCACACGCGCGCCCGGCGAGGCCAGCTCCTCCCTGCCTGATCACCCTCCTCGAGCCCATCCGAAGAGCCAGAGAGATGCCCTCCACTTCCTCTGCTTTTTCCCTCTCTCCCTGCCTCGCCCCTCGCCTCCCTCTCTCGTTCCTCCCATTGCTGAGCTAGCCATGAGTGCACCACGACCATTTTTGTAGCCATCACTATCCCCGCGCCCCCTTTCCTATCGGGAATCTCCACCAAGCCGGACGATGCCGGACGGTCCATAGCATCACCAACATCATCATCTTCGTCCTTGGCACCGATGGGCGCCATCGGCCGATTCGCGAGGTCCAGAGCTTCCCAGACCGTTTCGTCTGCACCATTCGCCTCGACGTGAGCCTCTAACCACCACCACCATTTTTATCCTTGTCTTTTCCCGTGTTCTAGGTGCCGTCCCCACGAATCCGAGCTCCAGCCGCCGCCATGGCCAACGAGCTTGACCCTCTCGAGCTCCTCTGCTCAAAAGCGTTGCACCACTGTGTTCCTGATGTGTCGTAGGTGCTTTCTCGCCTATTCTTTTGCTCGGAAACGTGCCCCAGCGCCATTGCTTGCAGCCACCATAGCACTACCACTACATAGCTCATCGTTGGTCTTATTTCGGCCACCCCTATGACATGTTGTTTAGGTCTTTGGATGCCGGCAACCAAGAGCTCCTCCCTGGTGGCCTCAGCGCGACCAACAATGGCATCTAGCGCCACCCGACGAGCCGCCGCCGCCGCGCCTGTGTGTCGCTGGCATTAAGTCGCCGACGTGGCACCGCATTAGGGCCTAAACACACTGCTGATTAAACCCCCCCCCCACACACACACACACACAGAGACGCTGACAGCGAGCCCACGACGGGTCAAATCTGAGTTAACGCGGGGTTAAAGTCGAATTTATCATTGTCTCAATGACATGCGGGTCCCACACGTCAGGTTTGACCGTGGCTGACCATGTTGACCTGCTGACGTCACCCTGACACAGAGGTGACGCAGTAATGCATTTTCTGGTTTTAGTGTTTTCCAAAATAGCCAGGGAATTCCATAAAATGTAACAAAGTTCTAAAATCCGTAAAAAATCAACAGTAGCTCAGAATGAAATAATCTATATATTAGAAATTATCTGAAAAATAGGAAGACTTTGTTTATGGCATTTCCATGCATGTTTGAACAACTTACATCTACTGTATATGAAAATTCAAATAAATTGCATTTTAAATGTCTTATGTGGAGTTTTAATTTGAACCATGGGCTCAAGCCAACTTCATTTAAATTGTTGCTAGCTGCATTAGCTCAAATCACATCATGTTGCCATGTCATGATCATGCATCATATTGTTGCATTGCATTGATTGTCTTCTCTCTTGTTTGCCGATGTTTGTTCCTCTCAGTAGACGTTGTTGTGACGATGTGATCGATGACACTGATGAAGACACAATACTATCTTCAGAAGTGCCAGGGAAGAAAACCACCTTGATCACTCCGATATAATCCCACTCTCTCGCTCATGCTCTCTTTTACTGCATTAGGACAAGAATGATTCAACTATTACATGTTGCGGTAGTTGAACCCCATTCCTTTGCATGACCTGTCTTTGCCATAGTAAAAAGTTAAAACCCACTTGCATGAGTCGGAGTTGTTTGAGCCATGATGTGCCTACTCATTCATGCTTGCTTGTTATGCCTGCTATGCTTAGAGTTGTGTCAGGTCTGATTCATCTAGGATGGATTGGGATGGTGATTAACATGTCCAGTTGTTGAGAGCTAAGTGTGTGAACACGATTTGGTAAAGGTGGCGATGAGAGGACATGTAGGAGTACATGGTGGGTTGTCTCATTAAAACCGTTCTCAGGAACTGCGTTTTGTGTTTGTGATCCAAGATAGTTACTACCACACATTGGAATGCTTAAGTGCCCCTCTCGACTTATTAATCGCCTCGATCTCTGTCCAGGAGTTGCAGCTAGTTTCTGGTGTTTTTAGGTTGTGTTAGTAGTCTACCTAGTGGCACCCCATACAGGTGGGCTTGGGACAAACTAGGCACCATGGCACGGTGTACCAAGTGGCATCCAGATGGTGGGCTTGGGAACCCTGCTCACATGATTTGGGGCCGTAGTGGAAACCTCGGCCTGACTTCCTTGCGGATGGAACTCAAATAGGCGATAAACCTGGACTAGAGACTTGTGGGGTTAGTCAGGTCATGGCCGACACCCTCGCTGGGCTTTAGCTTGAAGGTTGCCAAGTACATGTCGTGTAAACGACTATAAGTGGTGAGAGCGTGTGTGAAGAAGTTCATCCCAGCAGGGTAATATGATCTATTCGAATAGGCGCGTCGTCAGAGATGGACTACTTGGAAATCTTATATGGTTCATAGATAACTAGAAGTGGATACTCTGAAATGCACAAGATAAATCTGAGTGCTATGGATGGCCTTCTCGTAGGGAGACGGGAGAGGATCCATAGTGGCATATTGATATGGCGAATATGTGGACTCGTGCGCCCTCAACGAGATTACTCGTAGTCGTAGTACAGGATAGCCATCGAGTTAAAGCTGGCTTGCTGCAGTTAAACTCCATCACCCCCTTGGCTGATACTGATGCATACGTAGTTAGTTCTTATGTAGTCTTGTTGGGTACATATGTACTCACGTTTGCTTAATTTATCTTTTTGCAGAGAGACTTCAGTCTCACCTTAGATTTTTGCGATGAGTTCAACGTTGACCGATTAGCTTGGGAACCCCAGATAGGGGTATGGTTCCTTTGGAGGGTCTTGTAGATAGTCATGCTTTCTAGCCTTCTTTCTTTTCATTTGTCTATACAGAGAAGCTTCCGCATATGCTTGTTTCTTGTATGTGAAAGTGCAACTAATCCCCGGGTGGTTTTGGTAATTAATAACAACATATATATCATTGAACTAATATTATCTTGAGAATCATTTCAGAAAAGTTCGATGATGTGGGTATGGAAATGTCTGAAGAAGTGGACCCCTCAAAATGCTAAGACAAGCATTGGCAAAAGCTCAAGACTCTATTTTTGGTTTAGTGATCAAAGATCACATTGAGTCCATAGGAAAAGCCAATACTATTAAAAGGGGATGAGGTTGTGTTAATGTTCTTGTTGCTCAAGTGCTTGGTGATCTAACTCCCTCAACTATCAGCACTATTCACTACTTAACACACACCCATAAGTAATCTCGGTCACACCGATTTCTCCAACTCAGTCCCACCGAGATGAACCACTTCAGTTGTTTCTCCAAACCCTAGCTTCTCGGTCAAACCGATTCTGAGTTTCGGTCTCACCGAAAAAGGGCTGCCAACCTTCTGTGATCAGTTGACATCAATTCGGAATATCCGAGTTTATATTTTCGGTCTCACCGAAATGGCAAACCCTAACCTTTGACTCACTTCGGTCTCACCGAGATGGTATTTTCGGTCCCACCGAAAATCCCAACGTTCACTATATTTGAACTTTCGGTCTGACCGAGTTTTAACTTCGGTCTCACCGAGATGGTCAAATGTGTGTGTAACGGTTGGATTTTGTGTGGAGGCTATATATACCCCTCCACCCCCTCCTCATTCGTGAGGAGAGCCATCAGAAAGTCTACCATTCCTATCATACACTTTCTGAGAAGTGAACCACCTACCCTTGTGTTGAGATCAAGCCATTCCATTCCTACCATATGAAACTTGATCTCTAGCCTTCCCAAGTTGCTTTCCACTCAAATCTTTCTTCCACCACAGTCATATCAGTGAGGAGAGTTGAGTGTTGGGGAGTTTATCATCTGAAGCACAAGAGCAAGGAGTTCATCATCATCAACACCGTCTATTACCTTTTGGGGGGTGGTGCCTCCTAGATTGGTTAGGTGTCGCTTGGGAGCCTCCGTCGTGATGTGGAGTTGAACCAAGAAGTTTGTAAGGGCAAGGAGATCGCCTACTTCGTGAAGATCTACCCCGAGTAAGGCTAGTCCTCCGTGGGCGTAGGCCGTGATGGAATAGACAAGGTTGCTTCTTCGTGGACCCTTCGTGGGTGGAGCCCTCCGTGGACTCGCGCAGCCGTTACCCTCCGTGGGTTGAAGTCTCCATCAACGTGGATGTACGATAGCACCACCTATCGGAACCACGACAAAAATCTCCGTGTCACCAAACTGCGTTTGATCTTCTCCACCTCTCTTTTACATGTGCAATTTACTTTCCGCTGCATAAACTCTAGAATTGCATGTGTAGGGTGTTACTTGAACTGATCTTGTTTGTGAAACTGCCAAAAACATTGCATGATCTAAAGGCAGATTTTTTATTGTCAAGTAGTCTAATCACCCCCCCTCTAGACCTACTTTCGATCCTACAAGTGGTATCAGAGCTTTGGTCTCCATTGCCTTGGTTTCCATTGCATTGGACTCCATAAGCTTGGTTTCACAACCTAGGAGAGTATGGCGTCTAGTGAGGGTAATTATCGTAGAGGTCCTTACTTTGATGGTACAAATTTTGCTAGTTGGAAGCATAAAATGAAAATGCATATTCTTGGTCATAACCCAGCCGCATGGGGCATTATTTGTGTTGGCATGCAAGGTGACTTCTTTGAAGAAGGAAAAGTTCCGGATCGCGAAGCTACACCCGAAGAGCTGAAGATGTTGCAAAACAATGCTCAAGCTTGTGACATTCTCTTCAATGCTTTGTGTCCCGAAGAGTTCAACAAAATCAGCCGTCTTGAGAATGCTAAGGAGATTTGGGATACTTTGGTTGAAATGCACGAAGGTACTGAATCTGTGAAGGAATCAAAGCTGGATATTCTTCAAGGTCAGCTTGACAAGTTCAAGATGAAGGATGGTGAAGGAGTCGCTGAAATGTACTCTAGGCTTGCTCTCATCACAAATGAGATTGCTGGCTTAGGAAGCGAAGAAATGACCGACCGATTCATCATTAAGAAGATTCTCAGAGCTTTGGATGGAAAGTATGACACCGTGTGCACTTTGATCCAAATGATGCCAAACTACAAGACTCTCAAGCCAACTGAAGTCATTGGAAGGATTGTTGCTCATGAGATGACACTTAAGGATAAGGAAGAGCTTCACAACAAGTCAAGTGGTGCTTACAAAGCTGCAAGTGATGCTCCTACTACCTCAAGTGACAAGTTAGTTTCCAATGAAGACATAAGCCTAATGGTCAGGAACTTCAACAAGTTCTACAAGAATAGAGGCAAAGAAAGAAGCTCAAAATCTAGATCATATGATGGAAAGAGATCTTCTAGTCGTGATCGAAACTGCTACAATTGTGGAAGACCCGGACACTTCTCAAATGAGTGTACGGCTCCCCACAAGAGAAGAGAAGAGTCTCCAAGAAGAAAAGCAAGAGATGAGTCACCTCGGAGAGAGAGAAGGAGTAGAGATGATCGTTATGAACGAAGACCTTCTCGGAGAAGCAAGGACTCGGAGAGGAAAGACAAGTCATCAAGGAGCTACACAAGAAGAAGACATCAAGCTCATGTTGGTGAATGGGTCTCTGGCTCCGACTCTGACAGTCAATCCGATGGAAGCTATCACTCCGACTCCGACTATAGTCAAGATGAAGGTGTTGCCGGACTTGCACTCGTATCCTCCAACTCCAACTCCTACGACTTATTTGATTCACCAAATGAGGGAATTGGAAGATGCTTCATGGCTAAAGGCCCCAAGGTAACACACCCTGAATTCATTGACTTTGATAGTGATGAGGATGACTTGCTTGGTGAAGATGAGCTCTTGCATGATAAACCTAGTGAGCTTAGTAATGATGAAAATGCTAGTAGTCTTTATAGTCGAGAAGAGTCGAATGACAATGCTATGAAGGAGATTGAGCGTCTAACTAAAGAACTAAACACTCTTAAGTTAGCTCATGAAACAACTCAAGAAGATCATAGAGAGCTCCTAAGATCTCATGAGAAGCTACGCTTCGAGAAGCTCACTCTAGAGCAAGAACATGAGTTTCTAAAAGCGATCAATGACGATCTTCGAAAGAAGAGTTCTTCATATCTTGCCAAACGACTTCTCTTGTCTAATTTCTTGCCACCTATTAAGACTAAGCATGACAAGCATAAGAAAAATTCTTCCTCTAGTAGTAACAATAACAATGTTAAATCTAATGTTGTTACTTCTAGTAGTTCTCTTGATTCCACTAACAATGTTTCAAGCCAAGTTACACTTGAGCAAGAAAATAGCTTATTGAAGGAAATCATAGAGAAAGGTGTCTACAAAAGTCTTGCCGGAAGCAAGAACTTTGAGGAGATTGTTCGCAAACAAGGAAGACACCGGAAGAATCAAGGGATTGGTTTTGAGCGAAAGTTCAACGCCAAAGGTGTTGAGTGGGAAGAAGGTCAATACCCTACTCCACAGTTTGTTTCACAAAAGGAGAAGTATGATCCTACTTCTTCCAATGTGGAACAAGCTCAAGATGACCTTCCACCACAAGACCACAAGCTAAAGGCCAAGGACAAGCTTCAAGAAGAGATTGATGCATTCATTGAAGCACCTCAAGCCATGGTCGAGTGGGTTCCCAAGGACACATCAAGTTCTACTTCGTCAAGCTCAACTACAACACCAAGGATTCCCATCAAGATGATGTGGATCCCAAAGAAGAAGAACTAGTAGGTTCTTGAGGGTGACTCCGCCAACAAACTTCACTCATATTCATTTTGGCAAGAACTTGTGCAATCAACTTCCACATCATGCACTTGTTCATGGAGTCACAAACCCTCTTGTTGGTAAGTCAAGGGACAAGGTAATCATTGCTTTCATGGACATCATCTTTTGTGAACTTCACTCTATGTCCATGGATATTCTTGTTTGTTCCTTGTGGGACTAACCCATGTAGGTATTGAAAGTGCCCTAATCCAAAGGATTGCTCCCAACTCTTGATGGTCTACATCAACATTGAGCATCCACATCTTCAACATCTACATGAAGTCTTCTACGACAACCCAAGGTTAGTTTGACCCTTTAAAAGGGGTTCTCACATCTAGGGGGAGCTTTGCTCTAAAAATTGAGCTAAAACATCTCCAAATGATGTGAACACATAAATGCTTTATGTAAAAGTGGTAACCCCACTCGTGCTTAAACGATGAGTATGACCTATGATCAAATGTTCTCATTTGACTCCTAAGTCAATATACTCATATATAGATGACCTAGTCATCGACAATTTGTGTGCTAGTAGCTAGAGTTTTGGTTGTGCATGTTTGACACATATTTCAGTTGCTATCTTATTGTGTGAGCATGTTGGATGCATGATTTTATCCATTCAAGGACATCCATTTGTTGTTTTGACTGTTTTGGTTTCTTTTTCTGGCCAAATGGATGGACAAGAATGCCTAAGCACTTTCCCTAGCTATCTATGCTATCTTGTCTCAAAATTCTATTCATGCTTATATCACAACTTTGAACAAGTCTTTTTCGGACAGTCCGAGTGAGGAGCACTCGGAACCACCGATTCGTCTAAGGCTGACTTCCAAAACCTTCTAAGTCTATTTCGGTCTGACCGGCTTCTCAATCTCGGTCCAACCGAAACACTTAGATTGATCTAGGTTTCATCTCGGTGAAACCGAGTTCAAAATCTCGGTCTGACCGATATGTGTAACTGCTCAGCAGAAATACATCTCGGTGACACCGAGTTTTTCAACTCGGTCCCACCGACAGTACGGGGTTATATATACTGAGGGCTGCGCGCGATCTATTCCTTTCAAACCGTTCGCCCTCCAAGACCCCTGCTGCCGCCGCCCTGATCTAAGGATCGTCGCCTTCGTCGCCTGTGTGCCCTTGCCGCAGGTCTCCGCCGCCGTCAACGGTAATCTTCTCCTCCGTTGCCGCCGTAGAGGGACACCACCAAGTTAGGGTGTGTCCCGATCCCTATTCATGCTCCACTTCTGATTCTTGCATGATAGGACTGCCCTGATTCAATCCAAGTTTGATATGTTCCCAATACATTGTTCAGATCGTTTAGTTTCGAGGAAAATTCTTAGGTTTAGGTTTCCACGGAATGCATCTCGGTGAAGCCGATTCCTGAAACTCGGACTGACCGATTTGGTCTCTGACCATTGCACTACATAGCTCGGTCTGACCGAGTTGTGAAAATCGGAATGTCCGAATTGAAGTCTCTGTGAAACCCTAAGTTTTCGGTAGGACCGAAACCCATTTCGGTCTGACCGAAAGTGGTGTGTAGGTTCTGTTGAACACTTCGGTTACACCGAAACTTGAAATCGGTTTGACCGAAATACATTCTGTGAAAACTCAAAACTAAGTTTTTAACTCATTTTTTTGCAAAAACTTCTGCAGTTGTGATAACTCTTCTACTCTGCCTATACCTTATCTATTCACAGGTTTTTTCAGCCATGTCAGATGTCAGTGACAGCCAGAACAGGTCTGAGTCACCGTTTGCTGAGATTCCAGAGGCAGGTACAAGTCCTGAGGCTAGCAGCTCTAGTGATGATGGTGAGAGGAGCACCCCTAGTGGTCTGCCTCCTGCTGCTACGAGAACCAGGAAGAAGAGAGCTTCTGATTCTGAGGATTCCGACTTTGTTGCTGAGGAAGTTACCTCCAAGCCAAAGAGGCAAGTGGTTGCCAAAGAGCTCCAAGGGCAGCAGCCAAAGAAAGGCACGAGCAAAGTGAAGCAGTCTGCAGTTGCCAAGAAGCTCAACTTGGAAGAGCCTGCTCCAAGCAAGGTGAAGAAGACTTCCAAGAGGAAGAGAGTTGTTTATGCTGAACCTCAAGTTGATGCTGCTGAAGAAGAAGAAGAAGAAGATGCACCCCAGCCTCCTCCTCAGAAAGCTAAGTTCATGGGTGATGCTATTCGGGCTCAAGCCTCCTCCAAGCCCAAGAAGCCTGCTCAAGCTAAGGCAGCTCCAGCCAAGCCCAAGAGGACAACCAGAAGCATTGCAGCTTCTGAGAAGAACAAAGGTGAGATGCCACCTTCTGAGTCAGATGAAGAGCATGTGTTGCTCAAGCTCCGTCCCAAGTTGCCACTCCACAATGATGCTCATCCTCAAGCTGAGGATATGAAGGCAAGAAAGGACAAAGGTCTCAGGCTATGGAGACAGTCTGATCCATATGCCGTAAGAAGAAGGACTGCTGTGGACCCCAGATTCCACACCAGAGAGCAGCAGGATTTCTATGAGACTGTGCTAATGGATAAGAAGCCCATTGTTGCTGACACCAGGTATGTTGACTGGAAGTACATTGACAGCAGAGAGCATCGGGACTTCTTTCCCCATGTGCATGAGAGCTTTACTGCATGTGGAGTTGCTGATTTTGTGGGTCAAGAACTGACAGCCTGGAATGACGAGATGATCATGCAGTTCTATGCCACAGCCCATTTCTACCCCGATGGCAAGATCACCTGGATGACTGAAGGTCAACGGTTTTCTTCAACTGTTGCAGAATGGGCAGAAATTCTGAACGCTCCAGTGCAGAGAGAGGACGACATTGATGTCTATGGGATTCCTAAGAAGAGTCATGATTCCATGAAGAATATGTACAAGGAGATCCCAGCTGCTGATTTGGAAGGATGGAAGCTCGGCTCAGTGTATTATCTCCAGGCAGGTCTGACCACCACCAACACTATTCTGAGGCATACTTTGATGCCTAAGTTAGGTGACCACCGGATGATACGAGGCTATTCTATCAACATGCTGCACATTCTCGATGAGAAGGCACCTTTTAAGGTGATGGACTTGATGGTTGAGACCATTAAGAGGACTGCAGCTGACCAGAAGAGGTCATGTGGGTTTGCTCCGCAGATACAGATGCTCATCAACGCCAAGTTTGGCACGGGCAAATTCATGTTGGATAGGAAGCACTTGCCACTGCAGCCAGAGCATGAGGACAACGTAGTTGTGATGGATGAAGAGGATCCCACCTCAGTTGAAGGGCAAGCCAAGATCGAAGCTGCAAAGAAAGCCAAAGCTGACAGAGAGGCAGCAGCAGCAGCAGCTAAGCCAAAGAGCTTTGGAGAGCAAATCCTTGAAGCAACCCAGAGAATTGAACAACGCCTGGCCAGCATTGAGCAATCTCAGGAGAGCCTTGAGAGGATTGTCGAGGACAAGATCCACGCTCTAGACGTGAAGCTGACTGAGATTCAGGTGTCTGTCAACAAGCTTGAGGCAGACATGGAGGAGACTAGGCAGGAGAGAGCAGAGCTTATGCAGGATGATATAGTCCAGGACTCTCATCGCCAGACTGCTCCGGTTCCCAGAGGATCCAGGTCTGCAGCTATCCTAGTTACTTCAGCTCCAGCCACAGCTCCAGCTCCAGCATCCACTCCTCCAGCGCAGACATCAGCAGAAGTCTTCGCCGACGCAGCTATCTCTACACCGACATCTACCCAGACGGGAGCAGCCAGCCGAGCCCGCAGTGACGCTTAGCTCTATACCTTTTCGAACTTTTTGGTAACTTGTTGCCAAAGGGGGAGAAATTGCTATAGATCATAGGGCTTCGAGAGAGAGAGTGCTCTTTCGTCTTTTCGTTCTTTTGCCGGTTTTCCCTGTGATACATTGGTTTCTTTTGGTTCCAGATACTTTATGTGTGCTTGCTACTACGTTTGATGCTACCTTAATGTGTGCTTATTGCTTATCATATGCTATTTCTTATTGTATGGCTATTTACTCTTGTCTTGGTGATTGAGTGCATGTTATTCATTCTTATCATTTTGTGCGCTCCACCAAGATGTATGTGACATGAAAGAGTGACCCATAATCCTAATCGATTGTGCATTTGCATTCAAACGCAAATTTTAAATAATGCACAAATTTAGGGGGAGCTCTTGTTTATCACATACTTCTCAAAGCGACGATATTATTCTTTGATTATATCTCTTGTCGAAGCTTTGATCTATATGTTGTCATCAATTACCAAAAAGGGGGAGATTGAAAGTGCAACTAATCCCCGGGTGGTTTTGGTAATTAATAACAACATATATATCATTGAACTAATATTATCTTGAGAATCATTTCAGAAAAGTTCGATGATGTGGGTATGGAAATGTCTGAAGAAGTGGACCCCTCAAAATGCTAAGACAAGCATTGGCAAAAGCTCAAGACTCTATTTTTGGTTTAGTGATCAAAGATCACATTGAGTCCATAGGAAAAGCCAATACTATTAAAAGGGGATGAGGTTGTGTTAATGTTCTTGTTGCTCAAGTGCTTGGTGATCTAACTCCCCCAACTATCAGCACTATTCACTACTTAACACACACCCATAAGTAATCTCGGTCACACCGATTTCTCCAACTCAGTCCCACCGAGATGAACCACTTCAGTTGTTTCTCCAAACCCTAGCTTCTCGGTCAAACCGATTCTGAGTTTCGGTCTCACCGAAAAAGGGCTGCCAACCTTCTGTGATCAGTTGACATCAATTCGGAATATCCGAGTTTATGTTTTCGGTCTCACCGAAATGGCAAACCCTAACCTTTGACTCACTTCGGTCTCACCGAGATGGTATTTTCGGTCCCACCGAAAATCCCAACGTTCACTATATTTGAACTTTCGGTCTGACCGAGTTTTAACTTCGGTCTCACCGAGATTGGTCAAATGTGTGTGTAACGGTTGGATTTTGTGTGGAGGCTATATATACCCCTCCACCCCCTCCTCATTCGTGAGGAGAGCCATCAGAAAGTACCACCACTTCTACCATACACTTTCTGAGAAGTGAACCACCTACCCTTGTGTTGAGATCAAGCCATTCCATTCCTACCATATGAAACTTGATTTCTAGTCTTCCCAAGTTGCCTTCCACTCAAATCTTTCTCCCACCACAGCCATATCAGTGAGGAGAGTTGAGTGTTGGGGAGATTATCACTTGAAGCACAAGAGCAAGGAGTTCATCATCATCAACACCGTCTATTACCTTTTGGGGGGTGGTGCCTCCTAGATTGGTTAGGTGTCGCTTGGGAGCCTCCGTCTTGATGATGTGGAGTTGAACCAAGATGTTTGTAAGGGCAAGGAGATCGCCTACTTCGTGAAGATCTACCCCGAGTAAGGCTAGTCCTCCGTGGGCGTAGGCCGTGATGGAATAGACAAGGTTGCTTCTTCGTGGACCCTTCGTGGGTGGAGCCCTCCGTGGACTCGCGCAGCCGTTACCCTCCGTGGGTTGAAGTCTCCATCAACGTGGATGTACGATAGCACCACCTATAGGAACCACGACAAAAATCTCCGTGTCACCAAACTGCGTTTGATCTTCTCCACCTCTCTTTTACATGTGCAATTTACTTTCCGCTGCATAAACTCTAGAATTGCATGTGTAGGGTGTTACTTGAACTGATCTTGTTTGTGAAACTGCCAAAAACATTGCATGATCTAAAGGCAGATTTTTTATATTGTCAAGTAGTCTAATCACCCCCCCTCTAGACCTACTTTCGATCCTACAAGTGGTATCAGAGCTTTGGTCTCCATTGCCTTGGTTTCCATTGCATTGGACTCCATAAGCTTGGTTTCACAACCTAGGAGAGTATGGCGTCTAGTGAGGGTAATTATCGTAGAGGTCCTTACTTTGATGGTACAAATTTTGCTAGTTGGAAGCATAAAATGAAAATGCATATTCTTGGTCATAACCCAGCCGCATGGGGCATTATTTGTGTTGGTATGCAAGGTGATTTCTTTGAAGAAGGAAAAGTTCCGGATCGCGAAGCTACACCCGAAGAATTGAAGATGTTGCAAAACAATGCTCAAGCTTGTGACATTCTCTTCAATGCTTTGTGTCCCGAAGAGTTCAACAAAATCAGCCGTCTTGAGAATGCTAAAGAGATTTGGGATACTTTGGTTGAAATGCACGAAGGTACTGAATCTGTGAAGGAATCAAAGCTAGATATTCTTCAAGGTCAACTTGACAAGTTCAAGATGAAGGATGGTGAAGGAGTCGCTGAAATGTACTCTAGGCTTGCTCTCATCACAAATGAGATTGCAGGCTTAGGAAGCGAAGAAATGACCGACCGATTCATCATTAAGAAGATTCTCAGAGCTTTGGATGGGAAGTATGACACCGTGTGCACTTTGATCCAAATGATGCCAAACTACAAGACTCTCAAGCCAACTGAAGTCATTGGAAGAATTGTTGCTCATGAGATGACACTTAAGGATAAGGAAGAGCTTCACAACAAGTCAAGTGGTGCTTACAAAGCTACAAGTGATGCTCCTACTACCTCAAGTGACAAGCTAATTTCCAATGAAGAGATAAGCCTAATGGTCAAGAACTTCAACAAGTTCTACAAGAATAGAGGCAAAGAAAGAAGCTCAAAGTCTAGATCATATGATGAAAAGAGATCTTCTAGTCGTGATCGAAACTGCTACAATTGTGGAAGACCCGGACACTTCTCAAATGAGTGTACGGCTCCCCACAAGAGAAGAGAAGAATCTCCAAGAAGAAGAGCAAGAGATGAGTCACCTCGGAGAGAGAGAAGGAGTAGAGATGATCGTTATGAACGAAGACCCTCTCGGAGAAGCAAGGATTCGGAGAGGAAAGACAAGTCATCAAGAAGCTACACAAGAAGAAGACATCAAGCTCATGTAGGTGAATGGGTCTCCGGCTCCGACTCCGACAATCAATCCGATGGAAGCTATCACTCTGACTCCGACTATAGTCAAGATGAAGGTGTTGCCGGACTTGCACTCGTATCCTCCAACTCCAACTCCTACGACTTATTTGATTCACCAAATGAGGGAATTGGAAGATGCTTCATGGCTAAAGGTCCCAAGGTAACACACCCTAAATTCATTGACTTTGATAGTGATGAGGATGACTTACTTGGTGAAGATGAGCTCTTGCATGATAAATCTAGTGAGCTTAGTAATGATGAAAATGCTAGTAGTCTTTATAGTCGAGAAGAGTCGAATGACAATGCTATGAAGGAGATTGAGCGTCTAACTAAAGAACTAAACACTCTTAAGTTAGCTCATGAAACAACTCAAGAAGATCATAGAGAGCTCCTAAGATCTCATGAGAAGCTACGCTTCGAGAAGCTCACTCTAGAGCAAGAACATGAGTTTCTAAAAGCGATCAATGACGATCTTCGAAAGAAGAGTTCTTCATATCTTGCCAAACGACTTCTCTTGTCTAATTTCTTGCCACCTATTAAGACTAAGCATGACAAGCACAAGAAAAATTCTTCCTCTAGTAGTAACAATAACAATGTTAAATCCAATATTGTTGCTTCTAGTAGTTCTCTTGATTCCACTAACAATGTTTCAAGCCAAGTTACACTTGAGCAAGAAAATAGCTTATTGAAGGAAATCATAGAGAAAGGTGTCTACAAGAGTCTTGCCGGAAGCAAGAACTTTGAGGAGATTGTTCGCAAACAAGGAAGACACCGGAAGAATCAAGGGATTGGTTTTGAGCGAAAGTGTTGGAAATATGCCCTAGAGGCAATAATAAAAGAGTTATTATTATATTTCCTTGTTCATGATAATCGTTTATTATCCATGCTATAATTGTATTGATTGGAAACTCAAATACATGTGTGGATAAATAGACAGACTTTGTGTCCCTAGTGAGCCTCTACAGGACTAGCTCGTTGATCAAAGATGACCGCGGTTTCCAGGTCATAGACATGAGTTGTCATTTGATAACGGGATCACATCATTAGGAGAATGATGTGATGGACGAGACCCAAACGTTAACATAGCTTTTGATCGTGTCAGTTATCGCTATAGTTTTCTGCATGTCAAGTATAAGTTCCTATGACCATGAGATCATGTAACTCACTGACACCGTAGGAGTGCTTTGTGTGTACCAAACGTCACAACGTAACTGGGTGACTATAAAGGTACTCTACAGGTATCTCCGAGGGTGTCTGTTGAGTTGACATGGATCAAGACTGGGATTTGTCACTCCGTGTGACGGAGAGGTATCTCCGGGCCCACTCGGTAATACGTCATCTCAATGAGCTCAAAGTGACTAAGTAGTTGGTCACGGGATTATGTATTACGGTAACGAGAAAAGAGACTTGCCGGTAGCGAGATTGAACTAGGTATAGAGATACCGACGATCGAATCTCGGGCAAGTAACATACCGACGAGACAAAGGGAACTGTATACGGGATTGCCTGAATCCTTGACATCGTGGTTCATCCGATGAGATCATCGAGAAACATGTGGGAACCAATATGGGTATCCAGATCCCGCTATTGGTTATTGACCTGGGAGTGTCTCGGTCATGTCTACATGGTTTCCGAACCCGCAGGGTCTACACACTTAACGTTCGGTGACGCTAGGGTTGTTAGTGAGAAAAGTGTATGGTTACCGAAGGTTGTTCGGAGTCCCGGATGAGATCCCGGACATGACGAGGGTCTCCGGAATGGTCCGGAGACGAAGATTGATATATAGGATGAAAGGTTTCGGAGTCCGGAAGTGTTCCGGAGAGCATCGGGAAATCGGTGGAATACCGAAAAGGGGTTTCGGGGGTTCCGGAAGCAGTTCTGGGCCTAATGGGCCACAAGGGGGAACACCACAGCCCTCAAGGGGCTGTGCGCCCCCCCTGGGCCCTCTCCTTGTGTGCCAAGGGGGGTGGACCCCTCTAGGGTGGCCGCACCCCCTAGCCTTGGGGGGCAAGGCACCTAGGGGGGGAAACCCTAGGGCCTGGCCCTGGCCGCCGCCCCCCCCCTGCCTTGGCCGCCGCCCCCCCTTGCCCTGGCCGCCGCCCCCCTAGGGGGGAAACCCTAGGGCGCCCTCACCTCTCCACCCCCCCTATATATAGTGGGGCAAAGGGAGGGCAGCCAACACACAGTTTGTGCCTCGGTGCTGCCCTCCCTCTCCCACAACATCTTCTTCTCCCGCGGTGCTTAGGCGAAGCCCTGCTGGAATTCTCCTCCACCATCACCACCACGCCGTCGTGCTGCCGGTTCTCCATCAACCTCTCCTCCACCCCTTGCTGGATCAGGAAGGACGAGACGTCCCCGAGCCGTACGTGTGAAGAACGCGGAGGCACCGTTGCTTCGGTGCTAGGTCTTCGACGATCTGAATCGCGACGAGTACGACTCCATCATCCGCGTTCATAACGCTTCCGCTTAGCGATCTACAAGGGTATGTGGATCCTACTCTCCCCTCGTAGTTGCATCTACTAGATTGATCTTGGTGAACGTAGAGAAAAATTTTTGTTTTCCATGCAACGTTCCCCAACAGTGGCATCATGAGCTAGGATCTTGCGTAGATGCTTTCTCGAGTAGAACACAAAAGGGTTTGTGGCGTTGATGTTTAAATTGCTGCCCTCCTTAGTCTTTCTTGATTCAGCGGTATTATAGGATGAAGCGGCCCGGACCAACTTTACATGTCCACGTACATGAGACCGGTTCCATCGACAGACATGTGACTTTTGTTGCATAAGATGGCTGGCGGGTGTCTGTCTCTCCTATCTTAGTTGAATCGGAATAGAACAAGGCGGTCCTTGTAGAAGGTTAAATAGCAACTTGAATATCACCGTTGTGGTTTTGCGTAGGTAAGAAACGTTCTTGCTAGATACCCATAGCAGCCACGTAAAACATGCAACAACAAATTAGAGGACGTCTAACTTGTTTTTGCAGGGTATGCATATGATATGATATGGCCAATGACATGATGAATTATATTTGATGTATGAGATGATCATGTTGTAATAGTTAATATCGACTTGCATGTCGATGCATACGGCAACCGGCAGGAGCCATAGGGTTGTCTTTAATTTTTGTATGACCTGCGTGTCAATCATTAAGCGCTTTGTAATGCTTTACTTTATCGCTAAACGGTAGCAATAGTAGTAAGAGCATGGTGGGCGCCAACAACCCCGATGGCGACACGATGATGGAGATCATGATGATGGGGATCATGGTGTGGCGCCGGTGACGATGGAGATCATGCCGGTGCTTTGGAGATGGAGATCAAAAGCACGAGTTGATGGCCATATCATGTCACTTATGATTTGCATGTGATGTTAATCCTTTTATGCATCTTATTTTGCTTAGGACGACGGTAGCATTATAAGATGATCCTTCACTAAAATTTCAAGATAAAATTGTGTTCCCCCCGAGTGTGCGCCGTTGCGAAGGTTCGTCGTTTCGAAGCACCACGTTATGATCGGGTGTGATAGACTCTACGTTCGCATACAACGGGTGCAAGCCAGTTTTGCACATGCAGAACACTCGGGTTAGACTTGACGAGCCTAGCATGTACAGACATGGCCTCGGAACACGGAGGACCGAAAGGTCGAGCATGAGTTGTGACGCCCGAGACCGACGTCCCAGAAGATCCCAGAAGATTCCAGAAGCTTCCAGAAGATTCCAGATGTTCCGGGTTGCCCGTGTGTCCTTTTGTGCTTGTGTTATTTATTTTTGCATTGCATCATGTCATCATGCCATCATGTCATTTTAATTTTTGCATCTCAACCTAAATAAACCGTGTGGACCTTCGGTCCATTTAAATCGAGGGAAGATGTCTTCTCTTTATAACATATAAAAGCCTCCTATTATTATGGAGCTATATTAAAAAATATTCCATTGCTTCGGAATCACCGTAACACACTTGCATAATTTTCCCCATTGTCTTTCACTTCGAGTTTTCACCTTAAAAATCTTGTCCGGTAATAATTCTTTTCTCGTTGCTCGAGGTTCCTCCAAAAACCCTCCTTCTATTTTATTTTTAATTCCTGGCATTTTTGCGGGTCCAGGGAATTTTACCTCTTGCCCTAACTCCTTTTCTAGCACCCCCTTCTTTCTTTCTTGTTGTGTTTCTGTTTTATTTTGGGAAAAGGATCAGCAGCAGTTTTAATAAAAGAAGGAGCCCAGCAGCTTACTCCTCCAGGCCGCACCTCTTCTCCCCTTCTCCTGGCCCAACTTCCTTCCCCTTCTCCCTAAGGCCCATCTGGCCCGGCCCGGCCACCACCTAACCCTAACTCCCAGCGCTCCCTCCCTCTCTTCCCGCACAGCCGCCGCCAGGAGGTCGCTCCTCACCCCTCGATCCCTTTCTGCCTCCCGAACGCCGCCACCCATCGTTCCCTCCAGCCTTCGCCCCCTCGCCTCTCCTTTCTCGCGAGCGCGACCCTGTCCTCCCCGAGGCCTCGTCGCCTCTTCCTCGCACAGGGCCTCTCGCCCCGCGTAGCCAGATCGCCAGGGAGGGTGCTCCCCAGCGCGATCCCCTCGAACCTCCAGTGGGTCGTCGCCATGGGGCCTTGCCGCGAGCCGCCGGGCGCCAGGAGCGCCTGCTCCTCTTCGTCACCAAGCCCCGAGCCGCGCCAGAGGCCTCTCTTCCTCGCCTTGGCCTCTGCTCCCCGCAGCCCCGAGCGCTGCCTCGCCATGGGAGTAGCCCCGCGGCCTCGTTCCCATCCTCCGCGTCCGTGGCCCTCCCAACTCCTGCGAGCGCCGTGGTCGCTCCTCCGTCCTTCACGCCTCGACCGAGGGCAGCCAGTGCCGCCCTTCGCCCCGCAAGAGAGACGCGCCAGCGCCGTCCTCCGTGGCCTCCCCAGCACCCGCGGCCCCGTTCCTCCTCGCCGCGCCCAAGGCCAGCCAGCAGCGCCGGCCCTCTTCCTCCCTGCGGCCTCCTTCGTCCAGCGCCGGCCAGAGGCCCTCCTCCTCCTTGCTGTTGCTGCCGCCTCCGGTGGTCTCGTCGCCTTGCTGTTTTTGGTTTTGTTTGTGTGCTGCCATGTGCTGTAATATTTTTGGACAGGAGACCCGTGTACCCTTCGGAGAAGTGAACATCTACAAAACGCCCGAGTTCGTCTACCGACGCCCGGAAAACGACTAGTACTTCTACCGTCGCCCCGAGTACAACTACCGTCGCCGGATCCGTCGGCACCCTCAAGTACCTCTACGGCGTGTACCACTACCGTCGCCCCGTGTACCACGACTCGTGTACCACTACTTCCACTACTACGCCTTCTTCCTCTACGTCTCGAACCGCCCCGAAACGCACGCTTCAAAGGTATAACCCCGAGACGTGACCCGTGTGATGCTTGCTTGTGTTGTATGAAATGTCTCTCGTGTGTGCTTCGTGCCCGTTCCACCTTTTGTCATGTTCCTCGGTTGCCTCGTCACCGACTCGTGGGAACCCGGTAACGGGATCACCCCACTTTCATCTCGTTTGACTCGTTCTCCGTCATCTTTTGCTCCGGTCTCGCAACGAGTTACCGGAACCGATATGTTGCCGTTGCATCATTTTCGGATCGTTGCCGTGGCATCCTTTCGTTCCACCACGGTGACAAATGCTTCTTATCCTCTTAAGTCAACCTTTTAATAATAACTTGCATAAAACTTGTTCATGTCATCCGCATCATGTTAACAACACTAAAATGCTTAATTGTTGTTTGCTTATAATTATTTAAACATGCTTATGGGGATTTTTCCGGATATGTTGTTGTTATTTCCGGCCTCATTTAAAATGTCTTAATAGTGTAGTTTCTTTATGCTTCACCTCTTGCCATGTTAACAAACTCTTAATCTTGTCTTGTTAATAACTAGAGTCAACTAAATAATTAAATGTGGTGTTTTGTCAATATGCAACTCGTTGCATATTGATCTCCACTTAACTTGTAGTATTTGTTTGTGCATTTTGCCATGCCATGCATAATTAAACCGGACATGCATCATGCTTGGATGTGCATCGTATGCCATGTTTAAGCTTGTGTGTTTACCGTGTTGTTTCCTTCTTTCCGGTTGCTTCTCTTGTTAGCTTCGGTTTCGTTCCGGAGTTGTGAGGTTTCGCTCGTCTGTTGCTCCGTCTACTTCATGGATCCGTTCTTCTTCCTTGTGGAATTCCAGGCAAGATGATCATACCTTTGGATACCTTTACTACCATTGCCATGCTTAGTTGTCTCGATGCTATCGTTACATGTCGCGATACCCATCTTTTATGTCAGCCCTCTCCTTGTTGCCATGAAACCTCTAACCTTGAAACCTTCCTAGCAAAAACCACTGTTTGGCTATGTTACCCGCTTGCTCAGCCCCGCTTGCTCAGTTCCTTCTTATAGCGTTGTTAGTTGCAGGTGAAGATGAAGATCGTTCCAGGAGGGAACTTGTTGTTGGATATATCACAATATCTATAATTATTATTAACACACCTATACACTCGGCATGGGTGGAAGGCTTGGCCTTTTGCTCGGTGTTTTGTTCCACTCATGCCACCTTAGGCGCCGATAAACCGGCATTATGTTCCTTGATTTTGCGTTCCTAACACGATGGGTGTAATGGGGACCCCTTGACAGTTCGACTTTGAATAAAACTCCTCCAGCAAGGCCCAACTTTGGTTTTAATTTGCTCATAATAACAACTTAATTAAATAATTAAATTGCATAGGGAGTTAGCGCTACCCGAGGATTCTTAATTCTACATAGCAGGGGGGGCCAGTGCTGATGGTGTTGGTCCCAAACGGGGAGACTGCGGGGCCGCCTTGGGGAAACCCGAGGTATCTGGTATAACCTGTAGGATCACCCATCCGGTCGTGTCCTGAGACTTAGATACGCGCGGCTACTATCAGGGTGTCGACACACCGGGAGGTCTTGCTGGACTTGTTTTACCATTGTCGAAATGACTTGTGCTACCGGGAAGCCGAGCCTGATCGGATTTTCCCTAAGATAAGGAGTGATGATATTATATTTATCACTTCAGCTAATCGTGAGAGCTTGTGATGGGCTAAGTTGGAACACCCCTGCAGGGTTATGAACTTTCGAAAGCCGTGCCCGCGGTTATGTGGCAGATTGGAATTTGTTAATGTCCGGTTGTAGAAAACTTGACAGAGGATCCGAAGTAAAACACACAACTGTGTGAGTAACCGTGACTGTCTCTTTTCACTTTGAGAAGAGAACACGGTGGGGTTATGTTTGATCGTATGTAGTTAGGATCTTTAGCGATCACCTCTTTTGCGACCGTTTGCGTAGCTTCTCATCTTATTCTGGTACTCGTAAGTTAGCCACCATATTATGCTTAGTCGCTGCTGCAGCCTCACCACTTTACCTCTTCCTACCCCCAAAGCTTTGCTAGTCTTGTTACCAATGGTTATGGGATTGCTGAGTCCTCGTGGCTCACAGTTACTACAACACCAGATGCAGGTTCAGCCGAGTTTGAAGCAGGAGCTGGTTCAAGTTCTTCACCAGGAGCTCGATGAAGAGAGTGTTTGTGACGTTTCGATGTTCAGTAGTGGTTTCTACTAGGATTCGTTCCTGACCTGTGGCTTTATGTTGTTTTGGTATCTTTCTTTTGGTTCTTCACCCGTAGTCGGGCTGTGATGTTTTGAATGATGTATTGCTTATGTAATGTATTGTGTGAAGTGGCGAGTGTAAGCCAACTATCTCCTTTTGCAATTTAATCCCTCTTTTACATGAGTCGTGCAAAGATACCAAACTTGAGATCATTCTAGGATGGACTTATGCCTTTAAGTCGTGCCTCGACACGTAGGAGGTATAACTCCATCCTGGGCATTACAAAGAAGAAGAAGATGCACCCCAGCCTCCTCCTCAGAAAGCTAAGTTCATGGGTGATGCTATTCGGGCTCAAGCCTCCTCCAAGCCCAAGAAGCCTGCTCCAGCTAAGGCAGCTCCAGCCAAGCCCAAGAGGACAACCAGAAGCATTCCAGCTTCTGAGAAGAACAAAGGTGAGATGCCACCTTCTGAGTCAGATGAAGAGCATGTGTTGCTCAAGCTCCGTCCCAAGTTGCCACTCCACAATGATGCTCATCCTCAAGCTGAGGATATGAAGGCAAGAAAGGACAAAGGTCTCAGGCTATGGAGACAGTCTGATCCATATGCCGTAAGAAGAAGGACTGCTGTGGACCCCAGATTCCACACCAGAGAGCAGCAGGATTTCTATGAGACCGTGCTAATGGATAAGAAGCCCATTGTTGCTGACACCAGGTATGTTGACTGGAAGTACATTGACAGCAGAGAGCATCGGGACTTCTTTCCCCATGTGCATGAGAGCTTTACTGCATGTGGAGTTGCTGATTTTGTGGGTCAAGAACTAACAGCCTGGAATGACGAGATGATCATGCAGTTCTATGCCACAGCCCATTTCTACCCCGATGGCAAGATCACCTGGATGACTGAAGGTCAACGGTTTTCTTCAACTGTTGCAGAATGGGCAGAAATTCTGAATGCTCCAGTGCAGAGAGAGGACGACATTGATGTCTATGGGATTCCTAAAAAGAGTCATGATTCTATGAAGAATATGTACAAGGAGATCCCAGCTGCTGATTTGGAAGGATGGAAGCTCGGCTCAGTGTATTATCTCCAGGCAGGTCTGACCACCACCAACACTATTCTGAGGCATACTTTGATGCCTAAGTCAGGTGACCACCGGATGATACGAGGCTATTCTATCAACATGCTGCACATTCTCGATGAGAAGGCACCTTTTAAGGTGATGGACTTGATGGTTGAGACCATTAAGAGGACTGCAGCTGACCAGAAGAGGTCATGTGGGTTTGCTCCGCAGATACAGATGCTCATCAACGCCAAGTTTGGCACGGGCAAATTCATGTTGGATAGGAAGCACTTGCCACTGCAGCCAGAGCATGAGGACAACGTAGTTGTGATGGATGAAGAGGATCCCACCTCAGTTGAAGGGCAAGCCAAGATCGAAGCTGCAAAGAAAGCCAAAGCTGACAGAGAGGCAGCAGCAGCAGCAGCTAAGCCAAAGAGCTTTGGAGAACAAATCCTTGAAGCAACTCAGAGAATTGAACAACGCCTGGCCAGCATTGAGCAATCTCAGGAGAGCCTTGAGAGGATTGTCGAGGACAAGATCCACGCTCTAGACGTGAAGCTGACTGAGATTCAGGTGTCTGTCAACAAGCTTGAGGCAGACATGGAGGAGACTAGGCAGGAGAGAGCAGAGCTTATGCAGGATGATATAGTCCAGGACTCTCATCGCCAGACTGCTCCGGTTCCCAGAGGATCCAGGTCTGCAGCTATCCCAGTTACTTCAGCTCCAGCCACAGCTCCAGCTCCAGCATCCACTCCTCCAGCGCAGACATCAGCAGAAGTCTTCGCCGTCGCAGCTATCTCTACACCGACATCGACCCAGACGGGAGCAGCCAGCCGAGCCCGCAGTGACGCTTAGCTCTATACCTTTTCGAACTTTTTGGTAACTTGTTGCCAAAGGGGGAGAAATTGCTATAGATCATAGGGCTTCGAGAGAGAGAGTGCTCTTTCGTCTTTTCGTTCTTTTGCCGGTTTTCCTTGAGATACATTGGTTTCTTTTGGTTCCAGATACTTTATGTGTGCTTGCTACTACGTTTGATGCTACCTTAATGAGTACTTAGTCATACTATGCCTTAATGTGTGCTCATTGCTTATCATATGCTATTCCTTTTTGTATGGCTATTTACTCTTGTCTTGGTGATTGAGTGCATGTTATTCATTCTTATCATTTTGTGCGCTCCACCAAGATGTATGTGACATTGAAGAGTGACCCATAATCCTAATCGATTGTGCATTTGCATTCAAACGCAAATTTTAAATAATGCACAAATTTAGGGGGAGCTCTTGTTTATCACATACTTCTCAAAGCGACGATATTATTCTTTGATTATATCTCTTGTCGAAGCTTTGATCTATATGTTGTCATCAATTACCAAAAAGGGGGAGATTGAAAGTGCAACTAATCCCCGGGTGGTTTTGGTAATTAATAACAACATATATATCATTGAACTAATATTATCTTGAGAATCATTTCAGAAAAGTTCGATGATGTGGGTATGGAAATGTCTGAAGAAGTGGACCCCTCAAAATGCTAAGACAAGCATTGGCAAAAGCTCAAGACTCTATTTTTGGTTTAGTGATCAAAGATCACATTGAGTCCATAGGAAAAGCCAATACTATTAAAAGGGGATGAGGTTGTGTTAATGTTCTTGTTGCTCAAGTGCTTGGTGATCTAACTCCCCCAACTATCAGCACTATTCACTACTTAACACACACCCATAAGTAATCTCGGTCACACCGATTTCTCCAACTCAGTCCCACCGAGATGAACCACTTCAGTTGTTTCTCCAAACCCTAGCTTCTCGGTCAAACCGATTCTGAGTTTCGGTCTCACCGAAAAAGGGCTGCCAACCTTCTGTGATCAGTTGACATCAATTCGGAATATCCGAGTTTATGTTTTCGGTCTCACCGAAATGGCAAACCCTAACCTTTGACTCACTTCGGTCTCACCGAGATGGTATTTTCGGTCCCACCGAAAATCCCAACGTTCACTATATTTGAACTTTCGGTCTGACCGAGTTTTAACTTCGGTCTCACCGAGATTGGTCAAATGTGTGTGTAACGGTTGGATTTTGTGTGGAGGCTATATATACCCCTCCACCCCCTCCTCATTCGTGAGGAGAGCCATCAGAAAGTACCACCACTTCTACCATACACTTTCTGAGAAGTGAACCACCTACCCTTGTGTTGAGATCAAGCCATTCCATTCCTACCATATGAAACTTGATTTCTAGTCTTCCCAAGTTGCCTTCCACTCAAATCTTTCTCCCACCACAGCCATATCAGTGAGGAGAGTTGAGTGTTGGGGAGATTATCACTTGAAGCACAAGAGCAAGGAGTTCATCATCATCAACACCGTCTATTACCTTTTGGGGGGTGGTGCCTCCTAGATTGGTTAGGTGTCGCTTGGGAGCCTCCGTCTTGATGATGTGGAGTTGAACCAAGATGTTTGTAAGGGCAAGGAGATCGCCTACTTCGTGAAGATCTACCCCGAGTAAGGCTAGTCCTCCGTGGGCGTAGGCCGTGATGGAATAGACAAGGTTGCTTCTTCGTGGACCCTTCGTGGGTGGAGCGCTCCGTGGACTCGCGCAGCCGTTACCCTCCGTGGGTTGAAGTCTCCATCAACGTGGATGTACGATAGCACCACCTATCGGAACCACGACAAAAATCTCCGTGTCACCAAACTGCGTTTGATCTTCTCCACCTCTCTTTTACATGTGCAATTTACTTTCCGCTGCATATACTCTAGAATTGCATGTGTAGGGTGTTACTTGAATTGATCTTGTTTGTGAAACTGCCAAAAACATTGCATGATCTAAAGGCAGATTTTTTATATTGTCAAGTAGTCTAATCACCCCCCCTCTAGACCTACTTTCGATCCTACAAGTGGTATCAGAGCTTTGGTCTCCATTGCCTTGGTTTCCATTGCATTGGACTCCATAAGCTTGGTTTCACAACCTAGGAGAGTATGGCGTCTAGTGAGGGTAATTATCGTAGAGGTCCTTACTTTGATGGTACAAATTTTGCTAGTTGGAAGCATAAAATGAAAATGCATATTCTTGGTCATAACCCAGCCGCATGGGGCATTATTTGTGTTGGCATGCAAGGTGATTTCTTTGAAGAAGGAAAAGTTCCGGATCGCGAAGCTACACCCGAAGAGTTGCGGATGTTGCAAAACAATGCTCAAGCTTGTGACATTCTCTTCAATGCTTTGTGTCCCGAAGAGTTCAACAAAATCAGCCGTCTTGAGAATGCTAAAGAGATTTGGGATACTTTGGTTGAAATGCACGAAGGTACTGAATCTGTGAAGGAATCAAAGCTAGATATTCTTCAAGGTCAACTTGACAAGTTCAAGATGAAGGATGGTGAAGGAGTCGCTGAAATGTACTCTAGGCTTGCTATCATCACAAATGAGATTGCTGGCTTAGGAAGCGAAGAAATGACCGACCGATTCATCATTAAGAAGATTCTCAGAGCTTTGGATGGAAAGTATGACACCGTGTGCACTTTGATCCAAATGATGCCAAACTACAAAACTCTCAAGCCAACTGAAGTCATTGGAAGAATTGTTGCTCATGAGATGACACTTAAGGATAAGGAAGAGCTTCACAACAAGTCAAGTGGTGCTTACAAAGCTACAAGTGATGCTCCTACTACCTCAAGTGACAAGCTAATTTCCAATGAAGAGATAAGCCTAATGGTCAAGAACTTCAACGAGTTCTACAAGAATAGAGGCAAAGAAAGAAGCTCAAAGTCTAGATCATATGATGAAAAGAGATCTTCTAGCCGTGATCGAAACTGCTACAATTGTGGAAGACCCGGACACTTCTCAAATGAGTGTACGGCTCCCCACAAGAGAAGAGAAGAATCTCCAAGGAGAAGGAGCAGAGATGATCGTTATGAACGAAGACCTTCTCGGAGAAGCAAGGATTCGGAGAGGAAAGACAAGTCATCAAGGAGCTACACAATAAGAAAACATCAAGCTCATATTGGTGAATGGGTCTCCGGCTCCGACTCTGACAATCAATCCGATGGAAGCTATCACTCCGACTCCGACTATAGTCAAGATGAAGGTGTTGCCGGACTTGCACTAGTATCCTCCAACTCCAACTCCTACGACTTATTTGATTCACCAAATGAGGGAATTGGAAGATGCTTCATGGCTAAAGGTCCCAAGGTAACACACCCTGAATTCATTGACTTTGATAGTGATGAGGATGACTTGCTTGGTGAAGATGAGCTCTTGCATGATAAATCTAGTGAGCTTAGTAATGATGAAAATGCTAGTAGTCTTTATAGTCGAGAAGAGTCGAATGACAATGCTATGAAGGAGATTGAGCGTCTAACTAAAGAACTAAACACTCTTAAGTTAGCTCATGAAACAACTCAAGAAGATCATAGAGAGCTCCTAAGATCTCATGAGAAGCTACGCTTCGAGAAGCTCACTCTAGAGCAAGAACATGAGTTTCTAAAAGCGATCAATGACGATCTTCGAAAGAAGAGTTCTTCATATCTTGCCAAACGACTTCTCTTGTCTAATTTCTTGCCACCTATTAAGACTAAGCATGACAAGCATAAGAAAAATTCTTCCTCTAGTAGTAACAATAACAATGTTAAATCCAATTTTGTTGCTTCTAGTAGTTCTCTTGATTCCACTAACAATGTTTCAAGCCAAGTTACACTTGAGCAAGAAAATAGCTTATTGAAGGAAATCATAGAGAAAGGTGTCTACAAGAGTCTTGCCGGAAGCAAGAACTTTGAGGAGATTGTTCGCAAACAAGGAAGACACCGGAAGAATCAAGGGATTGGTTTTGAGCGAAAGTTCAACGCCGAAGGTGTTGAGTGGGAAGAAGGTCAATACCCTACTCCACAGTTTGTTTCACAAAAGGAGAAGTATGATCCTACTTCTTCCAATGTGGAACAAGCTCAAGATGACCTTCCACCACAAGACCACAAGCTAAAGGCCAAGGACAAGCTTCAAGAGGAGATTGATGCATTCATTGAAGCACCTCAAGCCATGGTCAAGTGGGTTCCCAAGGACACATCAAGTTCTACTTCGTCAAGCTCAACTACAACACCAAGGATTCTGAAAGTGCAACTAATCCCCGGGTGGTTTTGGTAATTAATAACAACATATATATCATTGAACTAATATTCTCTTGAGAATCATTTCAGAAAAGTTCGATGATATGGGTATGGAAATGTCTGAAGAAGTGGACCCCTCAAAATGCTAAGACAAGCATTGGCAAAAGCTCAAGACTCCATTTTTGGTTTAGTGATCAAAGATCACATTGAGTCCATAGGAAAAGCCAATACTATTAAAAGGGGATGAGGTTGTGTTAATGTTCTTGTTGCTCAAGTGCTTGGTGATCTAGCTCCCTCAACTATCAGCACTCTTCACTTTACAACACACTCATAAGTAATCTCGGACAAACCGATTCTGCAAACTCAGTCCCACCGAGATGAACCACTTCAGTTATTTCCCTAAACCCTAACTTTTCGGTCCATCCGATTCTGAGTCTCGGTCTCACCGAAAATGTTCTGCCAACCTTCTGTAACCAAATGACAGCATTTCGGAATATCCGAGTTGTTGTTTTCGGTCACACCGAGATGGCAAACCCTAACCTTTGACTCACTTCGGACACACCGAGATGGTATTTTCGGTCCCACCGAAAATCCCAACGTTCACTATATTTGAACTTTCGGTCTGACCGAGTTTTAACTTCGGTCTCACCGAGATTGGTCAAATGTGTGTGTAACGGTTGGATTTTGTGTGGAGGCTATATATACCCCTCCACCCCCTCCTCATTCGTGAGGAGAGCCATCAGAAAGTACCACCACTTCTACCATACACTTTCTGAGAAGTGAACCACCTACCCTTGTGTTGAGATCAAGCCATTCCATTCCTACCATATGAAACTTGATTTCTAGTCTTCCCAAGTTGCCTTCCACTCAAATCTTTCTTCCACCACAGCCATATCAGTGAGGAGAGTTGAGTGTTGGGGAGATTATCACTTGAAGCACAAGAGCAAGGAGTTCATCATCATCAACACCGTCTATTACCTTTTGGGGGGTGGTGCCTCCTAGATTGGTTAGGTGTCGCTTGGGAGCCTCCGTCTTGATGATGTGGAGTTGAACCAAGATGTTTGTAAGGGCAAGGAGATCGCCTACTTCGTGAAGATCTACCCCGAGTAAGGCTAGTCCTCCGTGGGCGTAGGCCGTGATGGAATAGACAAGGTTGCTTCTTCGTGGACCCTTCGTGGGTGGAACCCTCCGTGGACTCGCGCAGCCGTTACCCTCCGTGGGTTGAAGTCTCCATCAACGTGGATGTACGATAGCACCACCTATCGGAACCACGACAAAAATCTCCGTGTCACCAAACTGCGTTTGATCTTCTCCACCTCTCTTTTACATGTGCAATTTACTTTCCGCTGCATAAACTCTAGAATTGCATGTGTAGGGTGTTACTTGAACTGATCTTGTTTGTGAAACTGCCAAAAACTTTGCATGATCTAAAGGCAGATTTTTTATATTGTCAAGTAGTCTAATCACCCCCCCTCTAGACCTACTTTCGATCCTACAGTATGACTCTGTATGTTGGGTCATGAGACCCATGATTGTAATATCATGTAATGTATGGCTCTTCGGAGCCTTTCAAATAAGGGTTTTCTACATCTATGTCCCTGGTTCCTTAGATATCCTCATTCATCCCCGCACTCTTAATTTTGCTCACTATTCCCCACTCCATTGTGTGAAAATCTCACAAATGGGCAAACTGGACGTTGCCGTCGTCGGCGTTCTGGGAACCAGGGTACCCAGACTTGCTGCATGCGGCCAACGGCATGGCCCCTTCACCAGCCTGGTACGGCCCATCTTCAACATCAACACACAAGACCCTTGCGAGGGGCTAAGCCTCGTGCGGGGGACGGCGCCAAGGCCTCCGGAGGCTGGCTCCTGAGGAGCGGAGATTTCTATGCAAGCCCCCACCTCCTGAGGTTCAGATGACGCAAGCCATGACGACCAAGGTCAGGTGGGCTCCAGCGGGCGTAGTCGAGCAGGTTTCCTCTTTGGTGCTAAAGAGGCAAGCGCAGGCGCGGAGTCCCGAGGAATCAGCCAAAGGTTTCCATTTCCATGCTACAAGACCGAGATTGCCAGGACGACAGGACGAAGGTCATCACCGAGCCCACCATGGCGTCATGACCAGAAGCCTTGCAGGCCAAGACCACCTTTCGTCAGGATAAGATGTACTAGCTGTCTCCCTTCAAATTTGGCCGTTGTGGGATACCTTCCCGCCTTCATTTTGGGGGAAGAGGACCAAGGCCAAAATAAATATAGCGTAGCCACCACCATAGAAAGGGAGACCATTCAGACCACCCTCACCGCCACACAAGCAAGAACACACCTCTTGTGGTTGTTCCACCACCATACTAGTTCATCCCCAGGCCTCTTTGAGGCTAATCCACCACAAAGCAGGACTAGGGTATTACATCACAAGGTGGCCCAAACCTGGGTAAACTTCCTTGTCCATTTCCTTCCCGTTCATCGAGCTAAGCCATGAGATCGACGAGTAGGCAGACAGGGGAAGCTGAGTTCTTCACACACACCCAAGAGTTCAAATCTATCTAGGGTCTATGGAGCCCTAAATCCGACATTTGGCGCACCAGGTAGGGGTGCGTCGAAGCTTCTCTTCCACCGGTCGACTCGCCAACGCTCCACCGCCCTCATGGCTGACACTCCTCGGGCTCACGCTGAGCCCTGGCCCGCTCGGCCTGCCTGGGCAGCGCCTTCCGCCTAGGAGGACCTCCACTCCGCGCTCCTCGCAGCCCGCATGGCGCCCGGTGTCATCGGCCACGGGCGACGCGGCCACCACCAACCGTTTCCGTACTTCGTAGCAACCGCGCCACCATGCGATCTTCGAGCTACACCGCGGCGACGGTGCTACACACCCGCCGGGAGCAGGCGAACACGTGAGCCACGCTCATTGTGGCGTGAGAGATGATGTGATGCATGCTGGCTGAAGTTACTTGATGTCGCATGAAGGGGTACTGCACCTTTCTGCACCTTGCCCATGTTGCGAGCGCTGCCGGGGGCGCGTGCCGGCCTCCGCAACACCCGCGCACCTTTCGTCGAGGGGCCCGGAGGACCTCGCGGTGCCGGCCTGGCCTGCCGCGCCGCTCGCCCTGCCCAGGAAGCAGTGCCTCCGGGCGTGGCGAGCCCGGATGGCCTCTCTTGGGGCCGCGCCGAGACGCTACCCTATGGTCGTCATGACGTGGCACCGGGTCTGGCAAACGACGACGCTGGATGGCCAGGCGACGACATAGGATGGCGGCTTCAGACACCCCTGCGCCTCCAATGGCGGACCTGCTGTACATGCCAAGCAGCCCCAACTCGTTTCCTCCGCCAGCTTGGGCGTCGAGGCCACAGGAGCCCGAGGCCCTCCGCGAGCCGCCCTGGGGCTTCACCGAGGCCTTAAAAAACAACAGCCATCGGGTACAGCCAATATCCCAGGGGCATGATGATGCTAACCATGGACTGCATGTCAACCAAGCCGCGGCAACAGCCGTGGAACTAAGGAGGATGGCCCCGATGCAGGCAGACGCAATGCACTCGGGGCTGTGCGGGGGAAGCCCGACGCCAGGGCCTCCGCCGCGCCGTATGGAGCATGGCGCCTCCACGACGGCGGCGCACGCCGCTCGGAGGTAGATCCCCCATCGGGGAAGGCGCCGGCGAGCCCTTCCCCCCGGTAGAGGGCCTGCGGTCGCAGGGGCACCGCCATCGTCCCCCTTGCCCCTTGGTCTCGTCCAGGTTTCCGGATGCCCCAACGGAGGCCGGGGGTGGCGCAGGGCGGGGCCTTGTCTAGGCACCAAGGACGCCCATGAAGATCTCTGCTTGTGACACTCTCATGTAATAATGAGTTGGGGTTGTACACGTCCCGGAGTCTCCTGAGTGCCGCCCTCGGGCCTCACGGGGGGCCCGACCCACGTCCAAGTGGAAGCACCATGCTCCGTGCTGGCCATTGACACTGTCCCCCAATGACTATGCCCACGCCCAGTGGAAGCACTTAGCTCCGCGTTGGTGAGAAGACTAGCTAGATGCCGGACGCGGTTGTTTGTATTGTAAAACAACAACATTATCATAACTTGTTTGCAAGCTTATTTCACTCACCACAAGGCATATCATGGCAAGTAATAAATACTAGCATCAAGTAGACATGAAAATGAAGCAAAGTCATGTTGACAAGATGCTCATATAGCACATGCATGAATTCACGCAAAAATAACAAAAGGCCAAGTTATAGCAGTTTTCAACAGTTAACAACAACATGCACTTTTGCAATAGAGATAACTACGTCGATATGCTTCCTAACATGAATACAAAGTACAACATCATGTAGAGCATGAAGAGCAGAACATTTTGACATATTATACACTCCAATGACATCCACAAAGTTATGACATATTATTCGAACATGCACAAAGTTATGACATCCACAAAGTGCACATATGATGTTGGATTATGGGGCTGGCTAACCTAGTGGGCTATAGGCCTAGGTCAATGGTGGATCGGTCTGGCGCGGAGCAGAGACGACTGGGCTGTGGGTGGTTGGGCTCACGCGAGGCGGTGAGCAGGCGGCTGCATGCCTGGCCGTCCTCCCTTGCTCCTACACGAACAGGGGCCATGGCGTGGCAGCATGACATTCTGGAGAGGCATGGACAACAGGGGCACCGGATCCGGTCAGGAACTGGTCGACGGTCGACCAGCGTCGGATCCGGCCAACGGCGGTGGTGGACGGGGATCGAGGCGGCGGGAAGCTCCATTGCGGCGGCGGTGCCCTATCAGGGAGAGAAAAGGGTGAGAGGGCGAGGAGGAAGATGGACAGCAAAGAGAGGGGCAGTGAGGCCTGGCCTGGTGGTAGGGAGGCGGCGCGCTCCGATGCGGCTTCCGGTGGCCAACGGGGTTCAGCTGAAGGGGAACGTAGCATGCAATTTCAAAAAAATTCCTACAATCACGCAAGATCTATCTAGGAGATGCATAGCAACGAGACGGGAGGAGTGTGTCTACGTACCCTCGTAGACCAAAAGCGGAAGCGTTAGATTAAAGCGGTTGATGTAGTCGAACATTCACGATTCAACCGATCAAGCACCGAACGTATGGCACCTCCGAGTTTAGTACACGTTCATCTTGATGACGTCCCTCAAGCTCTTGACCTAGTAGAGGGTGGAGGGAGAGTTCCGGCAGCACGACATCATGTTGAAAATGATGGTGAAGTAGATCGCGCAGGGCTTCGCCTAAGCACTACGACAATATGACCCGAGGTGTAAACTCTGGAGGGGAGCACCGCACACGGCTAAGAAAAATAACGTGTGTGTTCTAGGGTGCCCCCTTCCCACGTATATAAAGGAGGAAGGGAGAGGAAGTCGGCCGGCCCCTAGGGTGCGCCAAGGAGAGGAGTCCTACTAGGACTCCTAGTCCTAGTAGGATTCCATCTCAAGGAAGGGGGGAAAAGGAAGGAGAGGGAGAGGGAGAGGGAAAGGGGGACTCCGCCCCTCCTCCTAGTCCAATTCGGACTGCCATGGGGGGTGCGCGGCCACCCCTTGAGGCCCTCCTCTCTCTCCACGAAGGCCCATGTAGGCCCATTAGTTCCCTGGGGTTTCCGATAACCCTCCAGCACTCCGATATTTGCCTGGTACCTCTTGGAACTGATCAGGTGTCCGAATAACATCGTCGAATATAGCATTCTTTATGTCTCGACTATTCAGGACTTGTCGTCATGTCTGGGATCTCATCCGGGACTCCGAACAATCTTCGGTCACAAAAAACCCATAACTCATTAAAAAATCGCCATCGAACGTTAAGCATGCGGACCCTACCGGTTCGAGAACTATGTAGACATGACCGAGAAACTTCTCCGGTCAATAACTAATAGCGGAACCTGGATGCTCATATCGGCTCTTACATATTCTACGAAGATCTTTATCGGTCAAACTTTAATGACAACATATTATTCCCTTTGTCATCGGTATGTTACTTGCCCGAGAATACGATCGTCGGTATCTTCATACCTAGTTTGAGTTCGTTACCGGCAAGTCTCTTTACTTGTTCCACAATACATCATCCCTGTGACTAACTCATTAGTCATTTGCTTGCAAGGCTTCTTATGATGTGTAATACCGAGTGGGCCCAGAGGTACCTCTCCGACACTCAGAGTGACAAATCCTATTCCCGATCTATGCAAACTCAAAAAAACCTTTCAGAGATACCTGTAGAGCATCTTTATAATCACCCAGTTATGTTGTGCTGTTTGATAGCACACAAGGCATTCCTGTGTTATCCGGGAATTGCATAATCTCATAGTCGTAGGAATATGTATTTGACATGAAGAAAGCAATAGCAGTAAAACAGAACGATCATTATGCTAAGCTAACGGATGAGTCATGTCCATCACATAATTCTCCTAATGATGTGATCCCGTTCATCAAATGACAACACATGTCTATGCTTAGGAAACTTAACCATGTTTGATTAACGAGCTAGTCTAGTAGAGGCTTACTAGGGACACAGTGTTTTGTCTATGTATCCGCTCATGTATCAAGTTTCCGGTTAATACAATTATAGCATGAATAATAAAAATTTATCATGATATAAGGAAATAATAAATAAAAACTTTATTATTGCCTCTAGGGCATATTTCCTTCATCGGCGAGGTGGCAGCGGGTCGTGGCTCCGGCGAGGGCGAGCTGCAGCGGGAGGTTGGGGCGAGTAGGAGGAGGCGAGGCCCTTGCACGGGTGGCGGGGCAGCGGGCGCAGAGGCGCGCGGGCTGCGGTGGCAGGGTTTAGGCCCCGAGCGGGCTCCGGATGGGCTCCACGGGTCGCGCGGGTAGGGAGGCTGGAAGCGCGTGCGTGTCTGCGTGGGATTGGTCGGGACGGCGGCGTGGGTGGCGGCGCAGCCATTGAGACGCTGCCAAGTGGCGCGGAGCAGATTGCCAGCGACGGAGAACGAGAAATGGAAGGGAGGTGGCGGCACCGGGTTCGAGGAAGGGGGGCTAGGGGGCTAGGTTTCCAATTTAGGAGTGGGTATATATCTATAGCAAGTGGGGGCTAGGGACTAGGGTTTTAGTCTGATTTTGGACCATTTGATCATGATCGGACGGTTCGAAATGGAGGGATATTGTTGGTGGGCTAAATGGGATGTGTAGAGGGGTGTGAGCTGAGAAGAGAGGTGAGGGAGAGGCAGCCCGATAAGGTTTTCGGATACCGAAAACATTCGACGAATACACAAGCAACGGTGCCGCTACGGACAACGGTTGGGCTATCAGACGGACTCTGAATGCAACGAAATTTGGCAGGCGGTCTACCTACAACATAACAAGACCGCATGCCAACTTTCACCCCATTCCGAGAACATTTTTATGCCACTTATGAAATAATATTTTGGAGGTGACGCAGGCGCGTGCGAGTGTGTCTGGGCTCAGAACGGACAATGGAGAGAATTAGGAGATCGGACAACTATGAATGGATGCAAGTTTTGAAAAGCATGAAGATAAAATCCACATGATGACATGGCAATGTGCAACATGCAAGTGAATGACATGGCAACGATGGTGAACTCATGCTTCAATTATACTATTTTGAGAGATGAAACTTTAAAGAAACTTGTGCTCTTGTTCTTCACTTAAATTTGTTTGAGAGCTTGTTATTTGCAATGGCAATATGCTTTAAAAGAAATTGGTCCCGGAGTGATAAATATCCAGGGAAGATATGATAAGACCTTCATGAATATCATTGGACATTAAACTTGATTCCTTGGAATGGTTTTGCGATATGATGACAGTGATATGTGAGTTATGTTAGTGAGTAATTATGCTTTAGTAAGAATATTGGTGTTAAGGGTTGTGATCCCCTATGCAAGCACGTCAAGTCAATAGTTATGCAATGAAATCACATCCTACTTGTGTTGCATTATTTGGTGTTAGTTATGTTTATTGTTCTTTTATGATGGTTTTCGTTCCTTGGTTGGTCGCTTCTCAATCTATCTGTTGGCCTTCACTAGTACTAAGTGGGAATGCTGCTTGTGCATCCAATCCTAAAACCCAAGTTGTGCTAAATGAGTCCACCATACCTACCTATATGTAGTATTTCCATGCCATCCTAAGCAAATTTGTATGTGCCAACTCTAATTTTCAAAAAAAACTTCTCTTTTTTGTGCCCGTACCGCTCATGAAGCGGCGAGGTGTGGCTGATATTTTCCAAGCTAAGTAGGTTATTCTCAAGATGAGTGTTTATTCACTTGTCATTGCACGAGAGTGTGATGGTAATAGGGATGCCCAGTCCCGAAATGCAAAAAATACTACAAATAAATTACTTGGTATGTGTTGGTGTGGAAGGCACGTTTGAATTCGGATAGCCATGGATTGTTAAAGAATGATGGAAAGGAAATAAACTTTATTTTTATGTTTGGGAACTGCCTATGATTTATTTAGCATGGAAGATATTGGGAACTCTCAGTCATTTTCATTGACGAGAAAAGCATGCCACACAAAATAATTTTATCTCTCAATTTAAGCTTTAATATCTGGCACCTCTACAAATCCCTACTTCCCTCTATGAAGGGCCTATCTATTTACTTTTATGCAATTTTTATTTTTCGGTGAGTCTCATCTTCTCTTATAAAGCACCAACTACGGAACACTATTATCACACTTGAGCATTGGATGTAGCTAATATTTGTATGTGTTGCATGAATGGATCACTGATTGAGCATAATGGGCTAGGGATAACTTTCTTAAGCTTTGATATTTTGAATGAAATGGTTGCTTGTTGACATTGCTTGAGTATTAAAGTCTTCATGTCAAATTATAGACTATTATCATATAAAAGTCCATATGTCCATGCTACAAAGAAAATAATATGATGCACTTGTTAGGTAGCATTCCACATCAAAAATTCCGTTTTTATCATTTACCTACTCGAGGACGAGCATGAATTAAGCTTGGGGATGTTGATACGTCTCCAACATATCTATAATTTTTTTATTGTTGCATGCTATTATATTATCATTATTGGATGTTTTACAATCATTTTATATCACTTTTATATCATTTTTCGGACTAACCTATTGACATAGTGCCTAGTGCCAGTTGTTGTTTTCTGCCTATTTTTTACTTCGCAGAATATCAATATCAAACGGATCCAAATAAAATGAAAATTTGGGAGAAATTTTATAAACCAGAAGACCTCCAGACGGCCAAATAAGTGCACGAGGGGAGGTCCGTGGGGCACTCGAGACACCTGGGTGTGCCAGAAGGCCCAGGGCCGCATAGGTGGACCATGGGGCCCACGGGTGTCCTTTCCACCACCTCTCAGCTCTATAAATTGTTCTAGCCGCCACAAGTTCCAAAACCATGAGATCCAATCTAGAGCCATTTTCCGGCATTCCGCCGGAGAGGAACACGATCATGGAGGGGTTCATCATTTCCATTGGTGCCTCTCCAATGCTGCGTGAGTAGTTTACCGCAGACCTACGGGTCCGTATGTAGTTGCTAGATGGCTTCTTCTCTCTTTTTGATCTTCAATACAATGTTCTCTTCGGAGATCTATTTGATGTAATTCTTTTGCGGTGTGTTTACTGGGGTCCGATGAATTATGAGTTTATGATCAGATCTATTTGCAATTATATACATGCATGATTATTATAGCCTCGTATTTCTTCTTCGATATTTCGGTTTTGTTTGACCAACTTGATTGATTTATCTTGCAATGGGAAGAGGTGCTTTGTGATGGGTTCCATCTTGAGGTGCTCAATCTTAGTGACAGAAGGAGACATGGCACGCATGTATCGTTGCCATTAAGGATAAAACGACGGGGGTCTATTCCTACATGTATAGGATTTGTCTACATCAAGTCATCGTTCTTGAGGCATTACTCCATTTCTTTTTGGAACTTAATACACTAGATGCATGCTGGGTAGCGATCGATGTGTAGAGTAATAGTAGTAGATGCAGGCAGGAGTTCGTCTACTAATCTTGGACGTGATGCATATATACATGATCATTCTCTTGGATGTCATCATAACTTTTTGCATTTCTATCAATTACCCAACAGTAATTTGTTTACCCATCGTGTGTTATTTTCTCGAGAGAAGCCACTAGTGAAACCTACGGGCCCCGGGTCTATTTATCATCATATACTTGCAGATATATATTGCTATTCGTGTTTTCCACTATTTGCTTCTTTTATTTTTAGATCTATATTATCAAAAACCCAAAAATACATTGATGCATTTTATTTGCTTTTATCTTATTTGCATATATCAGTCTATCTATTTATCATACTACCTTACCCAATGAGGGATTGACAACCCCTCTACGCGTTAGGTTGCGACGATTTGTTGATTGTGTGCAGGTGCCGCTTACATAATTTGCTTGGTTCTCCTATTGGATTGATACCTTGGTTTCATAACTGAGGGAAATACTTACTGCTGTTGTGCTGCATCATCCCCTCATCTTCGGGGAATTTTCTAACGCGGTTCACAAGTAGCACTGGTCAAGTTTTCTATGCCAACAAAATGCAAGCTTGACATTGATCCCAATGGTAAAGCGGTGGATCAAAACGTATATTTCTCCATGAATAGATCCTTGCTTTACCTTTGTGCATCTAGACCGGATATTATGTTGAGTGTGGGAATGTGTGCAAGGCTTCAATCCGCACCTAAGGAAAGTCACCATGTGGCGGTGAAGCGAATCTTTTGATATTTAGGTCATACCCCAAACTTTGGCCTATGGTACCCCCAAGGGGCAAGCTTTGATCCCGTGTGTTATTCGGACTCGGATTGGGCGGGAGATGTTGCGCATAGGAAGTCAACTTATGGAGGGTGGCAATTCCTTGGTCATTCTTTGGTGAGTTGGTATTCAAAGAAGCAAAATTGTGTGTCTCTCTCATCCACCGAGGCCTAGTATGTAGCCGCCGTAAGTTGTTGTGCACAATTGCTATAGATGAGGCAAACTTTAAAGGATTACTATGTCACTTGTGATAAAGTGCCTCTTCTATGTGACAATAAAAGTGTAATCGAGATTTCCTGCAACCCGGTGCAACATAGCAAGATGAAGCACATTGAGATTCGTCATCATTTCATCCGAGATCCTATAAAGAATAGGGAGATTGAGATTATGTATGTCAACACTCAAGATCAACTAGCGGGTGTCTTCACGAAGCCTTTAGATGAAGCAAGATTTTGCAAGTTAAGGAATGAGCTAAATATCATTGATTCAAGCAACGTGGCCTGAATCTAGGCACTCCCCGCCGCATTCATCATATTATCTTATTTTAGATATAGGCATGGACATAGGGGAGTGTTGTTCTTTCAATGAACACTTCCTCCCCCCATAATGAATAAATTGATCAAGTCTTTCACATTAGCCATTTTTATGGTACTTGTGCTTCAAAGATGAGTTTTGGTCATGGACCCAAGGTTAAAATCTTCACGGTGCCATAGCAATTGACTCAAATATAGGTGGCTTCGGCCACCGCCCTTCCCTTGGTAAGGGACTAGTTCATTTGTTCTTCCTTGTTTCTATCTAGTCGCTTTGGACTTTGTTTGTGCTTTGAGGAACTCCAAGTGTACTTCTCTTTTTGTCTCTAGCTTTGAATTTGGTCTGTCTCTTACCTTTTGATGGTGTTTCATGTCTAAAACCCAAGCCTTCTCATCTTCATCCTCTCTAAAATTGCATAAGCCACCCTCATGTCTACTACACAACCTTCTTCATGTAGACTCGTGTTGGGCCTCCAAGCGCAGAGCTTTGTAGGACATCAGCAATTTTCCCTCAAGTGGATGACCTAAGGTTTATCAATCCATGGGAGGCGTAGGATGAAGAGAGTCTCTCTCAAACAACCCTGCAACCAAATAACAAAGAGTCTCTCGTGTCCCCAACACACCCAATACAATGGTAAATTTTGTAGGTGCGCTAGCTCGGTGAACATATGGTGATACGAGTGTAATATGGATGGTAGATATATGTTTTTGTAATCTGAAAAGATAAAAATAGTAAGGTAACTAATAATAAAAGTGAGCACAAACGGTATTGCAATGCTTAGAAACAAGGCCTAGGTTTCATACTTTCACTAGTGCAAGTTCTCTCAACAATGATAACATAATTGGATCATATAACAATCCCTCAACATGCAACAAAGAGTCACTACAAAGTCACTAATAGTGGAGAACAAATGAAGAGATTATTGTAGGGTATGAAACCACCTCAAAGTTATTCTTTCTAATCAATCTATTGGGCTATTCATATAAGTGTCACAAACATCCCTAGAGTTCGTACTAAAATAACACCTTAAGACACACATCAACCAGAACCCTAATGTCACCTAGATACTCCAATGTCACCACAAATATCCGCAGGTTTGATTATACGATGTGCATCACACAATCTCAAATTCATCTATTCAAACCAACACAAAGAACTTCAAAGAATACCCCAAAGTTTCTACCGGAGAGTCAAGACGAAAACGTGTGCCAACCCCTATGCATAAGTTCACAACGTCATAGAACCCGCAAGTTGATCACCAAAACATACATCAAGTGGATCACGTCAATATCCCATTGTCACCATAGATAAGCACATGCAAGACATACATCAAGTGTTCTCAAATCCTTAAAGACTCAATCCGCAATCCGATAAGATAACTTCATAGGGAAAACTCAATCCATTACATGAAGGTAGAGGGGGAGAAACTTCATAAGATCCAACTATAATAGCAAAGCTCGCGGTACATCAAGATCGTGCCAAATCAAGAACACGCGAGAGAGAGAGAGAGAGAGAGAGAGAGAGAGAGAGAGAGAGAGATCAAATACATAGTTACTGGTACATACCCTTAGCCCCGAGGGTTAACTACTCCCTTCTCGTCATGGAGACCGCTGGGATGATGAAGATGGCCACCGGTGATGATTTCCCCATCCGGCAGGGTGCCGGAACAGGGTCCCGATTGGTTTTTGGTCCCTACGGAGGCTTGCGGTGGCGGAACTCCTAATCTAGGTTTGTTTTCGGAGGTTTCACTATTTAGAGGATTTTTTGCGTCAGGGATAAGTCAGGGGGACCCACGAGGCAGCCACAAGGTAGGGGGTGCGCGGCAAGGTTGTCAGAATCGCGATTTTGAATCGGATCGGAGCCCTGATGGTAGGATCGCAAATTGTGGAATCTTCACTATCAGGATCGTTGAAACGCAGATTCTATGAAGTAAAGTCGTAGAATCAGAGGGGTTAGTTTGGATCGTAAAGTCGTAGAATCGTACAACAGAATCGCGATTCTGACAACCCGTGCGCCCCCCACCCTTGTGGAGGCCTCGTGGCTCTTCTGGTCCACCTCCGGCGCTACGTGGGCTTCTTTTGGTCCATAAAAATTCACTGAAAAGTTTCGCTCCATTTGGACTCTGTTTCATATTCCTTTTCTGCGAAACTCCAAAACATGGAAAAAACTGAAACTGGCACTAGGCTCTAGGTTAATAGGTTAGTCCCAAAAATCATATAAAATAGCATATAAATGCATATAAAACATCCAAGATAGATAATATAATAGCATGGAACAATCAAAAGTTATAGACATGTCGGAGACGTATCAAGCATCCCCAAGCTTAATTCTGGCTCATCCTCGAGTAGGTAAATGATAAAAACAGAATTTTTGATGTGGAATGCTACCTAACATATTTATCAATGTAATTCCTCTTTATTGTGGCATGAATGTTCAGATCCATAAGACTGAAAATAAAAGTTTATCAATATGAAAACAGTAATACTTCAAGCATACTAAAAGTAATCTACGAAGCTTCAAAAATAACAAGGCTAAAGATCATTATCCCTACAAATCATATAGTCCTTATGCTACCTTTTCTTTACACAAAATACCCCTCATGCCCATCCAGGAGTCAGCCAAGTAATTGCTTTCATACTCTACTTTTTCAAGCCTTTTTTCAACTCTTCACGCAATATATGAGCGTGAGCCATCGACGTAGCACTATGGGTGGAGTGGAAGGTGGTGACAGGCAAAATGTGGGAGAAAGTCTCACATCAACTAGGAAAATCAATGGATTATGGGGATGTCCATCAATCGATATCAATGTGAGTGAGTATGGATTGCCATGTAATGGAAGCACTAGAGCTACAAGTGTATGAAAGCTCAAAAAGACAACTAGTGGGTGTGCATCAACTTGCTTGCTCATGAAGACCTAGGACATTTGAGGAACCCCGTCGTTGGAATATACAAGCGAAGTTCTATAACGTAAAATTCCCACTAGTAATATATGAAAGTGACAACTGTCGGATTATGGGTTCCGGCAAACCCTTGAGGATCGAACACTGGGGTGCGCACAAAGATCCATCCTTTCCGCCCTAGTTCGCTCTCGCATCGATTCCTAGGCCTAGCTCGTCGAACTCGAAGAACAAGGGACACAATGATTTATACTGGTTCGAGCCACTGTTGTGGTGTAATACCCTAATACAGTGTGGTGTGGTGGATTGCCTTGTAGGCTGAGGATGAACAAGTACACGGGGAGAACAGCCTCCTGAGGAGGGGTATTCTTGTGCTCGGTGAGCTAATGGGTGTAAGGGTGGTCTGGATCTGATCTCTCCCCCTTTCTATGGTGGTGGCTAGTCCTATTTATAGAGGCCCGGGTCCTCCTCCCGAATATTGAGCGGGAAGGAATCCCACAACGGCCAAGTTTGAAGGGGGACATTTATTACAAGCTATCCTGACAAAAGGTGGTCTTCGCCTACCAAAGGCTCTGGCGGTGACGCCGTCGTGGGCTCCGTGGTGACCTTCGCCATGCCGTCCTGCTGGTCTTGGTCTCGTTGCATCGATATGGAAACCTTTGCCTAACGCCTCGAGACTACTCGCCAACGCTTGCCCCTTGAGCACTAAAGAGGAAACTGGCTTCCTGCGCCTGCTGGCGCCCGCCTAGCCTTGGTCGTCATGGCTCACGTCACGCGAACCTCACGAGGTGTCCCTTGCCTTGATATCTCCGCTCCTCGGGAGAAAGCCTAGCGAGGCCACTCCAGGGGAGGTCCTCGCCGTCCGCCTCGCGAGGCTTGGCCCCTCGTGAGGGTCTTGAGTGGTTTGTTGATGAAGATGGGCCATACCATGCCGTTGGACAAGCCGCACTCTGGGCCGCATGTAGGCAAGTCTGGGTACCCCCGTTCTCAGAACGCCGATAGTAGCCCCCAGCCCAAGCTGTGCCCGGACATGGCTTTGCGGCGAAGCCAAGGGTCAAGTGCGGAGCGCTTCAGGCCCTAAAAGCCTGCGACCTTGATTGACGCGTGGCGACTGACGGGGCGTGGGCGTCTCCACTTCCCCATGTCGCCTCGGCAACTGCATGATTTGACGAGTCCCTGCATGCACAAAGACCATCATCATCTGCGATTATGGAGGCCGGTGTTTGGCCTCCTCCTGGCTATAAATGAGGTGACTGGCGGAGCCCCCGTTGCCCATCTCTTCACGTATTCCGCCTACTTCTTCTTCTTCCTCCTTGCTCCTTGCTTCATAGCGACACCCATTGCGCCGACGAGGAGGTTCTCACTCTGTCACGCCCCCGATTTGACCGTACACTAATCATGCACGCAAATGTGTACGACCAAGATCAAGGACTCACTGGAAGATATCACAACACAACTCTAGACACAAATTAAAATAATACAAGCTTTATATTACAAGCCAGGGGCCTCGAGGGCTCGAATACAAAAGCTCGAAAACACAAGTGTCAGCGGAAGCAACAATATCTGAGTACAGACATAAGTTAAACAAGTTCGCCTTAAGAAGGCTAGCACAAAGTAGCAACGATCGAAAAGGCAAGGCCTCCTGCCTGGGACCTCCTAACTACTCCTCGAAGCCGAACTCCATGTAGAAACATCATCGGGATCCTCTGGCTCCTGGGCTCCACCGTCTGGTTGCGTCATCCGAGAAGAAGGAACGAAAGGGGAAAAGGGAGAGAAAAGCAACCGTGAGTACTCATCCAAAGTACTCGCAAGCAAGGAGCTACACTACATATGCAATGATATCTGTGTAAGGGGGTAATATCTGTGGGCTAAACTGCAGAATGCCGGAATAAGAGGGGGGTAGCTAATCCAAACGAAGACTACGCTTCTCGCAACGTCCATCTTGCAGCAGAAGAAGAGAGTAGCTGGAAGTAACAAGTATCCTCGCTTCTGGCAGCCTCCGTCTTGAAGCAGTAGAAGGGAATAGATGGTAAGTTCACCAAGTAACACCGTATAGCATAAACCTACCCGGTGATCCTCTCCTCGTCACCCTGTGAGAGAGCAATCACCGAGTTATATCTGGCACTTGTAAGGGTGTGTTTTATTAAGTATCCGGTTCTAGTTGTCATGAGGTCAGAGTACAACTCCGGGTCGTCCTTTTACCGAGGGACACGGCTATTCGAATAGATTAACTTCCCTGCAGGGGTGCACCACATAACCCAGCACGCTTGATCCCATTTGGCCGGACACACTTTCCAGGGTCATGCCCGGCCTCGGAAGATCAACACGTCGCAGCCCTACCTAAGCACAACAGAGAGGTCAGCACGCCGGTCTAAGTCCTAGGCGCGCAGGGGTCCGGGCCCATCGCCCAACGCACACCTGCACGTTGCGTACGCGGCCGGTGAGCAGACCTAGCAACCTCCATTACTAAGGAAGTTGCGTT
>LR738715.1:263291857-263303478 GCA_902687465.1 Secale cereale
GCGGCGTGGGGCGCACGGGGCGGCGGCGGGAGCTCGGCTGCGCGGCTGTGGGCGGCAGCAGCGGCGAACGCGGGGCGGCAGCGGCTAAGGCGAGGAGCGGCAGCAAGCTTGCAGCGGCGGCGGCGGCAAAAGCGACGGCGGCGGCTCTGTGCGATGGCGGCGGCTCTGCGCGATGGCGGCGGCGCGAGCGAGAGCGAGGGAGAGAGGAGAGGAACGGGGCGGCGGCGACAGGTTTTATAGGAGGGGCGGACCATCTTGGAGGAGGGGGCATGGCAGCGTGTCCGGGGGCGGCACGGCGTCCATGGCGGCACCGGCGGTGTCCTGCTCGGACACGCGAGGAAGGAGGGCGATGGGGCGAGGCGATCGGCTGGGCCGGCTAGCCTGGCCCAGTTGGCTGGGCCGGCGGTCCAGAGAAGATTCTTTCTTTTTTTCAAACATTTTTTTAACAGACATAGAAAATGAATAAAAACAAAATAAAAAATGTCCTATAGGCATATAATATATCAAAATTTGCAGAAAAACAAATCCTACAAGATGGACATTTTCCTACTACCAAATAAAATGCCCACAAATTCTAATAAATCAAAACGTGCTACTGTTGCAATAATATCCAATAAAAATCATTCTTAAAATACCAAAAAGACTTCAAATTCATTTATCTCGTAGGGAATCATGTTACCCTATTTTCCATGTAATTTATTTTTGGATAATAATAATTTGAATAAAACCCAAATAACTCAATATTTGAAATTGAGTTGCAGAAAATTCAGAAAAAACCTCCAACTCATATTTCCTATAATTTGAAGAAGTCATTTTATCTTCTCTCGGGAAAATCATTGAGTTGCTTAAAGTCTCTGAATTGAAAATATTGCGAGGATGAAATTCAAAATCCTTTCAAGCCCTTTGTCATTTAAAATAAATGGAAGAAGTCATATTATCTTCACTCTAGGGTTTTGTGTTGAAAAGAATTTGAATTCCCTCGGAGATCAAGAAGCAAAGTGAAAGTTTTGGGAAAGTCATTTTATTCCCTCTCATTTAACTTTCAAAAGTTTCGAATTTCACTCAATTTCACTCAGCACAATCAGCAAGCAATCAAATCTATCTATTTATTATAACATTTCAAAATTTAGAATTTTGAGATGTTACATAAGGAGTTATGTTTGTTCCATTAGCGTGACCCATATCGCAATGAGCAAGATCCAGCTCTTATCAATCGTCCCTTTTGGACCAAGCAGCAGTGTTCCATCTATTTGGATGTGCTCAAGGGGAATTAGAACATGTTTGTGAATGTCCGATACATTGACATTTCTCACCTAGAGAAGGACGTTCGTACTTTGCATAGGCTCTTGACCTATGCTATCAGCTGGACATCATCAAGGTTATGGAGTTCAACAAGGATTTTGATGCAGATATCGTGGCTCAGTTCTATGCCATGGTCTACCTTGGGACTAATGAGGAGATGACTATGATGTGGATGACCAATGGCAAGCTTCTCTCTGTCAAATGGAAGGCATTCATAGAACTCTTGGGCAATGAGGATAAGGGACTTGACAACCTGATTGGTTTCCGCTCTCACAAGGAGTCGGCTGCAACTCACAAGTCTGCTCTATGGCCCTACAGCACCTTGAAGGTTTCTCCTACAACCAAGAAGAAGTCGCATGAGTTGTGCCCTTTCTTGGACATCATGCATCGCATCTTTAGGCACACTCTTTTCCCTCAGATTGGGAACTTGGATCAGGTACACTCTTACCTAGTGGATTTGTTGCTCTTCTGTCAGAGTGAGAAGGAGGCAAACACCACTACAAAAACACTTCTGTGATAATACGTGTTTGTCAAAGTAGTCCACATTTTCTGTCATGCATGTACATCCATGACGATTTTATGACAGAATCAAGATAGTCATACATGTGTTGTCGTAGAAGTGTTTCATGACAATACCAAAATTATCATCATGGAAGTGTTCACTTCCATGATGATAACTAACGCGTCATGGAAGTGCTTTCGTCAAGGGTAACCGACACGTGGCATCCACCGTAACGGCACGCCGTTAACCCTATCGGGTCCAGTTTTGCATCCGATAATCCGTTAACAGCGAGGACCAATGGGGATTTTCCGCGTGTAAAATTCTCATTGGCCGAACAAACCACGTGTCAGCTCCACGTGCGGACAGATGTCAACCAACCAATGGACAGGAGACGCCAATGATACATCGACACGTGGCACGGCCCAACAGGGGCCCATTCAGGTCAAAAGGTCGGCCCGTTTGACTTGGTCAAAGGATAACAGGTCGGCCCATCGAAAGCCTTCTAATGGCATGCTCTCATATAGGTCATTCAGGCCCGATAACTTACGGCCCATTATGGCCTTTCCTAATTCGACCCACTATGTCGGCGTTCTGGGAACGGGGGTACCCATACTTGCCTGCCTGCGGCCTAGGGTGTGGCTCATCAGGTGGCCTGGTACGGCCCAACATCTTCAGCAACCACTCAAGACCCTCGCGAGGCGGACGACGCAAGACATCCCCTGGGGCGGCCTCACTAGGCTGGCTCATGAGGATCGAAGATATCAAGGCAAGGGGTACCTTGTGAGGTCCTCGCGACGTGAGCGGTGACGACCAAGGCGAGGCAGGTGCCAGCAGGCGCAGAGTGCCAGTTTCCTCTTTGGTGCTAAAGAAGTAGATGCAAACAAAGAGTCCCGAGGCGTCAGGCAAAGGTTTCCATATTGGTGCAACAAGACCAAGACTAGGAGGACGATAGGGCGAAGGTCATCGCGGAGCCCATGGCGGCGTCGTCACCAGAGCCTTTGGCAGGCGAAGACCACCTTTTGTCAGGATAGCTTGTACTAGTTTTCCCCCTTCAAATTTGGCCATTGTGGGATTCCTTCCCACTCAATATTTGGGAAGAGGACCCTGGCCACTATAAATAGGACTAGCCACCACCACTGGGCTCATCTGACCGGGAGTTGATCAGATAGAAGGCCACACACCACAAGCTCACTCGAGCACAAGAACCCCTCTCCTCAAGAGGGTGTTCATCCATGTACTAGTTCTTCCTCAGCCTACAAGGCAATCCACCAAACCACACTAGATTAGGGTATTGCACCACAACGGTGGCCCGAACCAGTAAAAACCTTGTGTCCCTTGTTCTTCGGATCTGACGAGCTAGGCCTAGGGATCGACGGGTAGACGAGCTAGGGCGGAAAGAGAGATCTTCGTGCGCACCCTAGAGTTCGAACCTGAAGGGTTTTGCCGGAACCCAAGATCCAACATTTGGCGTGCCAGGTAGGTGTGTGCTGAAACTTCCCTTCCGTCGATCTGCACTCCGTCGTCCCATCGATTCCATGGCCGACGCTCGTAGAGTCCGTGCTGAGCGGCGAGCTGCCCTTGCCGCCCGCGTCGCTCAGACTTCTCCTGCTGGCGGACCACCCCGCTGATACGTCCATTTTGCATCATGCTTTTATGTTGATATTTATTGCACTATGGGCTGTTATTACACGTTATGTCACAATACTTATGCCTTTTATCTCTTATTTTACAAGGTTTACATGAAGAGGAAGAATGCCGGCAGCTGGAATTCTGGGCTGGAAAAGGAGCAAACATTGGAGACCTATTCTGCACAACTCATAAAGCTCTGAAACTCCACGAAATACCGTTTCAGAAAATATAAAAAATATCTGGCGAAAGAGATCTACCAGGGGGGCCACCACTTGTCCACGAGGGTGGGGGGCGCCCCCCTGGTCGCGCCCCCTGCCTCGTGGGCCAGCCGATGACCCCCTGATGCCCATCTTCTCCTATATGAGGTGTTTTGACCTGAAAAAATTCATAATGAGGCTTTCCGGACCAGACGCCACCGTCTTGAGGCGGAACCTTGGCAGAACCAATCTAGGGCTCCGCCAAAGCTGTTCTGCTAAGGAAACTTCCCTCCGGGAGGGGGAAATCGTCACCGCCATCATCACCAACAACTCTCCCATCTTGGGGAGGGTTATCTTCATCAACATCTTCACCAGCACCATCTCCTCTCAAACCCTAGTTCGTCTCTTGTATCCAATCTTATTATCAAAACCTCATATTGGTACCTATAGGTTGCTAGTAGTGTTGATTACTCCTTGTAGTTGATGCTAGTTGGTTTACTTGGTGGAAGATCATATGTTCAGATCCATTATGCATATTAATACCTCTCTGATCATGAACAATATTATGTCTTGTGAGTAGTTACGTTTGTTCCTGAGGACATGGGAGAAGTCTTGCTATAAGTAGTCATGTGAATTTGGTATTCGTTCGATATTTTGATGAGATGTATGTTGTCTCTCCTCTAGTGGTGTCATGTGAACATCGACTACATGACACTTCACCATTGCTTGGGCCTAGAGGAAGGCATTGGGAAGTAATAAGTAGATGATGGGTTGCTAGAATGACAGAAGCTTAAACCCTAGTTTATGTGTTGCTTCGTAAGGGGCTGATTTGGATCCATATGTTTCATGCTATGGTTAGGTTTACCTTAATACTTCTTTTGTAGTTGCGGATGCTTGCAATAGAGGTTAATCATAAGTGGGATGCTTGCCCAAGTAAGGGCAGCACCCAAGCACCGGTTCACCCACATACCAAATTATCAAAGTAATGAACGCAAATCATATGAACATGATGAAAACTAGCTTGAAGATAATTCCCATGTGTCCTCGGGAGCGCTTTCCTTCATATAAGAGTTTGTCCAGGCTTTTCCTTTGCTACAAAAAGAATTGGGCCATCTTGCTGCGCCTTATTTACTTTTACTATTTGTCGCTTGCTACCAATTACCTTATTACAAAACTATCTGTTACCGATAATTTCAGTGCTTGCAGAAAATACCTTAATGAAAAATGCCTATCATTTCCTTCTGATCCTCGTTGGGTTCGACACTCTTACTTATCGAAAGTACTACGGTAGATCCCCTACACTTGTGGGTCATCAAGAGTCTTTTGTGGCGCCATTGACGGGGAGTGAAGCGCCTTTGGTAAGTGGAATTTGGAAAGGAAAAATTTATATAGTGTGCTGAAATTTACTGTTACTTGTTACTATGGCTCATAATCCTTTGAGGGGCTTGTTCGGGGTATCTTCACCCCGACCAGAAGAGCAAAGAGTTGCTCCTCAACCTACTGAACTTACTGAAAAAGTTTGCTTTGAAATTCCTCCGGGTATGATAGAGAAACTGCTAGATAATCCCTTTACAGGAGATGGAACACTTCATCCTAATTTGCACCTAATCTATGTGGATGAAGTTTGTGGATTATTTAAGCTTGCAGGTATGCCCGAGGATGTTATCAAGAATAAGGTCTTCCCTTTATCTTTGAAGGGAGATGCATTGACATGGTTTAGGGTATGCGATGATATTGGATCATGGAACTACAATCGATTGAAGTTGGAATTTCATTAGAAGTTCTATCCTATGCATCAGGTTCATCGTGATCGTAATTATATATACAATTTTTGGCCTCGTGAAGGAGAAAGTATCGCTCAAGCTTGGGGGAGGCTTAAGTCAATGTTATATTCATGCCCCAATCATGAACTCTCAAGAGAAATGATCATTTAAAAAATTTATGCTCGGCTTTCTCTCCATAATCGCTCCATGCTTGATAATTCTTGTACTAGTTCTTTTATGATGAAGATTATTGAATTCAAATGGGATTTATTGGAAAGAATTAAATGCAACTCTGAAGATTGGGATCTCGACGAAGGTAAGGAGTCAGGTATGACCCCTAAGTTTGAGATGTTAAATCTTTTATGGATACCGATATTTTCCGTGAATTTAGCACTAAATATGGACTTGACTCTGAGATAGTAGCTTCTTTCTGTGAATCATTTGCTACTCATGTTGACCTCCCTAAGGAGAAGTGGTTTAAATACCATCCTCCCACTGAAGGGAAAGTAGTTGAACCTTTTAAAGTTGAAGAAAAGACTATCACTTATAATGTTAATCCTATTGTTCCTACTGCTTATATTGAGAAACCACTTTTCCCTGTTAGGATAAAGCATCATGCTAAAGCTTCAACTGTGGTTCGTAAGAGTAATACTAGAACACCTACAGCTTCTGAGCAAATTAAAGTTGAACCTAGTGTTGTTATGGTTAAAGATCTCTTGGTTGAAAATTTAGATGGACATGTTATTTACCTCCAAGAGGAAGCTGCTAGAATAGCCAAACCCGATACTAGGAGTAAACATAGACCTGTTGTAGGCATGCCTGTTATTTCTGTTAAAATAGGAGATCATCGATATCATGTTTTATGTGATGTAGGTGCTAGTGCGAGTGTAATACCTCATTCCTTATATAAAGAAATTATGCATGATATTGCACCCACTGAGTTAGAAGGGATTGATGTTACTATTAAGCTTGCTAATAGAGACACTATTAGCCCAGTTGGGACTGTTAGAGATGTTGAAGTCTTTTGTGGGAAGATTAAATACCCTACCGATTTTCTTGTTCTCAGTTCCCCACAAGATGATTTGTGTCCCATTATATTTGGTAGACCCTTCTTGAACATTGTTAATGCTAAGATAGACTACGAAAAAGATATTGTTAATGTTAGTTTAGGGGATATGTCTCATGATTTTAACTTTGGTAAATTTCGTAGACAACCCCATGATAAACAGTTACCTAGTAAGGATGAAATTATTGGTCTTGCTTCTATTGATGTGCCTTCTAACGATCCTTTAGAACAATATCTGCTAGACCATGAAAATGATATGTATATGAATGGGAGAAGGGAAATATATGAAATATTCTTTAAGCAGGGACCCTTATAGGAAAACAACTTGCCTGTTGAAATTCTAGGGGATCCTCCTCCACCCAAGGGTGATCCCGTGTTTGAACTCAAACCATTACCTCATGCTCTTAAGTATGTTTATCTCGATGAAAAGAAGATATATCCTGTTATTATTAGTGCTATCCTTTTAGAGCAGGAAGAAGAAAAATTATTGAAAACTCTAAAGAAGCACCGTGCTACTATTGGATATACTCTGGATGATCTTAAGGGCATTAGTCCCACTTTATGCCAACACAAGATAAAGTTGGAAGAGGACGCAAAACCGGTTATCGATCATCAACAATGGTTAAATCCTAAGATGAAAGAAGTGGTAAGGAAGGAAATACTAAAGCTTCTAGAGGCAGGTATAATCTATCTAGTTGCTGATAGCCAGTGGGTAAGTCATGTCCATTGTGTCCCTAAGAAGGGAGGTATGACTGTTGTTCCTAATGATAAAGATGAATTGATCCTGCAAAGAATTGTTACGGGTTATAGGATGGTAATTGATTTCCGCAAATTAAATAAAGATACTAAGAAAGATCATTACCCTTTTGCCTTTTACTATCGATCAAATGCTAGAAAGGTTATCCAAACATACTCATTTTTTCTTTCTAGATGGTTATTCTGGTTTCTCTCAAATACCTGTGTCAAAAGGGGATCAAGAAAAGACCACTTTTACCTGTCCTTTCGTTATCTTTGCTTATAGACGTATGCCGTTTGGTTTATGTAATGCACCTTCTACCTTTCAAAGATGCATGATGGCTATATTCTCTGATTTTTGTGAAAAGATTGTTGAGCTTTTCATGGATGATTTTTCCGTTTACGGAACTTCTTTTGATGATTGCTTGAGCAACCTTGATCGAGTTTTGCAGAGATGTGAAGACACTAATCTTGTCTTGAATTGGGAGAAGTGCCACTTTATGGTTAATGAAGGCATTGTCTTGGGACATAAAATTTCTGAAAGAGGTATTGAAGTTGACAAGGCTAAGGTTGATGCTATTGAAAAGATGTCGTGTCCCAAGGACATCAAAGGTATACGAAGTTTCCTCGGTCATGCCGGGTTTTATAGGAGGTTCATTAAGGACTTCTCCAAAATCTCCAGGCCTGTGACTAATCTCTTACAAAAAGATGTTCCTTTTCTCGTTGATGATGATTGTGTAGAAGCATTTGAAATACTTAAGAAAGCATTGATCTCTGCACCTATTTTCCAGCCTCCTTACTGGAATTTACCCTTTGAGATTACGTGCGATGGTAGTGATTATGCTGTAGGTGATGTTCTAGGACAAAGAGTTGATAAAAAATTGAATGTTATCCAATATGCTAGTAAAACTCTAGACAGTGCCCAGAGAAATTATGCTACTACCGAGAAGGAGTTTTTAGCAGTTGTATTTGCATGTGATAAGTTTAGGCCTTATATTGTTGATTCTAAAGTTACTATTCACACTGATCATGCTGCTAGCAAATACCTTATGGAAAAGGAAGACGCTAAACCTAGACTTATTAGGTGGGTTCTCCTGCTACAAGAATTTGATTTGTATATTATTGATAGAAAAGGAGCTGAGAACCCCGTTGCAGACAACTTGTCTAGGCTAGAGAATATTCTTGATGACCCACTACCTATTGATGATAGCTTTCCTGATGAACAATTAGCTGTCATAAATACTTCTCGTATTGCTCCATGGTATGCTGATTATGCTAATTACATTGTTGCTAAGTTTATACCACCTAGTTTCACATACCAGCAAAACAAAAAGTTCTTCTATGATTTGAGACATTACTTTTGGGTTGAACCACACCTTTATAAAGAAGAAGTAGATGGTATTATTAGACGTTGTGTACCGGAGCATGAACAGGAAGAGATCCTACACAAGTGCCACTCTGAAGCTTATGGAGGACACCATGCTGGAGATAGAACTGCACATAAGGTATTGCAATCTGGTTTTTATTGGCCTACTCTCTTCAAGGATGCTCGTAAGTTTGTCTTATCTTGTGATGAATGTCAAAGAATTGGTAATATCAGTAGACGTCAAGAAATCCCTATGAATTATTCACTTGTTATTGAACCATTTGATGCCTGGGGCTTTGATTATATGGGACTGTTTCCTTCCTCTAATTGGTATACACATATTTTAGTTGATGTTGATTACATTACAAAGTGGGTAGAAGCTATTCCAACTAGTAGTGCTGATCACAACACCTATATTAAGATGCTTAAAGAAGTTATTTTTCCAAGGTTTGGAGTCCCTAGATAGTTAATGACTGACGGTGGTTCACACTTTATTCATGGTGCTTTCCATAAAATGCTTGCTATAGTATGATGTTAACCATAGAATTGCATCCCCTTATCACCCACAGTCTAGCGGTCAAGTAGAACTAAGTAATAGAGAGCTGAAATTAATTTTGCAAAAGACAGTTAATAGGTCTAGAAAGAATTGGTCCAAGAAACTTGATGATGCATTATGGGCCTATAGAACTGCATACAAAAATCCTATGGGTATGTCTCCATATAAAATGGTTTATGGAAAAGCTTGTCACTTACCTCTTGAGCTAGAACATAAGGCATATTGGGCCATTAAAGAAATCAATTATGATTTCAAACTTGCCGGTGAGAAGAGGTTATTTGATATTAGCTCGCTTGATGAATGGAGAACCCAAACTTGTGAGAATGCCAAGTTGTTTAAAGAAAAGGTAAATAGATGGCATGACCAAAGGATACAAAAGCGCGAGTTTAACATAGGTGATTATGTCTTGCTATACAACTCTTGTTTAAGATTTTTTGCAGGAAAACTTCTCTCTAAATGGGAAGGTCCTTACGTTATCGAGGAGGTCTATCGTTTCGGTGCCATAAAAAATCAACAACTTCGAACGCACGAATCCGAAGGTGGTGAACGGTTAAAGAATCAAACATTTTATCTCAGGTAACCCTATAAATGTTGAAACCAATGTTATTGAAACTGTAACCCCGGAGGAATACACACTTTCCAGAACGATTCAGACCCCGAAAAGGAAGAGGTATGTGGTATGATAAGTAAACCGACTCCAAAACAGTTCTAATGGCAATTATTCACTATTTTGGAATATTTAGAAAAATAGAAAAATAAGAGGCAGTCCGGAAAGGACACGAGGCGTCCACGAGGGTGGAGGGCGCGCCCTACCCCTCTGGGTGCGCCCCTGCCTCATGGGCACCTCGTGTGCCTCCCGGACTCCGATTTCTTGCACAATACTTATTTTGGCCGGTAAAAATTCACTATATATACTCCCGAAGGTTTTAACCACTGTATCACGCAGAAATCCTCTGTTTTCATTTCGAGCTGTTATTTCTGACAGATCTAGATCATCATGACATCTTCTACCACCCCCAAGGTCAAGTTCTTCGAGAAGGTCATCAACCCCTACCTCGTGGAGGTGTTGCATCACCCTCAAACCATTGAGGTGCGTGAGGGGGTGCTGCACATCCGCGATGTTCAGGGACCAAGGAGGACTGGAAGCATGGAGACGAGACTCGAAGCAATGGAGCAACAAGTTTTCAAGTGCCAAGGTATGGTGGAGCGAGGACTCAACGCCAACCACATGATGATCACGGATCTCGCCCACAACCACAAGCTGGACGCCAAGATCTTTGGGGAAGCCATCTCCAAGCTCCAAGAGGAAATCGAGCACCTCCAGGCCCAGATCTATGACCTGCAAAACCAAAACTGTGAGTATGAATATAGATTCAAGAAGATGAGTTTGGCTACAGATTTGAGGATCCCGGAGACTCGATCATCCTTCTACGATGGTGAGCCCATGCCTTGGAATATGGACGACAAGCCTACATCATCAACAACCCCATCGAAACCACCTTCGAAGAAGGAGACATAATTATATGGGTATGGGCACTCCCCTTGGCAACTGCCAAGCTTGGGGAAAGTGCCCCGGAATCGTATCACCATCACACTCCTATCTTTACTATTTTCTTAGTTCGATCCTTTTGGTAATATCTTGATCTAGTTGTGAGCTTTTGCTTTGTGACTTTACCTTTGTAATCTAGTCCGTTAGCTATATAATAAAGATTAGTGTTGAGTCAAGGGCTTGATTTCCTCACTATGGTCGTGAGAGAATAAAAGAAAATATAAAAAGTATCAAAGAGATCATATTGATCTTATGGAAGGTAATGACTTCGCATATAAAGAGTATGATGAATAAAAGTTATTGAGAGTTGCAAAACATAGTTTTGGTCATCGTTGCAATTAATAGGAAGTAATAAAGAAAGAGAGGTTTCACATACAAATATACTATCTTGGACATCTTTTATAATTGTGAGCACTCATTAAAATATGACATGCTAAAGAGTTGATGTTGGACAAGGAAGACAACATAATGGGTTATGTTTTCTTATATCCAAAATAAAGTATATTGTCATGGATCATCCAACATGTTGAGCTTGCCTTTCCCCCTCATGCTAGCCAAAACTCCTTGCACCAAGTAGAGATACTACTGGTGCTTCCATACATCCTTAAACCCAGTTTTGCCATGAGAGTCCACCATACCTACCTATGGATTGAGTAAGATCCTTCAAGTAAGTTGTCATTGTTGCAACTCTCTAAAATAAGCCCCTATCTTTCTATGTGTCCGACTAAAACTCCATACCCATAAGTATTGCGTGAGTGTGAGCAATTGTGAAAGACTAGATGATAGTTGAGTATGTGGACTTGCTGAAAAGCTATTATATTGACTCTTTCCGGTGTTATGATAAATTGCAATTACTACAATGACTGAGATCATAGTTTGTTGGTTTTCAATGAAGTTTCTGATTCATACTTGTCATTGTGAGTGAATTGTTACTTTAGCATAAGAGTCATATGACA
>LR738715.1:263329746-263344394 GCA_902687465.1 Secale cereale
ACTTTTTAGTCTTAAACATGTGTAAACATGTGCCAAGTCAATCCAAAAATTCTCTAAAGGGAAATACCACCTTAGTATACCGAACTATGAACAATGCAATGCATGTAGATCATTTCAATAACACATTATATACTCTAGCTATTCGAGACTAGCCACAAGGAAAGCATGAACCACTGGAAGAGCATTGTAAACATAGCACTATGTCGCTACAAGCTGGTCTCTAGATCATAAGTACAGGCATATGTACAAAAGTAGAAACAAGAAGAGTTCATACCGGTCTTCCTTGTTGCTTCCCTTTAGTCGATCTTCGTCATTACTGCCTCGTCACTTGCACGATCGAACGTAGGAAATATAATTAAATGCCATCACGGACTCGAGCTGAACTCTGAAAACAAAGCAAACTAAAGAGAGAAAGGAAATCTTTTTGGATTATTTCAAAGGTTGAACGAAAGCAAAGGAAAGAGAAAATCTTTTTGTTGTTTTTGCAAAGAGAGAAATAAAGAAGAATGGGCAAAAACTTCGAAAATATCAAAGCGAATAAAACGGATAATACAATGGAAAAGTGAGAGGGGCACGTACTCCCCCAAGCTTAGGCTTTTGGCCTAAGTTGGTAGCAGCTACTGCCCCCAGGAGCCTCCTGCTCCGGGGGTATGGTAGTGAGTCCAAGGATCGTAGAAGGATGCTGGTGCGTACACCGAACTCCTCGAAGTCTCCCACGAGGAAGGGTCCGTGCGCCAAGCAGAGGAAGACCCTTCACCAAACTCGGTGGCGGTTTCTCCCTGAAAAGGTGGTAACTCACCGTGCTCCTCCTCGTCGGGCACAACCCCCTCCATGGGGTTATGAAACTGATGTTGGGCTATGAACTCATCGAACTGGACAACATCAAAGGACCATCCGTTCCTGCGAGAAAAATCAAACAAAAGAGGTGTAGGTAGACGGATCTCGCGTTCCGCGGTAGTTCCGAAACGCAAGATATAAACAAGATTATCAAGCTCAGAAGCCATGGTAACAAACTTATGGCTTTTCATAGCAGCAAGATCAAAGCTTAAATAAGTAAAAGGATTATCATCAGGGTGTGGGGTGCCTCCAAGATGTTCTAAGATAAGTGTGGCATACACGCCACCATATAAGTCCCCCTTGTTACCGTTCATAGCAAGGCGTCGAGCAATTAAGGCACCCAGATTATAATCAGATCTCCCTGAGAGGGCTGCTGCCATGATAGCAATATCTGGCACAGAAGTGTTGCTCGTGTTGTCACGAGCTAACACCCCTCTAGCAACATAATATGCAAAATACCTGAGGTGAGGGAACAAGATGCTGGAGATATTCGACCGATGAATATCCCTCGTACCCATGCTGCAGAGAGAGTTGAAGACGGTTTTCAGCTCGGAGGGCTGAGTGGTCATCCTAGCCGTCCTCCCAACGTTTGGCACACCTACTATTTCACAAAACTTTCCCAAAGTCATGGTGATAAGATCATTGTAAATTTTAAACTCAATAGCACCTGAATCAGGATTATATCTAAAACTGTTAATGAAACTGGAGGTGAGTTTTTGATACCGAGTAACACGGCACGTGACGAGCCGTGTTAGACCTGCATTAGCACAAAGATTATAAAACTCATCCTTGATTCCCGCAGCTTCAAGGAATTCATCACATGGAAACGTCATTGCACGTGCTGGACTTGTGTCTTCCAACAACTCTAGGGGCACATGATCTTCATTATAGCTCACCCTAGCAGTCGATGGTGAAGCTACGGCTCTAGTAACTCGATCGGAGTGTGTAGGCCTCCTCTTCTCAAGCCACCCTTTTGCCCTTCCTAACAAACTCACTTCTGATTTTTTTTTTGCAATTTACAAAAACGAGGATTAAAACAAGGTGAGTTAAGGCAAACTACTCAACTCACTTGCCCAAGGCATAAACTTGCATCAAAACTTGGAAAATAACTTTCTACACATGCATGCAAGCTCATTTATACAGCATCAAGAACTACTAAATACTCACAAATGAAGCCACCAATCAGAAATCTAATTGGAGGGGTGGAGGAGTCACATACCAGGGAGTATTTGTTCAAAATCTCAGCTCAAATGATGGGCTGTAGAGAGAGATCGAAGAATCGCCTCCAAGAACAGCAAGAACACAAGAACGAGTGCAGAACTCGCGTTTTTGGAGAAAAAGAGAGAGGGAGGAAGAAGACATACCTGGAGGGGGGGCCTTGTGGGCCCCAGGCGCCCTGTGGGCGCGGCCAGGGGGTAGGCCGCGCCAGCTGGCCGCTTGGGCCACTGGTGGGTCCCCCTGGCTGGCCCCAGGTCCCTCTGGGTCACTCCCGACGTGGAAATTTTTATTTTTATTTTTATGAAAACTTCACTGTTGAAATTTTTTCGAAGTTCAAAAAGCTGCGAAACTCTCTGAAAACTTGAAGCAGTGAGTAGTATTGTGAAGCTTCAAAACATAAATACTTGGTACAGCAAGTAGGACAAAAACTAAAAACAAATGAAAACATAACAAGCTCAACTTTTTATCTATATAAAACATGTTTACTAGTAAGGTTGATCAAGTCTTACCAACAAACAGGTTATATATAAAGCAAAAAGTCTCACCTCTTACGAAGTAATCACTGAACCTTTACTTTGATGGACATTGTCCCCACCATGATAGTTTTGTATTTGTGAGGCACATGTAGTGGACAGTCCCATTCTCCAATCTTCACGGTCTCGATATTTTCTATAGAGTTGAGGCCATGCCTCCTATCGGTCTTCTTTGGAAAATATACCGTGTGTTCTTTATCATTCACATTGAAGGTGACCTTCCCTTTATTGCAATCAATAATAGCACCTGCGGTGTTAAGAAAAGGTCTACCAAGAATAATGGACATGCTCCCATCCCCGGGCATGTCAAGCACAACAAAATCAGTAAGAATCAAACAATTAGCAACTTCTACTGGAACATCCTCACAAATACCTATCGGAACGGCGGTTGACTTGTCAGCCATCTGAAGAGAGATATCTGTAGGAATTAGTTTCTCTAAACAAAGCCTCTCGTAAAGAGAGAGAGGCATAACACTCACTCCTGCTCCAAGATCACATAAAGCAGTTTTGACATAATTATTCTTTATGGAGCAAGGAATGGTGGGTATACCTGGATCACCGAGCTTCTCAGGAATCTTGCCACTGAAAGAGTAGTTAGCAAGCATAGTAGATATTGCTTCATTAGGAACTTTTCTTTTATTAGTGACAATATCTTTCATATATTTTGAATAAGGAGGTAACTTAATAGCATCAGTCAAAGGAATTTGAAGAAAAAGAGGTTTAATCCACTCACAAAACTTATTGTAATGCTCTTCTTCTTTAGATTTGATGGACTTACCTGGAAAGGGCATGGGTTTCTGTACCCATGGTTCTCTTTCCTTCCCATGTTTTCTTGCAATGAAGTCTTCTTTAGTGTACCTCTTACGTTTGTCAGGTGCTTCTTCTTCTCGAACTTCAGGCGGATCATTCTTCTCATTATCCTTACCTTCAGGTTCAACACCGTCTTCAGTCTCAGCATCGGAGACAGATACACTATTGGGATCAACAGCTGGCTCTTCATCTACAATAGGATCATTAGAATTGTCAGTCTCCTTATGTTTCTTCTTCTTCTTTGGGGAGCCAACAATTTCTTCTTCCTGCATTTGAGAATCTTGCTCGATTCTCCTCGGATGCCCCTCTGGATAGAGAGGATCTTGAGTGCTAGTTCCTCCTCGGGTCTTAATCCCGAAAGCCTATAAATCATCTTGTTTGGCATTGTTAGCAAGCAAATCTTTTTGCACATTAGAAATTTGGTCAAGCTGAGTTTGAACCATATGAAAATGCTTCACAAGACATTGAACATCATTAACTATTCTACCTAGAACATCAAGCAGACTTTTGATAGCAAGGGAATTATCATGCAATTGACTTTGTATCCTCTCATTAAAATGATTTTGTTTCATAATAAAATTATCAAACTCATCTAAACATTGATCAGGAGGCTTACCATGAGGGATGTCACTTGCGTTGAAATCTAAAAGAGAGTGTACCTCTACCATAGGAGGGTGAGTGGTAGGCTCACACAGCTTCTCAATAGGGGCTAGATTCTTCACGTCTTCAGCTTTAATACCTTTCTCTTTAATAGACTTCTTTGCTTCTCGCATATCTTCGGGGCTTAAAACAAACATGCCCCTCTTCTTTGGTGGTGGAGGTGGTTCAGGGACGGACCAATCTTCATGGTTTTTGGCAATCCTGCCCATCAAATCTTCTGCATCTTTCGGCGTCCTTTTCCTGAAAACACAACCAGCACAACTGTCCAAATAGGACCTGGATTCATCAGTTAGACCAGCATAGAATATATTGATTAATTCGTTCTTAGGGACTTCATGTCCTGGTCTAGCCCGAATCAGACCGCAGTACCTCCCCCAAGCTTTAGGGAGGGACTCATCCTACAATTGTTTAAAGTTATAAATTCTTTGTAAAGCAGCATGTTGCATGTGAGCAGGAAAGTACTTATCAACAAAAGAGTGAGCTAAGTCTTGAGGACTCTTAATGGAACCGCATGGGAGTGAATCATACCATGCTTTAGCACCTTCCTTCAAGGAGAAAGGAAGAAGCTTGGTCACATAAAAGTATCGTATCTTCTCATCTGTGGTAAACAGGCCACCCAACTCACCGAGTTTAGTCGGGTGTGCAATAGCATCATCATTCTCTCTGCCATAAAAGGGGTCAGCTTCAACCATAGGTATAAGTGAAAGATCAACAGAGAAATCATAATCAGGATCATTAATGCATATAGGAGATGTAGCAAATTCAGGATCAGGAACGGTTTTGTTCTTCAAAGAGTGTTTTTCAAACAGTTTCTTAATAACTTCAGGGTCAGAGCCAGAAAACTCTGTCAGTTCCCTGCATAAATCTTCATCAAGCATATAGTAATCATCATCAAGGAGTCTCTCCTTGAATTTACTCAAATCAGGATAATCATAAGTTTCACCAATAGGGTAGCGAGTAACAGGAATTTCAATTCCAGACTTTTTAGCAGCAGCAGCGATCTGTTTCTCAAGAGCATAACCAAGTGAACTAATATCATCAAAAGTAGTAGAAGCATCATCAAGAGTATCGGACATAGTAACAGATTCAGTAGGAGCATCATGTGGTGGCGGTGAGGCAAACTTACTCATAACAGAAGGTGAATCAAGTGTAGCACTAGTGCTCAGAACAGTACCTCTTCTTGTAGTGGATAGTAAGATCGGAACCTTGGGGTCTCCTTTCTTACCCATAGCGGATGAAGTGCAGCAGGTAGGATACTTCAAGTAGACTTGTAAATATTGCTAGGCTCCCCGGCAACGGTGCCAGAAAACGGTACTTGATAACCCTCAACCGTAAGGGATCGAGATAGTCTTTGCGGGTAAGAATAACCCAATTTATTGATTCGACACACGGGAAGCTAAAGAGTATTTATAAGCTTTGACAGTTGAGTTGTCAATTCAACCGCACCTGAAATATACTTACTTGCAACAAAAGATAAGTGGTAACAGTGATATGATAGTGATGATGGTGATAGTAAAAGTAAACAGCAAAAGTAAATAGCAGGAGTAAATGGCAAAAGTAGTAACTAGTAACCAGCAGGATTTAAAACACTGTAGGCTAGGGAGATGGATGGTTGGGCGCTGCATGGATGAGATATATCATGATTCTAACTTGGGGCACGGCACACGGAAAAGTAATGATCATCTAGGCAAATATCAAACATTAGGCATGTATCCCGTAGGTAGTTGTACGTGCTTGCAATAAGAACTTGCACAACATCTTTTGTCCTACCATCCCGCTACGAACGGGGCCAAAAGGAACTTATGGAGATTAAGGTGCTCCTGTTAAAGAGCACCGGAAAAAAGCAATGAACTCAATGGATACATGTAATCCTCAAACTACGGACCATCCCCTTTGGTGTCCCAAGCTGTCACTTTTGGGATCGCCGGTTCCGAACCGTAATAGGTGCAAACAACTCATAGATAGGATCAAAAACACAAATATATTCATGCAAACACATATGGTTCAGATCTGAAATCATGGCACTCGGGCCCTAAGTGTCAAGCATTAAGAATAACAAGTTGAAGCAAAGATGATAAACACCATAGTAGATGATAGGCAACATGCCCCCAACGATCTGACAAACTATTACATGATCTAACTCATCCAATCCCTACCATCCCCTTCGCCTACAGCAGGGGATTACTCACACATGGAAGGAGAAGTCATGGAGGGATGATGGAGTGGTGATGATGATGACGATGGCGACGATCTCCCCTCTCCGGAGGCCAAATCAGCCTCCAGATTAGCCCTCCCGAAGAAGAACACAGGGTGGCGGCGGCTCCGCGACGAAAACTGCGAAAAGAACTTCTGATCTGCAATTTTTTCCGTCACGAGCTAAAATACGGGTCGAAGTAGGGCACCAGGGGAGGTGGGGCCCACCTAGGCGACCCCCCGGCGCGGCCAGGGGCTGGGCCGCGCCACCAGGGCGCCTCGCCCCCCCTGGCCCCCCTCTGGCCCCTCTTCTGGCTCCGGGTTCCTTCGGGTGCGTGGATTTTCTATGATTTTTCGTGGATTTTTCTGAGATACCTAAAAATCCGTTTTCCTGCACACAATAAAACCATACAGGCAGCTCTGCTGAAAACAGCGTCAGTCCGGGTTAGTTTAGTTCAAATCATGCAAGAATGAGGTCAAAACAATATCAAAAGTGTTTGGAAAAGTAGATACGTTTGAGACGTATCAATGACTGATGGTGGTTCACACTTTATTCATGGTGCTTTCCGTAAAATGCTTGCTAAGTATGATGTTAACCATAGAATTGCATCCCCTTATCACCCATAGTCAAGCGGTCAAGTAGAACTAAGTATAGAGAGCTGAAATTAATTTTGCAAAAGACAGTTAATAGGTCTAGAAATAATTGGTCCAAGAAACTTGATGATGCATTATGGGCCTATAGAACTGCATACAAAAATCCTATGGGTATGCCTCCATATAAAATGGTTTATGGAAAAGCTTGTCACTTACCTCTTGAGCTAGAACATAAGGCATATTGGGCTATTAAAGAACTCAATTATGATTTCAAACTTGCCGGTGAGAAGAGGTTATTTGACATTAGCTCGCTTGATGAATGGAGAACCCAAGCTTATGAGAATGCCAAGCTGTTTAACGAAAAGGTTAAAAGATGGCATGACAAAAGGATACAAAAGCGTGAGTTTAACGTAGGTGATTATGTCTTGCTATACAACTCTCGTTTAAGATTTTTTGCAGGAAAACTTCTCTCTAAATGGGAAGGTCCTTACGTTATCGAGGAGGTCTATCGTTACGATGCCATAAAAATCAACAACTTTGAAGGCACGAATCCGAAGGTGGTGAACGGTCAAAGAATCAAACATTATATCTCAGGTAACCCTATAAATGTTGAAACCAATGTTATTGAAACCGTAACCCCCGAGGAATACACACTTTCCCGAATGATTCAAACCCCGAAAAGGAAGAGGTATGTGGTACGATAAGTAAACCGTCTCCAAAACAGTTCTAATGGCAATTTTTCACCGTTTTGGAATATTTAGAAAAATAGAAAAATAAGAGGCAGACCGGAAAGGACAGAAGGCGTCCACGAGGGTGGAGGGCACGCCCTACCCCTCTGGACACGCCCCCTGCCTCGTGGGCACCTCGTGTGCCTCCCGGACTCCGATTTCTTGCACGTTACTTCTTTTGGTCGGTAAAAATTAACTATATATTCTCCCGGAGGTTTTGACCACCGTATCACGCAAAAATCCTCTGTTCTTGTTTCGAGCTGTTATTTCTGACAGATCTAGGTCATCATGACATCTTCCAGCACCCCCAAGGACAAGTTCTTCGAGAAGGTCATCAACCCCTACCTCGCGGAGGTACTGCATCACCCTCAAACCATTGAGGTGCGTGAGGAGGTGCTGCACATCCGCGATGTTGAGGGACCAAGGAGGACCGGAAGCGTGGAGACGAGACTCGAAGCAATGGAGCAGCAAGTTTTCAAGTGCCAAGGTATGGTGGAACAAGGACTCAACGCCAACCACATGATGATCACGGATCTCGCCCACAACCACAACCTGGACGCCAAGATCTTTGGGGAAGCCATCTCCAAGCTCCAAGAGAAAATCGAGCACCTCCAGGTCCAAATCTATGACCTGCAAAACCAAAACTGTGAGTATGAATATAGATTCAAGAAGATGAGTTTGGCTGCCGATTTGAGGATCCCGGAGACTCGATCATCCTTCTACGATGGTGAGCCCATGCCTTGGAAGATGGACGACAAGCCTACATCATCAACAACCCCATCGTCACCACCTTCGAAGAAGGAGACATAATCATATGGGTATGGGCACTCCCCTTGGCAACTGCCAAGCTTGGGGGAGGTGCCCCAGTATCGTATCATCATCACACTCCTATCTTTACCATTTTTCTTAGTTCGATCCTTTTGGTAATATCTTGATCTAGTTGTGAGCTTTTGCTTTGTGACTATACCTTTGTAATCGAGTCCGTGAGCTATATAATAAATATTAGTGTTGAGTCAAGGGCTTGATTTCCTCGCTATGGTCGTGAGAGAATAAAAGAAAATATAAAAAGTATCAAAGAGATCATATTGATTTTATGGAAGGTAATGACTTCACATATAAAGAGTATGATGAATAAAAGTTGTTGAGAGTTGACAAACATAGTTTTGGTCATCGTTGCAATTAATAGGAAGTAATAAAGAACGAGAGGTTTCACATACAAATATACTATCTTGGACATCTTTTATGATTGTGAGCACTCATTAAAATATGACATGCTAAAGAGTTGATGTTGGACAAGGAAGACAACATAATGGGTTATGTTTTCTTATATCCAAAATAAAGTATATTGTCATGGATCATCCAACATGTTGAGCTTGCCTTTCCCCCTAATGCTAGCCAAAACTCCTTGCACCAAGTAGAGATACTACTTGTGCTTCCATACATCCTTAAACCCAGTTTTGCCATGAGAGTCCACCATACCTACCTATGGATTGAGTAAGATCCTTCAAGTAAGTTGTCATTGTTGCAACTCTCTAAATATGTATGATCTATTAGTGTGGATAAAATAAGCTTTATGCAATCTTGTGATATGGAAGTAATAAAAGCGAGGGACTGCATAATAAAGGTCCTTATCAGAAGTGGCAATATAAAGTGACGTTCTTTTGCGCTAAGATTTTGTACGTCCAACAATAAAAGCAGATGACAACCTCTTCTTCCCTCTGCGAAGGGCCTATCTATTATTCATGCCTTATAAGAGTCAAGGTGAAAATCACCTTTCCTTCTTACATTTTATCCTTTGGCAAGCACATTGTGTTGGAAAGATCCTGACATATATACCCAATTGGATGTAAGTTATCATGGTCTATTATTGTTGACATTACCCAAGAGGTAAATGGTTGGGAGGCAATACCATAAGCCCATATATTTCTCTGTGTCCGATTAAAACTCCATACCCATAAGTATTGCGTGAGCGTGAGCAATTGTGAAAGACTAGATGATAGTTGAGTATGTGGACTTGCTGAAAATCTCTTATATTGACTCTTTCCGATGTTATGATAAATTTAAATTGCTTCAATGACCGAGATCATAGTTTGTTGGTTTTCAATGAAGTTTCTGATTCATACTTGACATTGTGAGTGAATTGTTACTCCAGCATAAGAGTCATATGACAATATATATATATGTGTGTGTTGCTGTTATAAGAATGATCATGATGCCCTCATGTCCGTATTTTATTTTTATCAACACCTCTATCTCTAAACATGTGGACATATTTTTCGATATCGGCTTTCGCTTGAGGACAAGCAAGGTCTAAGCTTGGGGGAGTTGATACGCCCATTTTGCATCATGCTTTTATGTTGATATTTATTGCACTATGGGCTATTATTACACGTTATGTCACAATACTTATGCCTTTTCTCTCTTATTTTACAAGGTTTACATGAAGAGGGAGAATTCTTGCAGCTGGAATTCTGGGCTGGAAAAGGAGCAAACATCGGAGACCTATTCCGCACAACTCAAAAAGCTCCGAAACTCCACGAAACACCGTTTCAGAAAATATAAAAAATATCTGGCGAAAGAGATCTGCCAGGGGGGCACCACCTGTCCACGAGGGTGGGGGCGCGCGCCCCCTGCCTTGTGAGCCAGCCGGTGACCCCCCGATGCCCATCTTCACCTATATGAGGTGTTTTGACCTGGAAAAAATCATAAGGAGGCTTTCGGGACCAGAAGCCGCCGTCTCGAGGCGGAACCAATCTAGGGCTCCAACGAAGTTGTTCTGTTGAGGATACTTCCCTCCGGGAGGGGGAAATCATCACCGCCGTCATCACCAACAACTCTGCCATATTGGCGAGGGTTATTTTCATCAACATCTTCACCAGCACCATCTCCTCTCAAACCTAAGTTCATCTCTTGTATCAAAGCTTTGTATCAAAACCTCAGATTGGTACCTGTAGGTTGCTAGTAGTGTTCATTACTCCTTGTAGTTGATGCTAGTTAGTTTACTTGGTGGAAGATCATATGTTCAGATCCATTAGGCATATCAATACCCCTCTGATCATGAACAATATTATGTCTTGTGAGTAGTTACGTTTGTTCCTGAGGACATGGGAGAAGTCTTGCTATAAGTAGTCATGTGAATTTGGTATTTGTTCGATATTTTGATGAGATGTATGTTGTCTCTCCTCTAGTGGTGTCATGTGAACGTCGACTACATGACACTTCACCATTGTTTGGGCCTAGAGGAAGGCACTGGGAAGTAATAAGTAGATGTTGGGTTGCTAGAGTGACATAAGCTTAAACCCTAGTTTATGTGTTGCTTCGTAAGGGGCTGGTTTGGATCCATATGTTTCATGCTATGGTTAGGTTTACCTTAATAGTTCTTTTGTAGTTGTGCATGCTTGCAATAGAGGTTAATCATAAGTGGGATGCTTATCCAAGTAAGGGCAGCACCCAAGCACCGGTCCACCCACATACCAAATTATCAAAGTAATGAACGTGAATCATGAACGTGATGAAAACTAGCTTGACGATAATTCCCATGTGTCCTCGGGAGCGCTTTCCTTCATATACGAATTTGTACAGACTTGTCCTTTGCTACAAAAAGGATTGGGCCATCTTGCTACACCTTATTTTCTTTTATTATTTGTCACTTGCTACCAGTTACCTTATTACAAAACTATCTGTTACCGACAATTTCAGTGCTTCCAGAAAATACCTTACTGAAAATTGCCTATCATTTCCTTCTACTCCTCGTTGGGTTCAACAGTCTTACTTATCGAAAGGACTACGATATATCCCCTACACTTGTGGGTCATCGAGACTCTTTTCTGGCGCCATTGTCAGGGAGTGAAGCACCATTGGTAAGTGGAATTTGGTAAGGAAAAATTTACATAGTGTGCTGAAATTTACTGTTACTTGTTACTATGGCTCATAATCCTTTGAGGGGCTTGTTCGGGGTATGTTCACCCCGACCATAAGAGCAAAGAGTTGCCACTCAACCTAATGAACCTACTGAAAATGTTTGCTTTGAAATTCCTTCGAGTATAATAGAGAAACTGCTAAATAATCCCTTTACAACAGAATGAACACTGCATCCCGATTTGCACCTAATCTATGTGGATGAAGTTTCTGGATTATTTAAGTTTGCAGGTATGTCCGAGGATATTATCAAGAAGAAGGTCTTCCCTTTATCTTTGAAGGGAGATGCATTGATATGGTTTAGGCTATGCGATGATATTGTATCATGGAACTACAATCAATTGAAGTTGGAATTTCATCAGAAGTTCTATCCTATGCATCAGGTTCATCGTGATCGTAATTATATATATACAATTTTTGGCCTCGCGAAGGAGAAAGCATCGCTCAAGCTTGGGGGAGGCTTAAGTCAATGTTATATTCATGCCCCAATCATGAGCTCTCAAGAAAAATGATCATTCAAAAATTTTATGCTCGGCTTTCTCTCCATAATCGCTCCATGCTTGATACTTCTTGTACTGGTTCTTTGATGATGAAGACTATTGAATTCAAATGGGATTTATTGGAAAGAATTAAATGCAACTCTGAAGATTGGGATCTCGACGAAGGTAAGGAGTCAGGTATGACCCCTAAGTTTGATTGTGTTAAATCTTTTATGGATACCGATGTTTTCCGTGAATTTAGCCCTAAATATGGACTTGACTCTGAGATAGTAGCTTCTTTCTGTGAATCATTTGCTAATCATGTTGACCTCCCTAAGGAGAAGTGGTTTAAATACCATCCTCTCATTGAAGTGAAAGTAGTTGAACCTGTTAAAGTTGAAGAAAAGACTATCACTTATAATGTTGATCCTATTGTTCCTACTTCTTATATTGAGAAACCACCTTTCCCTATTAGGATAAAGGATCATGCTAAAGCTTCAACTATGGTTCGTAAGAGTAATACTAGAACACCTACACCTTCTGAGCAAATTAAAGTTGAACCTAGTGTTACTATGGTTAAAGATCTCTTGGTTGAAAATTTAGATGGACATGTTATTTACCTCCAAGAGGAAGCTGCTAGAATAGCCAAACCCGATACTAGGAATAAACATAGACCTGTTGTAGGCATGCCTGTTATTTCTGTTAAAATAGGAGATCATTGCTATCATGGTTTATGTGACGTAGGTGCTAGTGCGAGTGTATTACCTCATTCCTTATATAAAGAAATTATGCACGATAATGCACCCACTGAATTAAAAGGGATTGATGTTACTATTAAGCTTGCTAATAGAGACACTATTAGCCCAGTTGGGATTATTAGAGATGTTGAAGTCTTGTGTGGTAAGGTTAAATACCCTATCGATTTTCTTGTTCTCAGTTCCCCACAAAATGATTTTTGTCCCATTATATTTGGTAGACCCTTCTTGAACACTGTTAATGGTAAGATATACTACGAAAAAGATATTGTTACTGTTGGTTTACGGGATATGTCTCATGATTTTAAATTTGCTAAATTTTGTAGACAACCCCATGATAAAGAATTACCTAGTAAGGATGTAATTATTGGTCTTGCTTCTATTGTTGTGCCTCCTAACGATCCTTTAGAACAATATCTGCTAGACCATGAAAATGATATGTATATGAATGAGAGAAGGGAAATAGATGAAGTATTTTTTAAGCAGGGACCCTTATTGAAAAACAACTTGCCTGCTGAAATTCTAGGGGATCCTCCTCCACGCAAGGGTGATCCCGTGTTTGAACTCAAACCATTACCTAATACTCTTAAGTATATTTATCTCGATGAAAAGAAGATATATCCTGTTATTATTAGTGCTAACCTTTCATAGCGGGAAGAAGAAAAATTATTGAAAACTCTGAAGAAGCACCGTGCTGCTATTGGATATACTCTGGATGATCTTAAGGGCATTAGTCCCACTTTATGCCAACACAAGATAAAGTTGGAAGAGGACGCAAAACTGGTTATCGATCATCAACGATGGTTAAATCCTAAGATGAAAGAAGTGGTAAGGAAGGAAATACTAAAGCTTCTAGAGGCAGGTATAATCTATCCAGTTGCTGATAGCTAGTGGATAAGTCATGTCCATTGTGTCCCTAAGAAGGGAGGTATGACTGTTGTTCCTAATGATAAAGATGAATTGACCCCGCAAAGAATTGTTACAGGTTATAGGATGGTAATTGATTTTCGCAAATTAAATAAAGCTACTAAGATAGATCATTACCATTTTGCCTTTTATTGACCAAATGCTAGAAAGTTTATCCAAACATACTCATTTTTTCTTTCTAGATGGTTATTCTGGTTTCTCTCAAATACCTGTGTCAAAAGGGGATCAAGAAAAGACCACTTTTACTTGTTCTTTCGGTATCTTTTCTTATAGACGTATGCGTTTTGGTTTATGTAATGCACCTGCTATCTTTCAAAGATGCATGATGGCTATATTCTCTGATTTTTGTGAAAAGATTGTTGAGGTTTTCATGGATGATTTTTCCGTTTACGGAACTTCTTTTGATGATTACTTGAGCAACCTTGATCGAGTTTTGCAGAGACGTGAAGACACTAATCTTGTCTTGAATTGGGAGAAGTGCCACTTTATGGTTAATGAAGGCATTGTCTTGGGACATAAAATTTCTGAAAGAGGTATTGAAGTTGACAAGGCTAGGGTTGATGCTATTGAAAAGATGCCGTGTCCCAAGGACATCAAAGGTATACAAAGTTTCCTCGGTCATGCCGGGTTTTATAGGAGGTTCATTAAGGACTTCTCCAAAATCTCCAGGCCTCTGACTAATCTCTTACAAAAAGATGTTCCTATTGTCTTTGATGATGATCCACTAGTAGAAAAAGGGCCTTTTGTCCCAATTCTAGAGGGCCTTTAGTCCCGGTTGGGCAACCGGGAGTAAAGGGTCGATACAAATGCTCCACCCTTTAGTCACGGTTCTAATATGAACCGGGACTAAAGGCCCTCCACGTGGCTGCTGGCTGGAGGTCCACCTTTAGTCCCGGTTGGTAACACGAACCGGTACTAAAGGACTTTTTTTTTTGAAAAAAAAAATAAATTTTTTTTTGAATTTTTTTCCCGTTTTTCAAATTTCTGAATTATTTT
>LR738715.1:263352799-263364510 GCA_902687465.1 Secale cereale
GAACGATCTCCGTCACCAACACATCCATGTGATCGCTCACCCATCCCTCCAAGGGGCCAGTGACCACCTCGGGCGCAGGATCCAACCCCCAAAGTCCGTAGAAGGGGCAAGACGGAGCAAGTTACCAAAGATGCGGGAGACCGCACGCCTGAGGATGTCGCGGCTCTACTCCTCAACAAGCTGCCAAGCCTTCATGACCCCGCCTTCAAGACGCTACACCACTCTGGCGAAGACCCCGAGATATCCGACGTCATCATCAACCAGAGGGTCATCAACCCTCGAGTCAAGGAGCTCGTCCAGGGCCCAGCCGGCCCTGTGCCGCAAGGCCTCAAACATCTTCGAGCGGGTGTGCTGCATTCAACGAGCTCGCGCGGCCTCCTCGGAGTTCCGGGCCGCGATGATGGAAATGTCTTCCACCTGCGTGTGGAAGCAGGACAACTCCGCCCTGGCGGCAGCGCGAGCCTTCTCCGACGCCCGCTAGCAGCGCTCCGCCACGGCACAGGCCTCCCTGGACGCCCGCTCACGATGATCGGCTGCGGCGCAAGCCTTCTCCGACACCTGCAGATGGCGCTCGACATCCTCTAGCTTGCCCTTGAGAGCCGTGACCTCCTTATGGAGTTCCTTGCGCTTATCAGCGAAGCGAGTCTCGTGAAGCCCCAGCTTCTCGCGGTAATCCTTTCGCAGGCGCTCTGCCTCCATGGCAGCCTTCCTCGAGACATCCTCGCGATCATCAAGGTTGCCCTCGGCTTCGGCTACCTGGTGCTCCATCGTCTCCAGGCGCTCGCACTCCATGTTCAGCTCCATCGCCTCGAGTGCTAGCGCCTCCTCTCGCTGAGAGGCACGCTGGGCTATCATCATCGGCCACGGGCACGGCAAGGGCAGCCCTTCGTCTATGAACCTAACGCTCAAGCGCGGCGTTCGAAGCTTCAAGCTCGCGCTCACGCTCCTCAGCTGCTGCGCTATGGCGGTCGGCGTCTCGAGCCTCTTCCAGGGCGCAGTCGTAGGCCTCCTGAGCCGCGGCAGCGGATGCTTCCGCCTTCTTCAGGGTGGTTTCATGTTGCAACTGGCTCAAGTTAACGGCGGCCCTCAACTGGCGCCAACCCTTCGCCAGAAGCAGACCCTCAGCCTCAACGCGCCCATCCACTTCAACGACCTCGACCTCAAGGCACTTCAGGGCGTCTGACGCCTCCCGCACAAGATCATGACAAACCACACTCCTGCGCAGCGCAAGTTCTAGGAGGCGGTCGGGCTCGTCCACGACATCCACGCTGCCCGAAGGGGTTTCTCCTTCTCCCTCTCCTTCAGCATGCGCCTTGGGGCTAACCCCAGGGGCGCGCACTGCCTCCGGCGCGAGGGGCAGGCGTGGTCCTAATGGGCGGTCGGGCGCCCGGGCCGCCTCAAGAGCTTGCTGATCCATGATGAAGACAAGCCCCGGGGCACGAGACGGGCCCCCGACGCACCAAGAGTTGCCTTGCCCCAGGAGCACTCGGGGGCTGGGAGCACGATCCACGTGGCAGGGTCCGGGCACGTCCCCGCGAACCCGCGCGAGGTCTGCCAAAGACCCAACATGATCCCGAGGAGGGACGCGGGCAGCAGCTTCTGTGAGCCTCGCCGAACGGCTCGGGAATGAGTCAGGGGAAACCCTACAAAGCAAGGGGTCAGGAGAACCATATTAGGAAGAACAGGAAAGCTCAGGAACACGCACCTGCTCGGTACAGTCAGCTTCATCCTCTTCAGAGCCCTCGGGGTAGGGCCATAACTGCCCCTCAACCTCCGCCTCTTGCCTAGCGCCACGAAGGACGATAGGAGGCCGCTTGGGGCAGATCTGCCAAGGCCCAGGGGAGGGCCGCGGCGAACACCCACGGGCGGCGCTCCATTTCCCGCTACGGCGTCCTCCGGGCTTGCCCCGACAGGAGACTGTGTTGCCCCACCTTTAGCCACCTCAGGAGCCAGTGGTGCCTCGGTACCTTCCGCCACCTCCGTCGGCACCGGCGCCCGCGTTTCATCTACTTGCTCCGGGGGCGGAGTGGACCCTAGATCAGGGGCTCCACTTGACGCATCTGCCCTGGAGGAAAAGGTTGGGCTCGTGAGCCCTGGCGCCACCACCAATGGATCGTCATGAGGATCAGAGGAGCCCCCCGGCAATAGTCCCCACGCATCGAAGCGGGGCATCTTCTCAGCAAAGGCTCTTCTGGCCACAGGAGCCAAGTACAAGGGAGTCACGGAGACAGGGCGTGCTTCAGGCACTCCGCCGACGAGTAGCCGCAACAACCCCTGGAGCATTTCAGGGGGGAGCTACTACCGCTGAAGACGCGCAGGATCATCAAGACCGTAGAAGGCCCAAATTGGGCGAGAGTGGCGTTGAAGCGGGACGACACGCAGGACAAGAAAATCCCTCACCACCATCGCCAGGGTCAACCCATTCCTCCTCAGGCTGGCCAGCCGACGCATAACTGGCACCGCCCGCGGATCTGAGAGGGCCTCGTGGTCCCATCCCAAGTTCGGCACCGCCGGCGCGTCGGGAAGGTGGAACTGGGGGTTGTACGCAGCAGCGTCAACATACACCCACTGCTGATGAAACCCAGCCATGGTCGGGCGGACCGAGAAGTCGATCCCGGAGGCAGCAGTCGCCTCCACCACGCGCAGCGACACGCACCCCCAAGCGCTGTCCGCCGTCGACCAGGTGGAGGGCGAAGAAGTGGTGAAGCAGGGCCACGGACGGGGAAACACCAACGAAAGCTTCGCACAGAAACGCGAAGCCGGAAAGGAGGATGATGGACCCCGGGTCCAAGTGCAGCGCCCAAATCCGGTAGTGCGTGAGCACCGCATAGAAGAAGGCATAAAAAGGGGGAGGAGACCCCCAAAGACGACGTGGAGGTGGAGCTGGATGTCATTGGCGTTTAGCTCCGCCGTCGGCCGGGAGGCAAGCTAGACCCGGGTCAGGCCCCACTCGTTAGATGCGTCGGCCAAGGCACGGCGCACCTTGTCCAAAACCCTCCTGATTCACCATGAGGGAGCGATCCAGCACCGGCGGCGGCGTGGCAGACTCGTCGGTTCCTCTCTTCTTCGTCCTGCGCGACATGGCGGCAAGCAAGGAGGGGGCAGAGAAGGCAAGGAAAGGGAGGAAGCGATTGAAGGGCAAGAAAGCAGGGGCGCAGCAAGAAGTCCGCCTATCGATTGCGCGATTGTCAAAACGCACGACTGCCAAGACTACGTGGGAAGCGCAGTCGCCCACGTCCCATCCAACCGTCACGCGCCAGCCTGGCTCGCAGCCTTTTGGGGCCCGCGGCGCTTCGTCCTCGACTAAGGCTTCGCCTCGAAGCCAACTCCGCGCGCGCCTTGGGCCCGAGGGCTACTGCCGGCGTCCTGGGAACCAGGGTACCCATACTTGCCTGTCTGCGGGCCACAGCGCGCTCCTACAACGGCCTGGTTGAAAGTGCAACTAATCCCCGGGTGGTTTTGGTAATTAATAACAACATATATATCATTGAACTAATATTTACTTGAGAATCATTTCAGAGAAGTTCGATGATATGGGTATGGAAATGTCTAAAGAAGTGGACCCCTCAAAATGCTAAGACAAGCATTGGCAAAAGCTCAAGACTCTATTTTTGGTTTAGTGATCAAAGATCACATTGAGTCCATAGGAAAAGCCAATACTATTAAAAGGGGATGAGGTTGTGTTGATGATCTGGTTGCTCAAGTGCTTAGTGATTTAGCTCCCTCAACTATCAGCAACTTTCACTACTTAACACACTCATAAGTAATCTCGGACAAACCGATTCTTCCAACTCGGTCCCACCGAGATGAACCACCTCAGTTATTTTCCAAACCCTAGAAATTTCGGTCCATCCGATTTTGAGTTCGGTCTCACCGAAACTGGACTGCCAACCTTCTATAACCGTTTGTCATCATTTCGGAATATCCGAGTTGTTGATTTCGGTCCCACCGATTCTGGCAAGCTCCTACCTTTGACTCATATCGGACACACCGAGATGGTATTTTCGGTCCCACCAAAAACCCCAACGTTCACTATATTTGAACTTTCGGTCTGACCGAGTTTCCACTTCGGTCTCACCGAGATTGCTCAATTATGTGTGTAACGGTTGGATTTTGTGTGGAGGCTATATATACCCCTCCACCCCCTCTTCATTCGTGGAGAGAGCCATCAGAAAGTACCACCACTCCTACCTTACGCTTTCTGAGAAGAGAACTACCTACCCTTGTGTTGAGATCAAGCTATTCCATTCCTACCATATGAAACTTGATATCTAGCCTTCCCAAGTTGCTTTCCACTCAATCCTTTCTTCCACCATAGCCATATCAGTGAGGAGAGTTGAGTGTTGGGGAGATTATCATTTGAAGCACAAGAGCAAGGAGTTCATCATCATCAACAACATCTATTACCTTTTGGAGGGTGGTGCCTCCTAGATTGGTTAGGTGTCGCTTGGGAGCCTCCGTCTTCGAGATGTGGAGTTGAACCAAGAAGTTTGTAAGGGCAAGGAGATCGCCTACTACGTGAAGATCTACCCCGAGTAAGGCTAGTCCTCCGTGGGCGTAGGCCATGATGGAATAGACAAGGTTGCTTCTTCGTGGACCCTTCGTGGGTGGAGCCCTTCGTGGACTCGCGCAGCCGTTACCCTCTGTGGGTTGAAGTCTCCATCAACGTGGATGTACGATAGCACCACCTATCGGAACCACGACAAAAATCTCCGTGTTTCCAAACTGCGTTTGATCTTCTCCACCTCTCTTTACTACATGTGCAATTTACTTTCCGCTGCTTATACTCTAGAATTGCATGTGTAGGGTGATACTTGAATTGATCTTAATTGTGAAACTGCCAAAAACTGTTCATGATCAAAAGGCAGATTTTTTATATTGTCAAGTAGTCTAATCACCCCCCCTCTAGACATACTTTCGATCCTACACTGGTACGGCGCAGCTGATCGACCAGCTGCTCAAGACCATCGCGAGGGGGCTAGACCTCGCAAGGATAATGACGCCAAGACCCCCTCAGGAGCGGCCTCGGCTAGGCTGCTCCGGAGGGGCGGCGAATCCAAGGACAAGCCTGCCTCAGGAGGAAGTAGTGACGCACCGCACCAGCGGGTGCCAGCGCGTGCCAGCGGCGCAGTTGCCGTTTTGGTGCAAAGGAGACAGCGCACGCGAAGGTTCCCGAGGAGCAGGATAAAGGTTCCCCATTGGTGCAACAAGACCGAAGACTGCAAGGACGACAGGGAGGATGTCACCACCGAGCCCACCACCGCGTTATCGTCGGATCCCTTTGCAGGCGAAGACCGCTTTTGTCAGGGAAGGAACGTCCTTGTGTTCCCACTCAAAATGGCCGTTGTGGGATCCCTTCCCGCCTAAACATTTCGGGGGAAGAGGACCCTAGCCGCCTATATAAGTAGCTAGGATCTCCACTATGGAGGGGGATTAGATCCAGAAACTCTGCCCTCTCACAAAGGAGCAGGAACCCTTGCCTCCTAACCCTCCTGAGCTCTCCTCCTGAGCTCAGGAACCACTGTACTCATTCATACTCAAGCCCTCCCGAGGCCAATCCACCAAAGCAGGAAGTAGGGTTTTACACCGCAAGGTGGCCTGAACCTGGGTAAATCCTTGTGTGATTTACTTGTTGTTCACTAGAATCTCTTCACTGGACGAGGGCGAGACGCTAGGTAGACGTGAGTGGGAGAGATCTTCGTTCATGCCCCTATGTTCGAACTTCTTGGGTTTGCGGAGCCCGTAATCCGACAGTGAACGACGTTGAGGCCTAGGAAGGGAACGGCGAAGCCGGGGAAGACGCGGCAGTGGAAGCCCGCACGGAGAGGAGTACGAGGGGTCACTGGTTCGGCTGCGGTGTGAGGCTGCCGTCGCCGAAGAATAACAAGGGGTGTGGGTGAGTGGAGGGATGGCCTGGCCAGCGGTGGGAGTAGTAGGGGGTGGTGAGGCCTCCGCGGCAGCACAGCCGACCACGGGAGGCAGGAGCACGAGGCACGACCAGCGCTGGTTTGCTAGCTGGTTTGGCGGCTGGAGCAAGAAGACCAGAGGTTGAAGAAGCACTACGGCCGTTGGATGGACATCGTACGGTCCCTGGAACTAGAATCATGCATATTGACTAAGTTGACAAAGCCCTCCGTCCCCGTCAACTTAGTAGGCCCACAAGTCAGCCTGCCACTATATTGGGTCCCACCTAACAGGGGGAGTATTGATTTTTTTTTTGTGCGTAATAAGGAGGCACTTCCTTACGCGCGAAGATATAACTGGTGGGTCCGAGCTGTCAGCAGCGGTAACGCTTTTTCGCGAAATACAGAGGCCCTTTTGGTGGGTCCCAGATGTCAGGTGGAGGAATCGTTATTTTGCGCGTAATAAGGAGGCATTTCCTTGCGTGCGGCCATGGACCCAGCTGTCAGCCTCTCCACGTACAGTCCACTTTAGATGCATGTCGGTCGTTGACATCATTGACCAGGCCGCGTCGAGAGCACCAGGGCGGTGGACGACGGCGAGGCCTAGGAAGGGAATGACATGGAGCCAGGGAAGACTCAGCAGTTGTTTCCCACGCGGAGGAGTACGAGGGTTTACTGGTTCGTCTGCCGTCCCCGGAGAAAACGGCAGGTGTAGGTGAGTAGAGGGATGGCTAGGCCAGCGATGGGAGTACAGTGGGGCGGTGAGTCCTGCGCGGCAGCACAGCCGGCCGCGGGGAGGAGAGAGCAGGCAGTCCCACCGGCGTTTGTTTGAGCGGCTGGAGCAGGAAGAGCAGAGATTGAAGAAGCACGACGGCCGTTGGATGGACATCGAACAGTCACTGCTTGTGCGTCAACCTTTTTTTTAGGAAAGCCTCAAATCTGTGGAAAACATCATACATCCCATCTACCATTATTAATAATAATTTACAACCCATTTGCTAATTCTTAAGCTTTTTTGGAGCCCATATTCTTTTTGTTAGCATTACATCCCATATTGTGGCCACGGTTAAAAAATTATACGAAATTTTGCATATTTCGATGCGGTCCGAACTGTTTTTTATCCCGAAATTTTGAGTCACATTCAAAATAATTTTAAAAATAAATGTATGTCAATATAAAATCCAACAAATTGTCCATGCATAAAAATCAATGCAATTTAAAATCTCAAAATGAAAAAAAGAAATTTGAAACTAATCGCCGGTTTGATGTGTTTTAAAAAGGCACAGCCCATTTCTCATTACTGATAGGCCATTTTCTCGGCCAGCCCAATGAAGCTCTCCTCGTCTTGAATGATTTGTAGCCCAACAGGCCTGACAAAGCGACTTACTTGGCAAATCACAAAAAAACTGGGCTGTGGTCGTGGACCCAGCTGCGGCCATGGACCCAGCTGTCAGCCTCTCCACGTACAGTACTCTTCCGATGGAAGTCGGTCGTTGACCACATTGACCACGCCACACCGAGAGCACCAAGGCGGTGGATGATGGCGAGGCCTTGGAAGGGGACGACGCGGAGCCGGGGAAGACGCGACAGTGGATGCCCACGCGAAGAGGAGTACGAGGGTTCACTGGTTCGGCTGCGGCGTGAGGCTGCCGTCGTCGCAGAATAATAGGGGGTGTGGGTGAGTAGAGGGATGCCCTGGCCAGCGGTGGGACTAGTAGGGGGCGGTGAGGCCTCCGCGGCATCACAGACGGCCACGAGAGGCAGGAGCACGCGGCACGACCGGCGCTGCTTTGGGCGGCTGGAGCAAGAAGACCAGAGGTTGAAGAAGCACTATGGTCGTTGGATGGACATCATACGGTCACTGGAGCCAGAATCGTTCATATTGACTAAGTTGACAAAGCCCTACGTCCCCGTCAACTTAGTAGGCCCACAAGTCAGCCCCCAGCTAGCATGGGGTATTCATATTTTTGTGCGTAATAAGGAGGCACTTCCTTGTGTGTGATGATATAGCTGGTGGGTCCCACCTGTCAGCGGGGGAAACGTTTTTTCGTGAAATACAGAAGCCCTTCCCACGTCCAGTGCGTAATAAGGAGGAACTTTCCTTGCGTGCAACCATGGACCTCGTGGGTCCCAGCCGTCAGGCTCTCCACGTATAGTCCTCTTCCGATGACTCTCATATGTTGACCACGCCGCGCCAAGCGCACCGAGGCGGTGGACGACGGCGAGGCCATGTCAGCCAGTCCATTTGGTGGGCTGGGTGAAACAAAGATGTAGCATCTATGCAGCCCGTTTATATATATGGTAGAATTTAAAGCCCATTTGCATTTTTCTCGAAATCTGCGGACTTGCTGGGCTGGGTGAAAATATCATGTTGGGCTAGACGGAGAAATGTTATAAAAACATAAACACGTGATTGCGCGTCTATTACTGCATTGGTCAGTAAAATCTTTGCAAGCTTATGTACGCAATCACTAGGAGTTAACTTGCCAAGTTATATATAAATAATTATTATTATTTTTTGTAAGAAACTTTCAACTTATGAAATAAAATAAAATCCTTCGCAAAAATAACTTACGAAATAAAATAGCATTTAAATTAGATGAGTTAATAGTACGTGGGGTATTATTATTTTTTAGGCTAGACGTGGGACAGTTGAGTTGGTTCTAGGGAAAAGTAATGGGAGAATACTCAGTTTACATCGAAAAAGAAAGTGGGAGAAAATTCAGATATAGGATTAATGAAAACGAAAAATAGAACTGAGTTGTGCATCGTCTTGAAAAAACAAACATAACTTGGGCTGCTGATGTTATAGACAAGCTAGGTTGGGAGGCCCAGAGCCCGCTTGATACCTGCTGGATCCAAAAAATGTTGAAACATGTCATGGGCTGCCCATGTTAAACAACAAAACCTAGGCCATGGACCTGGTGGGCCTGGGACTGTCAGCCTCTCAACGAACAGTTGTCTCCCGATTCCTCTTGTTTTGCTGATCATGTTGGGAACGACAGACGGCAGCGCCGTGGCTAGGCCACCAAGGCGGAGGACGACGTCGAGACCTCGGACCGAATGAACCGGAGCGGGGGAAGATGCAGACGGAGGGGAGTACGAGGGTTGACTTGTTCGGGTGCAGGGTGGATTCGAAGGTACCTCCTGGCCGCGTAGGTTATGTAGGCTAGATTCAGAGGTACCTCCCACGTGTTCAGGTCATTGGTATCGTTGTCTTCTTTCATGTTGGCGTAACACAGGTCGATGATGGTCTCGGCGAGGTCAACCACAGAGTCCTTCTCCTGCCCATTGCTGATGATCTTGTATTGCTTCTGGATGTCGACAAGCTTGTTGCACCAGATGGCTGAATCGTCGCGTTCTTCCTTCTCTCCACCGTAGCGAAGGTGCAGTCTGCGCTGCCGATGAAATGGGCGAATGCTCCAGAACCTCTGATGGCCCTACAGAAGTGGTAGATCAGAACCTCGTCCCGCACACATATCTTGGCCACGGCGATCCGCTGGTCCCTGTCAGGAGACGAATGGATGGACACAAGGTCTAGTCCTGCAACCTTGTGATTTCTCGTCTTGTAAGTACTGCTTGAAATCAGCGAGGCAGAGCTTCACCGAGTCCGGATCATTGGTGTACATCACATTCAACTTGGTGCAGCTATAGGACTGAACGTCGAACTCAAAGGGGAACTCCTTGCTGAAGTCCATATCCAGCAGGCTCACCCCTCGGATCGCCATTGGAGTCTCTTCAAGTGAACGAGTGTGTAGGCGGCGGCAGCAGTTCGTTTTTCAGCTCGTGGGGAACTAGATTCAACAGTAAACTGAGTGTGTACAGGCGACAACAGTTACTACCCCTCCCTCGTCCGCTGCACACCCGGCAGAAGATGCACCCTCGGCATATTCAAACGCCTCCATTAAGAAACACCTACTCCGGCCACATGTCGGTTCACGAGCGGGTCTGTATTGGTACTGTAATAACAGGAGTTAGTGGTCACTTTACTTAAATTTAATTAGCTTTAATAGAAATTTGTACTTAAAACAAGCAATGCATTGACTCGTTCTATCAGTGCCACAGGATCAACATGCACAACAGTTAGAATTATTATTCTCAGGACGCACACGATCAGCACATTGGTCGCACTTTCACAAAGATAATACTACCAAGTTTGAATTGTTTGTTATGGTTGTTGCCCTCTACATCATCATGTCGTGTTTCCCAGCTTGCAAGATTCAGAACCAACAAATAAGATCCAAATAATAAGTACAACAAAGATGCCTACACATCTCATTGATTCCCAGCTTGCAAGATTCAGAACCAACAAATAAGATCCAAATAATAAGTACAAATAAGATGCCTACACATCTCATTGATTCCCAGCTTGCAAGACTCAGAACCAACCCATTAGAGCCTTTTGATAAACTGAATATCGGGATTAAATCCATCTTGGCTAGCCGTGTCATACAACCCAAGAACTTGGCGAATGCTCTTGACCATCACAACATCTGTAATTGAGTGTTCATGTTTGCACAGATAAGAAAGAGCATGATTACTATAATAGTGGCACTAGTTGAAGCAAACTTTATTTCCAAAACGAGAAAAGATTGCGATAGAATATCTTTAATTAAAAAATAGAACACTATCACAGTATGACAAAGCACAATCATGTTGATAAAGGACAGTACTGACCGGTGTGAGGGGCCCTATGTCGCCACGACTCGATGTGGTGAACCTGCAAATCCACTCGGATTAGGCCAAACTGCAGATAAATGATTCAATTCATGCGCCTTTTTGTGCAGTTCACCTGAAATGAAGCAAAGATTGCATCATTGAGCTAGCAACAAGTACTTGCTCTTGTGAGATGGCAGGTTCTTCTTTAGTAGTTACACAAAAATTGAGCAACATTAAGGTTGGTTGTCCTGCTCATGTAAGGTGCAGCAATAATTTGCTTATCCTTTTGTGCAGTTCCACTAAAATAAAGTGCCATTGTGGTGACAGTGATCTTGCAAAGACTAATAAAATGTTGCACGAGATTACCAGCAGAATTTGACGGAGATTTTGGAAACTCCAATCACCATTTTGTGCAGTTCCACCAAAATTGAGAGATTTTGCCCACGTGACATTTTAGTTGAACTGCACAAGACACTCATTCCAAAAAAAAAGTGTTTTGTGCAGTTCACCAAAAGGTCACAATAGCAACAAGGTGAAATGGATATCCCTATCTGCACAAAAAGATAGAAAGTAAACAGTTGTTGGTCAATAAGAATATACGAAACATACACGAAATGAAAAGAAGCATCTTAATTATGTTCATGGCAATCACGCAAGGACAGTAGATATTTTAAAACGTCGGCAATGCTTCATTTTACCAGAAGCATTATGATCAACAATGAGATTCCTCAAATATGGGATTACTTTAATGGTGGCATTGCTTGTTTACTAGATATAGTAAATCAATAGCAGCTAAAGAGTTGGTTTAAGGGCATGGGACCGTGGGGACACCAGGACACTCAGCAGCGTAAAGGAGCAACTTACTTATCATACTGGGGGAAACAACAGGAGTGTCATTTGTAACACAGTTTAATTGCATCTTATCACTGGAGGCATTAGATTAACAATAACACTGGTTAGACATGTCCCTAAGGTAACAGTGTGATCGCTTCATTTTACATGCGCCCTTACATTAACAACAGCAAAAGATTGGTATAAGGACATGCGACAGTGGACGCATGAGCACAATGTACCTACAAGGAGGCATAAAGTGGTGATGTCAAGTTTGTTCATGCTATGTGAGGGCAGCAAATCTAATCCTGGAGACCT
>LR738715.1:263379405-263400815 GCA_902687465.1 Secale cereale
GGGTCCTCGGTGGCGAATGTAATTTAAGTGTGCATGGCTTCATCATAAAGAGGTGATGTGTATGGCAGAGGCCACCAACGATGGGGTGCGAGAGAGAAAATGCACGTAGAGAGGGAAGAGAAGGTGTGTGCGCGTGAGAGTAGTCGACATCGAGAGAACGTGTTTGTTAGAGAGACACCGAGGAAGACTACTGTATATCGATGGTGCATGTAGGCGGGAATTAAACGAAGGGATGGTGTTATTGGTTTCGGGGATATAGGGGAAGAGTGAGAGGGGGGTAGCTACAAGGAGATTGTTAAGTGTGAGTGTGTGTTTTACCCATCCAGGCGGAAGTTATGTGCACACAAGAAGATAACAATTCGATGTGGCGTTAGGGTTGAGGGTAATTAACTACGTATGGAGACATAGAGACCTTCAACGTGCATGTGTGAGAGGTATACATGTATACGTGAGATAAAAGAAAGAAGACATAAGTCATAAGCTAAGATCAACGACATGGGAGAGACGGATCGGTATGACAATATGCATGCATGCGAGAATGCAGGGAAGAAGGCCCGACAATTGAGCATGTGTTTTTGTCTTTAAGAGATAGTGGCGTGGGCTGGAGCATGCATCTATGGCGAGCAGAGGGAGTGAGGCACAACGATTGTGCAAAAGACATCAACCTATAAATGAAAGAAGGTTGATGGAGAAACAGATAAATAGAAAGATAAAGATGCTAGCTAGTGTGCATTAGAGATAGGAGTCGAGTGGATCAGAAGGCTGAGTTATGGGTGTGGGTCTGAGAGAGATGAAGAAAGGGTGCGTCTGACTCACATACAAACAAATATCGGAGAGAAATGAGATCCCGAGAGACGGAGTTTTGTGTCTGCGAGAGAGAAAGATATTTCAAAACGAGAGTGATAGCTAGAGAAACATATGAGGGAACACAAGATATCTCTAGGGAGAGAGTGTGTGTGTGAGCGACATACAATAGAACAGTGGAGAAATATGAGACCCTGGGAGACAGAGTTTGTGTTTGTGTGTGAGAAAGAGATATTTAAGAGGAAGAGTCGTAGGTTCTCATACCTAAGGAGAGAAAGACATCTCTGTATGAGGGGTGTGCGAGTGGCACACAGGGGAATAGTAGAGAGAAATGAGACCCCGGAAGACAAACTTTTGTGTTTGTGTGAGAGAAAGAGATTCCACATGGAGAATCATAGTTAGAGACACATAGCAGGGAGCGAGATATACTTAGAGAGAGATACGGTGATGAAGGTCGAGGGAGAGAGTACCGTTAGTGTGTTACGAAGATAAAAGATCATTGTCGACATACATGTAGCACGAGAGATACCCGAGAGACGGCGAACGCGTATAGGTTAGAGAGATAGTTCTATATAAGCATGAGTGATAGTTATATGAGATGAATATCTGGATTTAATGGGATTCAAATATTTAAACTGGAGATCACGACATCGATAATATCATAACGCAAATTGGTGTATCAAATATGCATATTCATTTGAATTTGGGGACACGTGTAATGTTATATAGTTTATCAATATTGGTGATCCATAGATTCTTTAATTAGAAACAATGCATGGTTTGTATGCAATTAATGTCTAAATGGGATTACACTATATGTTGCGTGTGTGAAACACATTATACATGTTTGAGAAGTTAAAAAAACCGCATGAAACACACATTAATTGGAGACAGTTAGCGAGGAATGCATACATTGGATTTCAACATAAAGTGGTTTCAAATATTTGAAAATCCAAATTGATGGATACAACCTTATGAATCTGAGATCATGCCATTTGTAAACCATATTTATGTATAAAGGGTGTTGTGCTTTTGAAAGTATATATAAAACAATGATGTATATAGAATTTTATTCCAATCGAAAATGGATCCCGCTCGAAAAAAATAGGATACAAACGGGATTCGAATTGAGTTGGCACGGTAAACATGCACTCTGCAAAATTTGAACGAAGCGCGCCCGAAACCAAAATTTGCGAGATGGAAATTACTAGTGCATATCCCTGCCACGCAAAGCCTATCTGCTCGATTTCTATAGGTTTCGATAGGGGTAGGTTTGTAATTTCACTCAAACGTGACATAACCTCCTCTCACCCAGATTCATACACGGTGGGCGCCAAAACACAGTGTGTCCTCGGCCAAAATCGACTCCCTCCCCGATTCATACATGGTGGGCGCCAAAAAAAAACTCTCGTCGGCAAATATTCGGTGTATGCGAGATTACCGTCCTATCCCCAACCGACTAATATTGTTGTGATGTAGGAAATTTGAAACGGGGGCTAAGTTTGTAAATTTTCTCGCATTTGAGACAAGTGCGCCCTGCAGACATGGTTCCCCCCTTCCTCTCCACCTCCATTTCCCCATTCGTACTCCGTGGGCGCCAAAACACCCTCTCCACCCCAGCCTCCTCCATCCGCCACCCCATCCACCGTCGTCCTCCTCCACCATGCCGGAGGTGATACCCCGACGCCGCCGTCCATTACAAGAGATCGACCTCTCTCATCCACGGCTTCGGACCGGGATCCTTGCATCCCGTCCTCTCGCTTCATCCTCGCCGTCGTCCACCTTGTCGGCGCCGGTCCTACGACCGTCTTGTCCACCGCGCCCTGCCACCACAGTCTACCCTCCTAGATCTGCTTCCATGCCACCGACAGCCATCGCTACCGCAGCACCATCAAATTCTCAGCAGATGCATACACGGCGCCGCACCAGAGGCGGTACTCTTTCGTATCTGCTCAACTTATTTATCGCAGCAAGAAAATAGATCGCCACTGCTTTACTCTGATTTCTTGTCCATCACTTACTTGCTAGTTGAGAGCAAACATTGGTTGCGAAGTTGCCTTTGTCCGGTTTGCACCTTCAGATCCGCCATGGCACGCTCAACACTATACTCCCAATGCTTATGGTTTTCCCCTTTTATATTCCACACTAGTTAAATCACAGTAGACTAAATTTCAAAATTGGGCCAGTCGATTTTTCAGAGTTCGCCGGAGTTTGCCGGTGCGAATGAAGGGGCTCGGATGGGGATTTTGGTTGTGGGGGCGGTGGTAGGGCCTTGCCGAATGAAGAAAACTCGACGTGGGTGGGGGCAGGGGTGGGGGTAGGGGTGGCGGAGGAACACAGGCGGTGGGGGCTGGTGGTCCGGCCGGCGGCCCGTGCGGTGTTCTGTATGGGAAGAATCAGAGATGAGGAAGAAATGGTCGACTGACCCAAATGACAAAAGTCACGTGACTTGCATGCAGACATGCCTATATATTTTGTACCATCATCGTACTTGCTTAGCACTGCTCCTGAATCCATCAAGCTAAACAACGTGCCACTCATAATTACAAACTTGTTGCTCAAGTACGAATCTGATATGATTCTGATATTACTAAAATAGATAACATTTAATTGGTCAGCTAATATTCCTACTTTACTTTCGAAAAAGCACGTGCACCACATATAGAGAGACAGCAGGGAGTTGCTTTCTTAATGCGCTCTGGTTCATCATGTGTGGGCACTGCGCAACGAACATTTTATTATCCAAAATCTGCTTGCTCTTCTTTAGCATGTTTCTCTTCCGTTCTTCTTTAATAAGTACTCTCTCCGTTCCTAAATACAAGTCTTTGTATAGATTCCACCATGGACTACATATGGAGCAAAATGAGTGAATCTACACTCTAAAATGTATCTGGATACATCTGTATGTGATCCATAGTGGAAATCTCTACCAGGACTTATATTTTGGAACGGAGGGAGTATGATAGTAGTACAGTATGTTCCTTGTAGTGAAGATGAACAGGGACATTTGTAGTGTAGAGGTCTATACGGTCGGTTGGTATGGACACTTTGAACTCTTCGGGCCTCTTTGATTCGTAGGATTTTGTAAAGATGGGAATAGGATTTGTAGTGGCCTGCCCACTTGAATCCTATAAGAATAGCAAGGAAATGCGGGGAGCTGTGTCGCCTTTGAGAGTTGAACTGATATTAACAGTACCGCACCTTCAGTTGAAGAGAGATGGTATCCGAAGCCTTTCTAGCTGTACCGGCAACACTAGCACATATATTCCAGCAAGTTCCACTTTGCTGATTTTACTTTGATGCTTACGGTTTTCCCGTTATATCTACACTATGATCTGTGTAGCTGCTTTGTGTCGCACTAGCAGCAGTCCACTCTTGAAGCTAAACACCGCAATGACTTACAAAATTAGCACCAAGGCATTGAGCGCCATTCTGGATGCAATGAAACTCATACGCTCCCCACATGTTGACTCTTGTTCAGAATATGATCCTAATGACTCTTGTTCAAAATTGCCACATATATAGAAACAACATGGAATTGCATTTCTTTGGGCACCGTGATTCATCATGAGTGGGCAACCAACATTGTATGCAATTAAGCGGAACCTCAAGAATATGCTTCCTCTTCTGTTCTTTAACATGTTCCTCTTTTGTTATTCTGTATCTAGTACGTACAGTATGTTCCTTGTCAGGAAGGGGAGCAGGGACATCTGCAGTCAACAGCTGATAGAGCTGCCATGTACTTGATCGATAGGCTTTCAATTACTAGCGGCAATACAACACCGTATTTTCAAGCCAGTTCCACTTTCCCGATTTATATATAGTGGTTATGGTGTACCCCTTTTATGTACATTATGATCTGCCTAGTTGCTGTGTGCTCTTGTTATCATGGTTTGGCAATAAACTCTCTATACAGTATATTTTGAACCTATCATCTACCAACTATCCTTACTTCTAGAGCCTATTTTTTGTGTACTTGTGCCAGATTATATAAATGCACGCACGATATTACAGCACACATGAGCTCTCTCATCAGAATCCAGTGATAGCACACAAGTGTTTACAGGGGCACCCCTATATTAGAATATCCTCTGCATTACAATGATAATCTCACAACTATTTATGTTTTCATGGTTCTCAGATATTATATGTAATTACAGTGAATATCAGAATCCGCGCATCAGAAGAATATTGTGGAACACTGCAATGACTTACAAAATTGGCACCAAGGCATTGAGTGCCATTCTAGATGCAATGAAACTCATACGCTCCCCACCTGTAGATTCTTGTTCAGAATATGATCCTAATGACTATTCTAACCTCGAGGAGTCGAAGGAAGAAGGCCTGTCATGTTCACCCATCAAGGTGACTGCTCTAATTTGGCAAGGTTTTATTGATTGCGGGTATCTTGCATATGTTGTCTTGCATTTCTTCTACTTTGTTGCACCGCCATCTGCTTAGTTTACTCATCATATATGTCGAGATGCCATGCCCATCCACCATCAATGCATATTCCATATGTCACCATACCATGGTTTTCCACTCAAATGCTATTCTTGTGCATCAGACATCAAAAAGGAAGAGGGTGATTGCCGAACCTGAAGGATCACCAGCAAAGTCCTTGAAAAACGTGGTTGTGCCGGAGAAATCAGACATCACCCCACTTATATTGGCTATACAACCAGTGACACAAAACATAGGACCGACTCCAGCAGACTGTAACCATACTTCACTGGCCACGCCACTAGCCCAACCACACAGGACCTGCACTCCAGCAAAAGGTATGCCGATTTCAGTTGCCATAGCACCAGCCGTACCACAGAAAAATCCCACTCCAGCAAAAAGTTCAGCAAGTCCACCGGCCGAAGACCTATCCCAACTGCAGAGACGACCAATTCATGTAGATTGGAACCTCATTCCAGTTATTCCCACTTTAAAAGACAATGCTTGCAATGTTGTTAGGGACTACATAAATATATTCCCATCATTGGAAGATTATAGTGAAGACAAACACCATTTTCACATCTTCCTATCCCACTTATGTGTAAGTGCTATTATTCATGGTGATTATTCGCCTGTTTTCTGCTGATTGAACACATCAATGATTTACATTACATTGTTGTAAGTAGGCGAGGGTCAATCTAGATAGTCATGATGAGCAAAGCTTGCTTGCACTTTTCAAGGAAGCATTGCAGAAGTATTGGTGTTACCTGAGGAAATCACACTTTGATAGCAAGTCTATAAACGAATTTCTGGTGAAGTCTCCTGTGCTAAATTTAGAAGACATTGAATGGAAAAACCTTGTTATGCACTCGTCTCGTTTCGAGGATGAGGTACTGTCTATGATACCGCATGACAATTTGAACTTCTATTTTTCCGCATCTGCCTTACGGATCTTTTTTGCAGGAAATCTGCTCGAAAAAGAATTCTGGTTTGAAAAGAACGACATGATATCGCAAATATGTTGCCCGCTACTTTGCTCTTGTTAGTACCTGTTGTCCTGTATCACTGTACTTGCATACATACCTGGTTCATTATGTGATAGCAGTATGCATGATAGCTTGCTTATCAATTGTTCGCTCCAAATTATCTCATATGTATGAATGGTTACATTAGTGTAGAATATATCCAATGCCAATGAAATTTTTTTAGCTCTCCATTGTTCTTGTAAGTACATGTTGTCCTTTATAAGTGTACTTATATTGACAGGTAGTTGTTCATGTACCATCACTCTGCAGCTTATTTTTCGTTGTCCTCCATTTTCTACACATAAGATCTATATTTACTCTTACCATAAGGTTGGATAACACTGATGGTACTGAAGAAGTTTAGCTCTGCATTGCTCTTGGCTGTACCTTTTGCCTGTATCGTTGTACTTACATTTATAGCTACTTGGTTATGTAGCATCACTCTTCATCTTATCTTAAATATTCTCCATTTTTTCTTATATTGTCACATCTATATTTACTCTTAACAAAATGTAGAATAAAGGCAATGCTTATGAAGAAGATTTTGTGTTAAACTTCTTGAATTCCCCCTCCCCCCCATCGGAATGGACAAGGTCTTTATAGAGCCTGCCTTCACCAATAATGTAAGTTTGTCCTTCTTAAGCCTTCAAACTTTGTTGTGTATATTTGGTTAGGCATGACTGCAACAACTGTTTATTTTTGGTGTTTGCATCAAATTGCATGTTTAAAGCTTATTATGCACTCCAGTTCATAAGCGAAAGTGTGTCCTTCTCAATTTAAGTTTTCAGTTGTACAACCAAGTTCCTTCTTCATACCATGTAAATTAAACTATACAGAGCAAGTTATCTTATTTTGCCAATCTGGAATGGGATAAATTGACAGCACACTAACCATTGATACTTATGAGTTCTTGATTTGTAGTCCAGTGGTGTCGTGAAGCTGCCAACTCCTTCACAATGTCATTTCCTGCCATGTCTTGACCTAAACAATACCATATTGTGTTAATGCTATTTTAAACTATGTCACATTATTCGTCAGTAAGAAATGTGATGAATTGTCAGCACTGATACATATATGTGCAAAACCTGTCATATGTCTGCTTGTTTATCTTTCAGAGTGAGGAGGATATAAGTGTCAAACAAGTGCAGTCTCACCAGCTTGCTCAGCTGCTTGCACTGCAGCTCCCGAGCAGGGCTAACCTTTCTTGAACTCTATTGAAGTGCTGTCGGTTTTGAATATTATTTTTTCGGCATGTTTAGTTGCACTGGTGGCAATCGTTGATGCCCAGTGTATGTAATCTGCTGTCTGCTTGTGCTTTATTATCATAGTGGCGAACTTTGATGCCCAGTGGATGTAATATGCCGTAATTTCTTTATTGTATAGTCTAGGTTTTTTTTCTTATTCGCCATGTTGCAGTTATTTTACTATATATATATATATATATCTTGTCTTCGCAGTAAACCGGCCAAACCATAAAATTACGGTACATAATCAGGCCGTCATGCAAATCACCATGTATGATCTGCATCATGGGCCCCGTCATCTTGGTCCGTTAACAGGCCTAAATGTAAATTGGCCCACTAGTAGATTCGGGCCTTTAATAGGCCGAGTAAACCGCCGGACCTATTTTCCCAAGAAAACTCAATGGGCCTTTAGGATGCTGAAAAGTAGGATGGGCCTGAATCGTGTCGAACAGCTCACGGGCCGGCAGCAGGCCGAAATAGACCCCGGCCCATGAATGCGCCAATCAAATCACGGGCTTATAACAGGCCAAAATTGTCTCGGTCCTTGTTTGGTCCAATTAGATTATCGGCTGCGAGCAGGCCGGATGCAAACTGGGTCGTAGTTAGGCCCAACTATATGACGGGCTTTTAACAGGCCGATATTAATATAGGACCGAAATGCTAAATAGGCCCTTAACAGGCCAAAACTAATATCAGGCCGAATTACTAAATGGGCCTTTAGCAAGTGGGCTCAAAAGCATGTCAAGTTGACGGGCTGAATCTGATATGGGACACAATTTAGCCCAAAGCCTCTTAAAGGGCCGGACCTGATCTAGGCCGTAATTTGGGCCAAAACGTGGTAGGATTTTAATGGGCCGGATCTCATATGGGCCATTATTAGGCTCAGAACGTGGCAGGCCATTAATGGACCGGATCAAATATGGGCCGGCATTTGGCCCAAAATATGGCAGCCAGTTAATGGGTCGGCCTACTAGGGTCCTCAAAATCTTGTGGGCCTACAGCTGGGCCGGCCCATTAATGTTGGCGAAATATTGTGGGCCTTTAGCTGGGCCGGCCCATTATGGTACACAAAAATTTTGTGGGCCTTCACCTGGGTCGGCCCATTATGACCCGCAAAAATTTTGTGGGCCTTTACCTGGGCCGGCCCATTATGACCCGCAAAAATCTTCTGGGCCTTTAGCTGGGCCGGCCCATTATGGTTCGCCAAATCTTGTGGGCCTTTAGTTGGGCCGGCCCATTATGGTCTGCAAAATCTTGCGGGCCTTTAGTTGGGCCGGCCCATTTAAACTTTATGCGCCACTTTTGAGCCGGTCCACGTGTCAACATATCATAGGCGCATCTCGCCCATTGGATGAGTGACACCTGTGCCAACGCGGAGCTGACACTTGTTTCCGCCAGCCAATCAGAATTTTACACAAGGAAAATCCCCATTGGTCGGGCCTGTTAACGGGTTATCGGATCCAAAACTGGACCCGATAGCTTAACGGCGTTCCGTTATGGTGGATGCCACATGTCGGTCACCCTTGACGAAAGCACTTCTGTGATGCGTGTTTTATCGTCATGGAAGTTGACACTTCCGTGATGATAATTTTGGCAATGTCATGGACCACTTCTACGACAGCACACATATGACTATCTGGATTCTGTCATAAAATCGTCATGGATGTACATGCATGACACAAAACATGACCTACTGTGACAAACACTATCATCACGGAAGTGTATTTTTCTGTAGTGTAAGTGGGTAGAAGCTATTCCAACTAGTAGTGCTGATCACAACACCTCTATTAAGATGCTTAAAGAAATTATTTTTCCGAGGTTTGGAGTCCCTGGATACTTAATGACTGACGGTGGTTCACACTTTATTCATGGTGCTTTCCGTAAAATGCTTGCTAAGTATGATGTTAACCATAGAATTGCATCCCCTTATCACCCACAGTCTAGCGGTCAAGTAGAACTAAGTAATAGAGAGCTGAAATTAATTTTGCAAAAGACAGTTAATAGGTCTAGAAAGAATTGGTCCAAGAAACTTGATGATACATTATGGGCCTATAGAACTGCATACAAAAATCCTATGGGTATGCCTCCATATAAAATGGTTTATGGAAAAGCTTGTCACTTACCTCTTGAGCTAGAACATAAGGCATATTGGGCTATTAAAGAACTCAATTATGATTTCAAACTTGCCGGTGAGAAGAGGTTATTTGACATTAGCTCGCTTGATGAATGGAGAACCCAAGCTTATGAGAATGCCAAGCTGTTTAAAGAAAAGGTTAAAAGATGGCATGACAAAAGGATACAAAAGCGTGAGTTTAATGTAGGTGATTATGTCTTGCTATACAACTCTCGTTTAAGATTTTTTGCAGGAAAACTTCTCTCCAAATGGGAAGGTCCTTACGTTATCGAGGAGGTCTATCGTTACGGTGCCATAAAAATCAACAACTTTGAAGGCACGAATCCGAAGGTGGTGAACGGTCAAAGAATCAAACATTATATCTCAGGTAACCCTATAAATGTTGAAACCAATGTTATTGAAACCGTAACCCCGGAGGAATACACACTTTCCAGAATGATTCAGACCCTGAAAAGGAAGAGGTATGTGGTACGATAAGTAAACCGACTCCAAAACAGTTCTAATGGCAAATTTTTACCGTTTTGGAATATTTAGAAAAGTAGAAAAATAAGAGGCAGACCGGAAAGGACACGAGGCGTCCACGAGGGTGGAGGGCACTCCCTACCCCTCTGGACGCGCCCCCTGCCTCGTGGGCACCTCGTGTGCCTCCCAGACTCCGATTTCTTGCACGTTACTTCTTTTGGTCGGTAAAAATTAACTATATATTCTCCCGGAGGTTTTGACCACCGTATCACGCAAAAATCCTCTGTTCTCGTTTCGAGCTGTTATTTCTGACAGATCTAGGTCATCATGACGTCTTCCAGCACCCCCAAGGACAAGTTCTTCGAGAAGGTCATCAACCCCTACCTCGCGGAGGTACTGCATCACCCTCAAACCATTGAGGTGCGTGAGGGGGTGCTGCACATCCGCGATGTTGAGGGACCAAGGAGGACCGGAAGCGTGGAGACGAGACTCGAAGCAATGGAGCAGCAAGTTTTCAAGTGCCAAGGTATGGTGGAACGAGGAATCAACACCAACCACATGATGATCACGGATCTTGCCCACAACCACAAGCTGGACGCCAAGATCTTTGGGGAAGCCATCTCCAAGCTCCAAGAGAAAATCGAGCACCTCCAGGACCAAATCTATGACCTGCAAAACCAAAACTGTGAGTATGAATATAAATTCAAGAAGATGAGTTTGGCTACAGATTTGAGGATCCCGAAGACTCGATCATCCTTCTACGATGGTGAGCCCATGCCTTGGAAGATGGACGATAAGCCTACATCATCAACAACCCCATCGTCACCACCTTCGAAGAAGGAGACATAATCATATGGGTATGGGCACTCCCCTTGGCAACTGCCAAGCTTGGGGGAGGTGCCCCGGTATCGTATCATCATCACACTCCTATCTTTACCGTTTTTCTTAGTTCAATCCTTTTGGTAATATCTTGATCTAGTTGTGAGCTTTTCCTTTGTGACTATACCTTTGTAATCGAGTCTGTGAGCTATATAATAAAGATTAGTGTTGAGTCAAGAACTTGATTTCCTCGCTATGGTCATGAGAGAATACAAGAAAATATAAAAAGTATCAAAGAGATCATATTGATTTTATGGAAGGTAATGACTTCACATATAAAGAGTATGATGAATAAAAGTTGTTGAGAGTTGACAAACATAGTTTTGGTCATCGTTGCAATTAATAGGAAGTAATAAAGAAAGAGAGGTTTCACATACAAATATACTATCTTGGACAACTTTTATGATTGTGAGCACTCATTAAAATATGACTAAGGATGGCAATTTTACCCATGGACATGGATGCCCATGGATATCCGACCCGTATGGACAGGGTTTGGATATGTTTTTGCGCCCATGGCCGGTGCCCAAACCCAACCCGATTATTCGTGGGTAGGGCATGGACATAATCTTGTACCCATGGATATATCCAAACCCGACCCGATAGTATGACTTAATAGAAATATTCTATTATCCCTACCCCGCAGTCACATGTCTCACTATAATTTAACCCATTATAATCTAAAACATTCAAAGCCAATTGCACAATCCGCACCATAACTTTTATTAGTTGACACTCTATCCCCGCCTTAATATTACTTCAACCCTCTTCTGATCTTTTATGTCATTGTTAAATGACTCATCATTAAGTATCAGCCCCGTCTCCTCTTCTTACTCCTCCTGTATCCCGAGAGATGGTCGACATTATCAGCCGCTATCTCCATGTATGGTGGAGCACCTCAACATCCAGCAACACTGGCCTATGACAACACAACTAAGTATCCCCTTGACCCCTCCATCTCCGCTTTTTCACACGGGCATTGATGCATGGGTGCAATAGCTTATGTGCATGTTGTGTTGTGTCTTATGTATATGTCTTGAGAGGACCCTATGGATATCCAACGGATATGGATATCCATCGGGTTTGGACATGGACATAATTTTTCGCCCATGGGTTTTTTCATGAGCGGACAAAGATTGTCTTCATGGATATGGATATGGATTTAGTATTGTTCAACCCGATCCAAACCCGACCCATTGCCATCCTTAAATATGACATGCTAAAGAGTTAATGTTGGACAAGGAAGACAACATAATGGGTTATGTTTTCTTATATCCAAAATAAAGTATATTGTCATGGATCATCCAACATGTTGAGCTTGCCTTTCCCCCTAATGCTAGCCAAAACTCCTTGCACCAAGTAGAGATACTACTTGTGCTTCCATACATCCTTAAACCCAGGTTTTCCATGAGAGTCCACCATACCTACCTATGGATTGAGTAAGATCCTTCAAGTAAGTTGTCATTGTTGCAACTCTCTAAAATATGTATGATCTATTAGTTTGGATAAAATAAGCTTTATGCAATCTTGTGATGTGGAAGTAATAAAAGCGAGGGACTGCATAATAAAGGTCCTTATCACAAGTGGCAATATAAAGTGACGTTCTTTTGGGCTAAGATTTTGTACGTCCAACAATAAAAGCAGATGACAACCTCTTCTTCCCTCTGCGAAGGGCCTATCTATTATTCATGCCTTATAAGAGTCAAGGAAAGATCCTGACATATATACCCAATTGGATGTAAGTTATCATGGTCTATTACTGTTGACATTACCCAAGAGGTAAATGGTTGGGAGGCAATACCATAAGCCCATATCTTTCTCTGTGTCCGATTAAAACTCCATACCCATAAGTATTGCGTGAGCGTGAGCAATTGTGAAAGACTAGATGATAGTTGAGTATGTGGACTTGCTGAAAATCTCTTATATTGACTCTTTCCGATGTTATGATAAATTGCAATTGCTTCAATGACCGAGATCATAGTTTGTTGGTTTTCAATGAAGTTTCTGATTCATACTTGACATTGTGAGTGAATTGTTACTCTATCATAAGAGTCATATGACAATATATATATGTGTGCTGCTGTTATAAGAATGATCATGATGCCCTCATGACCGTATTTTATTTTTATCGACACCTCTATCTCTAAACATGTGGACATATTTTTCGATATCGGCTTTCGCTTGAGGACAAGCAAGGTCTAAGCTTGGGGGAGTTGATACGCCTATTTTGCATCATGATTTTATGTTGATATTTATTGCACTATGGGCTGTTATTACACGTTATGTCACAATACTTATGTCTTTTCTCTCTTATTTTACAAGGTTTACATGAAGAGGGGGAATTCCTGTAGCTGGAATTCTGGGCTGGAAAAGGAGCAAACATCGGAGACCTATTTCGCACAACTCAAAAAGCTCCGAAACTCCACGAAACACCGTTTCAGAAAATATAAAAAATATCTGGCGAAAGAGATCTGCCAGGGGGGCCACCACCTGTCCACGAGGGTGAGGGCGCGCGCCCCCTGCCTCGTGAGCCAGCCGGTGACCCCCCGATTCCCATCTTCTCCTATATGAGGTGTTTTGACCTGGAAAAAATCATAAGGAGGATTTCGGGACCAGAAGCCGCCGTCTCGAGGCGGAACCAATCTAGGGCTCCGACGAAGTTGTTCTGTTGAGGATACTTCCCTCCGGGAGGGGGAAATCATCACCGCCGTCATCACCAACAACTCTCCCATATTGGGGAGGGTTATCTTCATCAACATCTTCACCAGCACCATCTCCTATCAAACCCTAGTTCATCTCTTGTATCCAATCTTTGTATCAAAACCTGAGATTGGTACCTGTAGGTTGCTAGTAGTGTTGATTACTCCTTGTAGTTGATGCTAGTTAGTTTACTTGGTGGAAGATCATATGTTCAGATCCATTAGGCATATTAATACCCCTCTGATCATGAACAATATTATGTCTTGTGAGTAGATACGTTTGTTCCTGAGGACATGGGAGAAGTCTTGCTATAAGTAGTCATGTGAATTTGGTATTCGTTCGATATTTTGATGAGATGTATGTTGTCTCTCCTCTAGTGGTGTCATGTGAACGTCGACTACATGACACTTCACCATTGTTTGGGCCTAGAGGAAGGCACTAGGGAGTAATAAGTAGATGTTGGGTTGCTAGAGTGACAGAAGCTTAAACCCTAGTTTATGTGTTGCTTCGTAAGGGGCTGGTTTGGATCCATATGTTTCATGCTATGGTTAGGTTTACCTTAATAGTGTTTTGTAGTTGTGGATGCTTGCAATAGAGGTTAATCATAAGTGGGATGCTTATCCAAGTAAGGGCAGCACCCAAGCACCGGTCCACCCACATACCAAATTATCAAAGTAACGAACGTGAATCATGAACGTGATGAAAACTAGCTTGACGATAATTCCCATGTGTCCTCGGGAGCGCTTTCCTTCATATACGAATTTGTACAGGCTTGTCCTTTTCTACAAAAAGGATTGGGCCATCTTGCTACACCTTATTTACTTTTACTATTTTTCACTTGCTACCAGTTACCTTATTACAAAACTATCTGTTACCGACAATTTCAGTGCTTCCAGAAAATACCTTACTGAAAACTGCCTATCATTTCCTTCTACTCCTCGTTGGGTTCGACAGTCTTACTTATCGAAAGGACTACAATATATCCCCTACACTTGTGGGTCATCGAGACTCTTTTCTGGCGCCATTGTCGGGGAGTGAAGCACCTTTGGTAAGTGGAATTTGGTAAGGAAAAAATTTATATAGTGTGCTGAAACTTACTGTTACTTGTTACTATGGCTCATAATCCTTTGAGGGGCTTGTTCGGGGTATCTTCACCCCGACCAGAAGAGCAAAGAGTTGCTCCTCAACATACTAAAAATGTTTGCTTTGAAATTCCTTCGAGTATGATAGAGAAACTGCTAAATAATCCCTTTACAAGAGAAGGAACACTGCATCCCGATTTGCACCTAATCTATGTGGATGAAGTTTCTGGATTATTTAAGTTTGCAGGTATGCCCGAGGATGTTATCAAGAAGAAGGTATTCCCTTTATCTTTGAAGGGAGATGCATTGATATGGTTTAGGCTATGCGGTGATATTGGATCATGGAACTACAATCAATTGAAGTTGGAATTTCATCAGAAGTTCTATCCTATGCATCAGGTTCATCGTGATCATAATTATATATATACAATTTTTGGCCTCGCGAAGGAGAAAGCATCGCTCAAGCTTGGGGGAGGCTTAAGTCAATGTTATATTCATGCCCCAATCATTAGCTCTCAAGAAAACTGATCATTCAAAAAAATTATGCTCGGCTTTCTCTCCATAATCGCTCCATGCTTGATAATTCTTGTACTGGTTCTTTTATGACGAAGAATATTGAATTCAAACGGGATTTATTGGAAAGAATTAAATGCAACAATGAAGATTGGGATCTCGACGAAGGTAAGGAGTCAGGTATGACCCCTAAGTTTGATTGTGTTAAATCTTTTATGGATACCGATGTTTTCCGTGAATTTAGCACTAAATATGGACTTGACTCTGAGATAGTAGCTTCTTTCTGTGAATCATTTGCTAATCATGTTGACCTCCCTAAGGAGAAGTGGTTTAAATACCATCCTCCCATTGAAGTGAAAGTAGTTGAACCTGTTAAAGTTGAAGAAAAGACTATCACTTATAATGTTGATCCTATTGTTCCTACTGCTTATATTGAGAAACCACCTTTCCCTGTTAGGATAAAGGATCATGCTAAAGCTTCAACTGTGGTTCGTAAGAGTAATACTAGAACACCTACACCTTCTGAGAAAATTAAAGTTGAACCTAGTGTTGCTATGGTTAAAGATCTCTTGGTTGAAAGTTTAGATGGACATGTTATTTACCTCCAAGAGGAAGCTGCTAGAATAGCCAAACCCGATACTAGGAATAAACATAGACCTGTTGTAGGCATGCTTGTTATTTCTGTTAAAATAGGAGATCATTGCTATCATGGTTTATGTGACGTAGGTGCTAGTGCGAGTGTATTACCTCATTACTTATATAAAGAAATTATGCACGATATTGCACCCACTGAGTTAGAAGGGATTGATGTTACTATTAAGCTTGCTAATAGAGACACTGTTAGCCCAGTTGGGATTGTTAGAGATGTTGAAGTCTTGTGTGGTAAGGTTAAATACCCTGTCGATTTTCTTGTTCTCAGTTCCCCACAAAATGATTTTTGTCCCATTATATTCGGTAGACCCTTCTTGAACACTGTTAATGCTAAGATAGACTACGAAAAAGATATTGTTACTGTTGGTTTAGGGGATATGTCTCATGATTTTAACTTTGCTAAATTTTGTAGACAACCCCATGATAAGGAGTTACCTAGTAAGGATGAAATTATTGGTCTTGCTTCTATTGTTGTGCCTCCTAACGATCCTTTAGAACAATATCTGCTAGACCATGAAAATGATATGTATATGAATGAGAGAAGGGAAATAGATGAAGTATTCTTTAAGCAGGGACCCTTATTGAAAAACAACTTGCCTGCTGAAATTCTAGGGGATCCTCCTCCACCCAAGGGTGATCTCGTGTTTGAACTCAAACCATTACCTGATACTCTTAAGTATGTTTATCTCGATGAAAAGAAGATATATCCTGTTATTATTAGTGCTAACCTTTCAAAGCAGGAAGAAGAAAAATTATTGAAAACTCTGAAGAAGCACCGTGCTGCTATTGGATATACTCTGGATGATCTTAAGGGCATTAGTCCCACTTTATGCCAACACAAGATGAAGTTGGAACAGGAGGCGAAACTGGTTATCGATCATCAACGACGGTTAAATCCTAAGATGAAAGAAGTGGTAAGGAAGTAAATACTAAAGCTTCTAGAGGCAGGTATAATCTATCCAGTTGCTGATAGCTAGTGGATAAGTCATGTCCATTGTGTCCCTAAGAAGGGAGGTATGACTGTTGTTCCTAATGATAAAGATGAATTGATCCCGCAAAGAATTGTTACGGGTTATAGGATGGTAATTGATTTCCGTAGATTAAATAAAGCTACTAAGAAAGATCATTACCCTTTTGCCTTTTATCGATCAAATGCTAGAAAGGTTATCCAAACATACTCATTTTTTCTTTCTAGATGGTTATTCTGGTTTCTCTCAAATACCTGTGTCAAAAGGGGATCAAGAAAAGACCACTTTTACCTGTCCTTTCGGTATCTTTGCTTATAGACGTATGCCGTTTGGTTTATGTAATGCACCTGCTACCTTTCAAATATGCATGATGGCTATATTCTCTGATTTTTGTGAAAAGATTGTTGAGCTTTTCATGGATGATTTTTCCGTTTACGGAACTTCTTTTGATGATTGCTTGAGCAACCTTGATCGAGTTTTCCAGAGATGTGAAGACACTAATCTTGTCTTGAATTGGGGAAGTGCCACTTTATGGTAAATGAAGGCATTGTCTTGGGACATAAAATTTATGAAAGTGGTATTGAAGTTGACAAGGCTAAGGTTGATGTTATTGAAAAGATGGCGTGTCCCAAGGACATCAAAGGTATACGAAGTTTCCTCGGTCATGCCGGGTTTTATAGGAGGTTCATTAAGGACTTCTCCAAAATCTCCAGGCCTGTGACTAATCTCTTACAAAAAGATGTTCCTTTTGTATTTGATGATGATTGTGTAGAAGCATTTGAAATACTTAAGAAAGCATTGATCTCTGCACCTATTTTCCAGCCTCCTTACTGGAATTTATCCTTTGAGATTACGTGCGATGCTAGTGATTATGCTGTAGGTGTTGTTCTAGGACAAAGAGTTGATAAAAAATTGAATGTTATCCAATATGCTAGTAAAACTCTAGACAGTGCCCAGAGAAATTATGCTACTACCGAGAAGGAGTTTTTAGCAGCTGTATTAGCATGTGATAAGTTTAGGCCTTATATTGTTGATTCTAAAGTAACTATTCACACTAATCATGCTGCTAGCAAATACCTTATGGAAAAGGAAAATGCTAAACCTAGACTTATTAGGTGGGTTCTCCTGCTACAAGAATTTGATTTGCGTATTATTGATAGAAAGGGAGCTGAGAACCCCGTTGCAGACAACTTGTCTAGGCTAGAGAATATTCTTGATGACCCACTACCTATTGATGATAGCTTTCCTGATGAACAATTAGTTGTCATAAATACTTCTCGTATTGCTCCATGGTATGTTGATTATGCTAATTACATTGTTGCTAAGTTTATACCACCTAGTTTCACATACCAGCAAAACAAAAAGTTCTTCTATGATTTGAGATATTACTTTTGGGATGACCCACACCTTTATAAAGAAGGAGTAGATGGTATTATTAGGCGTTGTGTACCGGAGCATGAACAGGAAGAGATCCTACGCAAGTGCCACTCCGAAGCTTATGGAGGACACCATGCTGGAGATAGAACTACACATAAGGTATTGCAATCTGTTTTTATTGGCCTACTCTCTTCAAGGATGCTCGTAAGTTTGTCTTATCTTGTGATGAATGTCAAAGAATTGGTAATATCAGTAGACGTCAAGAAATCCCTAGGAATTATTCACTTGTTATTGAACCATTTGATGTCTGGGGCTTTGATTATATGGGACTGTTTCCTTCCTCTAATTGGTATACACATATTTTAGTTGATGTTGATTACATTACTAAGTGGGTAGAAGCTATTCCAACTAGTAGTGTTGATCACAACACCTATATTAAGATGCTTAAAGAAGTTATTTTTCCAAGGTTTGGAGTCCCTAGATACTTAATGACTGACGGTGGTTCACACTTTATTCATGGTGCTTTCCATAAAATGCTTGCTAAGTATTATGTTAACCATAGAATTGCATCCCCTTATCACCCACAGTCTAGCGGTCAAGTAGAACTAAGTAATAGAGAGCTGAAATTAATTTTGCAAAAGACAGTTAATAGGTCTTGAAAGAACTGGCCCAAGAAACTTGATGATGCATTATGGGCCTATAGAACTGCATACAAAAATCCTATGGGTATGTCTCCATATAAAATGGTTTATGGAAAAGCTTGTCACTTACCTCTTGAGCTAGAACATAAGGCATATTGGGCCATTAAAGAAATCAATTATGATTTCAAACTTGCCGGTGAGAAGAGATTATTTGACATTAGCTCGCTTGATGAATGGAGAACCCAAGCTTATGAGAATGCCAAGTTATTTAAAGAAAAGGTAAATAGATGGCATGACAAAAGGATACAAAAGCGCGAGTTTAACATAGGTGATTATGTCTTGCTATACAACTCTCGTTTAAGATTTTTTGCTGGAAAACTTCTCTCTAAATGGGAAGGTCCTTACGTTATCGAGGAGGTCTATCGTTCGAGTGCCATAAAAAATCAACAACTTCGAACGCACGAATCCGAAGGTGGTGAACGGTCAAAGAATCAAACATTTTATCTCAGGTAACCCTATAAATGTTGAAACCAATGTTATTGAAACCGTAACCCCGGAGGAATACACACTTTCCAAAACGATTTAGACCCTGAAAAGGAAGAGGTATGTGGTACGATAAGTAAACCGACTCCAAAACAGTTCTAATGGCAATTTTCACTGTTTTGGTATATTTAGAAAAATAGAAAAATAAGAGGCAGTCCGGAAAGGACACGAGGCGTCCACGAGGGTGGAGGGCGCGCCCTACCCCTCTGGGTGCGCCCCTGCCTCGTGGGCACCTCGTGTGCCTCCCGGACTCCGATTTCTTGCACAATACTTATTTTGGCCAGTAAAAATTCACTATATATACTCCCGAAGGTTTTAACCACCGTATCACGCAAAAATCCTCTGTTTTTGTTTTGAGCTATTATTTCTGACAAATCTAGATCATCATGACGTCTTCTAGCACCCCCAAGGACAAGTTCTTCGAGAAGGTCATCAACCCCTACCTCGCGGAGGTGTTGCATCACCCTCAAACCATTGAGGTGCATGAGGGGGTGCTGCACATCCGCGATGTTCAGGGACCAAGGAGGACCGGAAGCATGGAGACGAGACTCGAAGCAACGGAGCAACAAGTTTTCAAGTGCCAAGGTATGGTGGAACGAGGACTCAACGCCAACCACATGATGATCACGGATCTCGCCCACAACCACAAGCTGGACGCCAAGATCTTTGGGGAAGCCATCTCCAAGCTCCAAGAGAAAATCGAGCACCTCCAGGCCCAGATCTATGACCTGCAAAACCAAAACTGTGAGTATGAATATAGATTCAAGAAGATGAGTTTGGCTATAGATTTGAGGATCCCGGAGACTCGATCATCCTTCTACGATGGTGAGCCCATGCCTTGGAATATGGACGACAAGCCTACATCATCAACAACCCCATCGAAACCACCTTCGAAGAAGGAGACATAATCATATGGGTCTGGGCACTCCCCTTGGCAACTGCCAAGCTTGGGGGAGGTGCCCTGGAATCGTATCACCATCACACTCCTATCTTTACCGTTTTCTTAGTTCAATCCTTTTGGTAATATCTTGATCTAGTTGTGAGCTTTTGCTTTGTGACTTTACCTTTGTAATCGAGTCCGTGAGCTATATAATAAAGATTAGTGTTGAGTCAAGGGCTTGATTTCCTCACTATGGTCGTGAGAGAATAAAAGAAAATATGAAAAGTATCAAAGAGATCATATTGATCTTATGGAAGGTAATGACTTTGCATATAAAGAGTATGATGAATAAAAGTTGTTGAGAGTTGACAAACATAGTTTTGGTCATCGTTGCAATTAATAGGAAGTAATAAAGAAAGAGAGGTTTCACATACAAATATACTATCTTGGACATCTTTTATAATTGTGAGCACCCATTAAAATATGACATGCTAAAGAGTTGATGTTGGACAAGGAAGACAACATAATGGGTTATGTTTTCTTATATCCAAAATAAAGTATATTGTCATGGATCATCCAACATGTTGAGCTTGCCTTTCCCCCTCATGCTAGCCAAAACTCCTCGCACCAAGTAGAGATACTACTGGTGCTTCCATACATCCTTAAACCCAGTTTAGCCATGAGAGTCCACCATACCTACCTATGGATTGAGTAAGATCCTTCAAGTAAGTTGTCATTGTTGCAACTCTCTAAAATAAGCCCCTATCTTTCTATGTGTCCGATTAAAACTCCATACCCATAAGTATTGCGTGAGTGTGAGCAATTGTGAAAGACTAGATGATAGTTGAGTATGTGGACTTGTTGAAAAGCTCTAATATTGACTCTTTCCGATGTTATGATAAATTGCAATTACTTCAATGACTGAGATCATAGTTTGTTGGTTTTCAATGAAGTTTCTGATTCATACTTGTCATTCTGAGTGAATTGTTACTTTAGCATAAGAGTCATATGACAATATATATATATATATATATATATATATATATATATATATATATATATAT
>LR738715.1:263400910-263411108 GCA_902687465.1 Secale cereale
AAGAATGATCATGATGCCCTCATGTCCGTATTTTATTTTTATTGACACCTCTATTTCTAAACATGTGGACATATTTTTCGATATCGGCTTTCGCTTGAGGACAAGCGAGGTCTAAGCTTGGGGGAGTTGATACGTCCATTTTGCATCATGCTTTTATGATGATATTTATTGCACTATGGGCTGTTATTACAAGGTTTACATGAAGAGGGAGAATGCCGGCAGCTGGAATTCTGGGCTGGAAATGGAGCAAACATTGGAGACCTATTCTGCACAACTCAAAAAGCTGTGAAACTCCACGAAACACCGTTTCAGAAAATATAAAAAATATATGGCGAAAGAGATCTGCCAGGGGGCCCACCACCCGTCCACAAGGGTGGGGGCGCCCCCTTGGGTGCGCCCCCTTCCTCGTGGGCCAGCCGGTGACCCCTCGATGCCCATCTTCTCCTATATGAGGTGTTTTGACCTGGAAAAAATCATAAGGAGGCTTTCGGGACCAGACGCCGCCGTCTCGAGGCGAAACCAATCTAGGGCTCCGGCGGAGCTGTTCTGCTGAGGATACTTCCCTCCGAGAGGGGGAAATCGTCACCGCCGTCATCACCAACAACTCGCCCATCTTGGGGAGGGTTATCTTCATTAACATCTTCAACAACACCATCTCCTCTCAAACCCTAGTTCATCTCTTGTATCCAATCTTTGTATCAAAACCTCAGATTGGTACGTGTAGGTTGCTAGTAGTGTTGATTACTCCTTGTAGTTGATGCTAGTTGGTTTACTTGGTGGAAGATCATATGTTCAGATCCATTATGCATATTAATACCCCTCTGATCATAAACACTATTATTTCTTGTGAGTAGTTACGTTTGTTCTTGAGGACATGGGAGAATTCTTGCTATAAGTAGTCATGTGAATTTGGTATTCGTTCGATATTTTGATGAGATGTATGTTGCCTCTCCTCTAGTGGTGTCATGTGAACGTAGACTACATGACACTTCGCCATTGTTTGGGCCTAGAGGAAGGCATTGGGAAGTAATAAGTAGATGATGGGTTGCTAAAGTGATAGAAGCTTAAACCCTAGTTTATGTGTTGCTTCGCAAGGGGCTGATTTGGATCCATATGTTTCATGCTATGGTTAGGTTTACCTTAATAGTTCTTTTATAGTTGCGGATGCTTGCAATAGAGGTTAATCATAAGTGGGATGCTTGTCCAAGTAAGGGAAGCACCCAAGCACCGGTCCACCCACATACCAAATTATCAAAGTAACGAACGTGAATCATATGAACGTGATGAAAACTAGCTTGACGATAATTCACATGTGTCTTCGGGAGCGCTTTCCTTCATATAAGAGTTTGTCCAGGCTTGTCCTTTGCTACAAAAAGGATTGGGCCATCTTGCTGCATCTTATTTACTTTTACTATTTGTCACTTGCTACCAATTACCTATTACAAAACTATATGTTGCCGATAATTTCAGTGCTTGTAGAAAATACCTTACTGAAAACTACCTATCATTTCCTTCTGCTCCTCGTTGGGTTCGACACTCTTACTTATTGAAAGGACTACGATAGAACCCCTACACTTGTGGGTCATCACCCGCCGTTCTCCATCGCCTGCCGCCAACGCCGCCGCCGGCCCGGCGCGGCATGAACAGCAGGCCTCGTCCCTACACCCCTCTATGCGACGTGATGGACGCACCGCGACCCTGTCGTTAACCCCAGCCATCTCGTCATCCCATGCTTGTCGTGGACCCGCAGACGCGCAGGCTGCGTTGCTCATGGCCCACGAGCTCCTGCGCTATCGCCCCTTCGACGACTTCTATGAGGAATGGCTCGACCGCATCGCCAAGCTCCTCAGAGCCGCTAGGGGCTCTCCAGCGCCGTCCCTCTCCCTGCCTCGCCCGCCTGCCCATGCGGACAACGTGGCTCATGAAGCTCCACCGCTACCTCCGCATCAAGGCATCGTCCAAGACCCAAGGCATGTGGCCCCGTGGCGTGACCGCCCACGCGCGGCGCCAGTGCACGAAGAAGGAAGCCGCCAAGAGATCCAGCGGCCCCGCGGGGGAGCACCAGCTCTCCTTCCACCACTGCGTCGAGACCGCGTGCCCCTTGCCATGATGGCGCACGAGGACCAAGATCAAGCTCCACCTCCCCAACAAGCTCCAGTGTCGGCAGCAGGCTACAAGGCCCTTGCCCCCGAGTTGCGCAACGTCAACTGGCCTGGGAAGTTCAAGCCCGACCTGCCTCCACGCTACGATGGCACACCCGACCCTGCGGAGTTCCTGAAGCTCTACGAGGTGAGCATCGAATCGTCCGGCGGCAACGAGAAGGTCATGGCAAACTGGTTCCCCATGGCCCTCAAAGATGGCGCGCGCTCGTGGCTCCTGAACCTGCCCACGGGATCGATCTCCACCTGAAGCGAGATGCGCGAGCGGTTCATCGCCAACTTCCAGGGCACCCGAGACTACCCCCCGGCTGCGGGTGACCTACGGCGTATCAAGCAACAACCAGGAGAAACCATACATAAGTTCATCCAACGCTTCAACAGTGTCCGCGTCGAGATCCCCAAGGTCACGGACGAGGCCATCATTTCAGCGTTCTCAGATGGCGTCCGCGACGTCAAGATGAAGGAGGAACTCGCCATCCACGAAGATCTGTGCATGTCCCTGGAGCTGTTCAACCTTGCGACCAAGTGTGCCAGAGGTGAGGAGGGGCGCCTCTCCCTCGTCGAGCTCCCCGTTGCTGAACCTGAAGACAAGAAGGCCAAGAGCAAGGATGTAAAGTGCAAGGGAGCGGCAGTGCTCGTGGCTGAACCAGAGATGAAGCGCGGCCGTGACCACCCAGAATCATCCAAGAACGGCCGGGCGTTTTGTGCCTTCCATAACATGCATAGCCACAACACCCACGACTGTCAAGAGCTCAAGGCCCTCCGCGAAGGACGCATCATCCAATGCCCCGAACGCAGCAACCGTGGCTACGGCCGCGGGGAAAGCTGGACCGGGGGACGCTGGGACGACCGCGGCCCCCGCCAGGAGTGGTGTGATCAACCTCGGGAGGACCGATGGCGCGGTCAGCCCCGTGAGGACGCCTGGAGGGACCAGCCTCGGGAGGACCATCCTCGGGGCATGGCCGGCCTTCCAACTCTGTAGCCACCAAGGACAACTGACAACCATGACGAGGGGGTTGGGGGCTTCTAGGAGCCACGTGCTATCGCCTGCATCTTGGGCGGAGCACAGGCCCCAGCTTCTCAGTGCCTCTTCAAGCAGTTCGCCCGGGAAGTAAACGCGGCTCTCCCCAAGCTCGAAGCTACTCGCCCGCTCAGATGGTCCAGGTGCCCCATCACCTTCAGTTCAGCAGACCAGCTCAAGTGCGCGGCCACGGCCGGCACCCTCCTGATGCTTTGTTCACCCATCATCAGCAACATCCAAGTTACCAAGACCCTCATCGACGGTGGCGCGGGGCTCAATGTCCTATCCATCGACACATTCGATAGCCTCCAAGTACCCTACGATCAGTTGCTGCCTACCAAGCCTTTCTCCGGAGTGACTGACGGCTCCACCACCCCTGCAGGGTAGGTCCGCCTACCTGTCACCTTTGGCAAGCACAACAACTACCACACTGAGCTCATCGATTTTGATGCCGCCCACATCCATCTCCCTTACAACGCCATCCTCGGGTACCCAGCCCTGGCCAAGTTCATGTCAGTGACTCACCACGGCTACAACGTCCTCAAGATGCCAGGGAGCGGTGGTGCCATCACCATCGGCTGTGAGGAGAAGGATGCAGTGTGCTCACTCGAGCGTGCTTACCTGGCGGCAGCAGTCGAGGATCCAGACAACGACAACATCATCTACCCGCCTGAGGTCGTCCCCAGGAAGAAGAAGTAGCTGCTCGCCCTGGAACCTCATGGGGATGCAGCACCTCGCGGCAGCACCTCGGGACCTACACCTAGGGAGGGGCCACCCCCCTCCCCCGCATAGGAGGGCGCGCCCGGCGCCCCCTCAGGCTGGGCTCGGGGGCTCTCCTCTAGAGGGCCTCTGACTTAGCCAATGTCACGAGGGAGGCGCTCGGGCACCATGTGGAGGAGTGCTTCGCTGCACACTTCCCTTTGGAGGCCACAAGGCGTGAGGCACCAAGCGCTCAGGAGTTCATCCGCCAGACCATCGAAGACCTACAAGTGCCAAGGGCAATGCGGGGCAAACGCCGCCCGGCGCCTCTGAGTACAGTTGTCGGCCCATGCTCAGGCGAGAGGCTGCGCATGTGCGTCAACATCCCCGCACTCAACATGATCGCATCTCAGGATCTCTACTGGCCTTCCCAGGTGGGCCGGTGCAAGGGTCCCCCTCAAAGCTACGTTTGCATGCCCTTCGGCCTGCCAAACCAAGTGACCCTGCACCGGCGCCATATGCGGGAAGTCCTGGTGACTCGCGAGGCCAGGCATAAGGAGATCCAGGCAGAGTTGGACTTGGCCCTCCGTGAGATTTGGCGAACCCCATAGCCTCACGAGGTCCCGGAGCCAGACGGCATGTGAGGAGCAGCATCTGCGTCGAGCACCTTTAGATACACCAACACTACCTCAGCAACTGTGCCAGGTGAATTTTCCGGTTTTTGTTCAACTGGGAGCGCCCCACGGGCTGCATCATTCCCAGGTCACACGGGCATGTCCCTGTGGCGTGTATCCTTTTGCATCTCAGCTCACCTAGTTGGGGGCGCCCCTCGGGCTGCATCATCCCCAGGCCGCACAGGTCCGTCCTTGTGGCTTGTATCTCCCTTGCATTTTACCTAAGCTAGTGTTACCGTTCTGTCAGCTGCATTTGAATCACTCATCTGTCTGACCATCACTCCGATACCATGGACATCGTGCGCCCTCACAAGCTTGCTTGCACCCGCTTTATCATCAAGGGCGGGCACGGCGTCTGTGCTCGGGTCCGTCCCTATAGCGTCACCAAATCCAAGTGGCTGAGCTCTGGCTCACGGGCCAACCCCGTCTACATCACCTCTCGCGACCCTTGGTGCCTCGCCCACGCTCGAGCCGGATACTAGCAAGTGAGTTGGGGCGCACAATACTGTGTCCCGCCGCTGCGGGAGCCGCGCGCCGGTTGTCTTTTCTTAGGGCATCCACATGAGAAGACGAGGCACAACATCTGTGCTCGGGTCCGTCTCTGCAGCGTCGATAAATCCAACGGCTGAGCTATGTCTGGCGGGCCGGCCCCGTTCACGTCACCTCCTGGGGTCGTTGGTGCCCAGCCTTCTCATATGGTGGCCTCGAGGGATTCACCCGGCGCATGCTGCCTAACCATCTTGTGGGATCACCTCAAGCGCACTCACCCAAGACCACACGCAACCCGCCTTGCGGTAGGGCCTCGTGAGTCCCGCGCTGGCTCACGAGTGCCGAGATACACCTCGTCTAGCCCCATCGTGCCAGCCACGCGTTCGGGCGGGGTTGTATACGCCCGGGGGCTCTCCGCAGTAGGGAGTCCCCTCCCACGTTCCAATGGAAGCACCATGCTCCACGTTGGCAGTCGACACGGTCGAGGAGCGGCTATGCCCGTGCAAGAACGGTAGAGCCATGCTCCGCGCTGGTGATAAACAACTAGGGGTGGCCTCGCGGCCACATTAACCTCAGGGAGCCCCTCGGCTCCGTGACCAGCCCCACCGCGCTGCGCTCCCCTCGGGAGGATAGCACGAGTGGGCTAGCATGGGGGTTGCACTCAGGTCACGCCTAGCGCACGCCCCACCAGGTCCCACGGGCCTGGTCGACACGCAACCCTCCCGAGCGCAAGCCCGGCAAGGACAGGTATCAGGTCTGTTCGTATGTCAAGGGGGACCCTTGGGCATCGCGACCCAAGGGCCTAACTGGTCCCGTAGCTCCTCACTCCCTGGTCTTGTCCTGGTGTCCGGTCAAGCCAGCGGCGGCTGAGGTACGCGCGGGGTTGGGCCCTGCCGACGCAGAACGCTAAGGCCGGCTCACGCACCACCTCTCTCGGGGATGTTCGCACGTCAAGGGGGACCCTTGGGTATCGCGACCTAAGGGCCTAACTGGTCCTGTAGCCCTTCACTCCCTAGTCTTGTCCTAGTTTCCGGTGAAGCTAGCGGCGGCTGAAGTACGCGTGGGGTCGTGCCCTGCCGACGCAGAACACCAAAGCCCTGCCTAGCGCTTCCTACCTAGGGACCGTTTACACGTCAAGGGGGACTCCTGAGCATCGCGACTCAGGAGCCTAACTGGCCACGTAGCCCCTCACTCCCTGGTCTTGTCCCAGTGATTCGGACAAGCCAACGGCGGCTGACGTATGCGCGGAGCCGGGCTCTACCGACGTAGAACGACAAACATGAAGGGAACCACGAATATCTAGCAATTATTACAAGCCAAATTGTCCTTCAAACATCAAACAGAAGTTTTAACGCCTCCATGAAGCCCGTGCACGTCACAGGGAAATGAAGATAAGGAGAAGCACCATCACTCGCCAGCAGGCCCTTCCTTCAGCCTTGGGCGCCGCCGCCAGGAAGCGCTCCCTCGCCAACGGCATCGTCATGCCCCGAGGAGTCGGTCTTGGCCGTAGGATCGGTGGCGCCGTCGGCTGGGGGAGGAGGGTCGATGATGATGAACTTCTTCAGCAAGGCCTCCACATGGCTCTTCGCGGCTTCAGCGGCGGCCTCGCAGCACTCCGCCTCCATGGGCTCGAGAAGTATCCCAAGATCGGCGTTGGGATCACGAAGGTGCAGGTGGCTAAGGACGCGCGTGAAGGTGGAAGAAGAAAGCACGCGAGCTTCCTCCTCCGCCAGGGGACCGATCTCGCGGACGACATCCTCAAGCGCCAAGACCAGATAAGGAAGCAGCTGGGCGAGGCCTTCATCATCTGACGCCAGCGGCTTCTCCAAGCCCTTCTCATAGAGCGCCCTCAGCCAGAACCTTCGCCTTGGTTTCCAACTGGGCTTGTTGTGCTTCCGTCAGCTGCTTCAGCTCCTCCAGGCGACTGCGCTCCGCAGATAGCTCCTTCGCCAACTGCTCCAAGTCGGCGTCGCGACTGGCTACGGCATCTTCTTGGGCCTTCATCCTCTCCTCGTCTGCCTTGCACTTGCTACGCAAGTCCCGCAACTCGGTCTCCACCGACTGGCAGCGCTCCTGGACGGTCTGCACATCGTTCAGCGCCGCCTCACGAGCTGCGGCGGCCTGGACGGCGGTCTGCTTGTCCTCTTTGGAGGCCGCCATGACTCGGCTCAGCACCTTCTGGACAGACACGTTGGAGCTCAGCCAACCGGAAACCAGCTCCAGATGCCCAGCCACCAGACGATGATCGGCACCTTGAAGGTCATCCTGGAGCTGTGTCCGTGCAGACAAGGCCTCCTTCAGGGAGCCAGGCGAAGCCGGAGGGCCGCGAGCTAGCGGCATGATCACAGTAGGGGATTGTGGCGCAGCCAAGACCTCCTGAGCCCTGACAAGGCCTGCAGAGGAGCCGAAGACGGGAGCCCCCAAAGCCTGCTCGACCAAGGCCGTGACCCCCACCTGAGGTAGGTCCACTGGCCCTTGTGGTGGCGACCGTGCAGCAGAAGCAGGACCTCCTCTGCGTCAGGGGGGACGAGGCTGAACCAGGCCTCTGGACCTCTGATGCGGCTACCTCCCCCTTCTTCTTCGTCGACGGCGCTGGCCTAGCAATGCAGGGCAAGATGTTGTGAATCAATAACGGAATCAATAACAAAGACAAAACCAAGCCAAAGTACTCACTGGTCCACCGCGACAAAACCCCGAGGCCTCTTCAGAACCATGGAGCCCAAGGGCCCCGCAGCTTACGCTGCGGGAACGAGAGCCCCCAAGACAGGCAAGGCCGTATCAGCCGACATGGCAACAACGTCTGGCGGTGCCGAGGCTGAGGTGCCACCTCGGGAGATTAGCGTCGGCCTGCTCTTCGTCGGGACCCCAGCTGGCAGCTTCTTCGAGGGGGTGAGCTTGGACCTCATGATGACCCCGGTCGGGGGTGCCACCTCCTTCATCGGGTGGTCGTCGGCGTCATCGTCGTCAGGCAAGGCACGAAGAAGGTCAGCCTTGCATGGAGGGGAGAACTCCTCGGTCCCCACCATGGTCGCCTCCGAGTCATCTTCCCCGCTGGAGTCACCCGAGGACACCTCCACCGGTTCGGCTGCCACTTGAGCTTCAGGGAGCGCCGGAGGCACGAGCCTGCGCCCGTCGAAGGTGGGCATGGAAGCCGCCACCATCGCCATGTCCTGGAGGCGGTACAAGGGGACATGGGTAGCAGGCGGGTATCCCGGGTCGACCCCAACTAGGAGACGGAGAGCTGCCCCAAGCTGCTCGACGAACAGGGCATCACAGCGCAGCCAGAGGTTGTCCGTCTCGTCCCCAAGCGTCCACAAGGGGCGTGAGCGAGCCTGAAGTGGAGCCACGTGACATGTCAAGAATTCCTTGACGATCATGGCCCCCATTAGCTTCGCCGCCTTGGGGTCATCAGGCTTCAGGTCCGCAGTCATCTTCTCCAGCACCATCTCTGCCCGAGGGTCGGTGAGCTTCGTGCTGAGCCACCTATCGCTCGACTCGGGCACTGCCATCGGCAGCACCAGCCAAGGATGGGAGCACTTGGTGTCCATGAGGACTCGCTTGTTCATGAAGTTCTCGGCCTTCTTCCCGGCTCTCAAGATTGCATTGGCCCCATTGGCCGTAACAAGGTTGGCGCACCTCGAGCACTTGCCCTCCTTGATCCGGAGGTAGAAGAAGTGGCGAAGCAACGCCACGGACGGCATCACCCCCACGAATGCCTCGAAGTAGAAGGCGAAGATGGACAGAAGAAGGACGGAGTTGGGATGAAGATGAAGGGCATGAAGCTTATAATGGCTAAGGACGGAGAAAAAGAAGTCAGAGAAAGGAGGGACGAGCCCCGCAACAATACTGCTCATAAAGAAGGGATAGAAGGTACTCTTGGAGTCCTTCGGCAAGGCGGAGGCGGCTCGGACCACGGTTTTCCCCTACTCGTTGGTGTCCTCCGCCGTCATCAGGAGCACGGCGGCATGGTTTGTCTCCGAGATGGTGGGCGCCCACAAGGCCGACTCATACCAGGCGGGCGAAGCAGCAGCCTTTGACTTGTCGGATGCCATCAGTTGCGAACTTGGAAGGGAGACGGTGAAGATCTGGAGCCTTGTAGAGGAGATAAACAAGAAAGGGGATCTGGAGCAAGGCAAGGGCTAGCAATGAAGGCACAACAGCACACACTTTCCTTTTGTCAGTTGTGTGGTTGCCGAGGCGGCGTGGGAGCGCAGACGCCCACGTCCAATCAATCGCCATGCGTCAGTCAAGGCCGCAGGCTTTTGGGTCCCGCGACACTCCGCGCTTGACCCTTGGCTTCGCCGCGAAGCCAAGCCCGAGTGCACCTTGGGCCCGCGGGCTACTGTCGGCGTTCTGGGAACGGGGGTACCCATACTTGCCTGCCTGCGGCCCAGGGTGTGGCTCATCAGGCGGCCTGGTACGGCCCAACATCTTCAGCAACCACTCAAGACCCTCGCAAGGCGGACGACGCAAGACATCCCTTGGGGCGGCCTCACTAGGCTGGCTCATGAGGATCGGAGATATCAAGGCAAGGGGTACCTCGCGAGGTCCTCGCGACGTGAGCGGTGATGACCAAGGCCAGGCGGGCGCCAGCGGGCGCAGAGTGCCAGTTTCCTCTTTGGTGCTAAAGAAGCAGGTGCAGATGAAGAGTCCCGAGGCGTTAGGCAAAGTTTTCCATATCGATGCAACAAGACCAAGACCAGCAGGACGGCAGAGCGGAGGTCATCGCGGAGTCCACGACGGTGTCACCACCAGAGCTTTTGGCAGGCTGAAAGCACATTTGCTCCCTGGGTGGTTTTGGTAATTAATGACAACATACTTTGTGGTTGGACTAATGCTTTTATCAAGTATGTTTCAGGAAACCCAATCACATTGGTATGGCAAGATGACTGAAGAAGTGGACCCCTCAAATGCTAAGGCAAGCATTGGCAAAAGCTCAAGACTCCATTTTTGGTTTAGTGATCAAAGATCACATTGAGTCCATAGGAAAAGCCAATACTATTAAAAGGGGATGAGGTTGTGTTGATGATCTGGTTGCTCAAGTGCTTAGTGATTTAGCTCCTTCAACTATCAGCACCTTTCACTTCTATACACACCCATAAGTAATCTCGGACAAACCGATTCTTCCAACTCAGTCCCACCGAGATGAACCACTT
>LR738715.1:263423493-263435631 GCA_902687465.1 Secale cereale
GGCGACTCCGAGGCCGAGTACTCCGAGGACCTCAAGGTCTTCGTCGGATACTAGTAGTAGGGATGTGGTTCCGTTCAAGATTCCTGCGTCGGTTGCGTGTTGGTTGTGGGTCGATCCTGTCCATCGCCAAGGTGAAGGGGCGATTTACATGCTCATCCACTCTTTGATTCGTTTCCCGGTCTTCATTTCGTCTCTTCAAAACCGCAGGCTAGGTGTTTGTGGAATTGCCTGCCTCCTTTGCAACTGCAACGGCAGCGCCAGCAAAGTAAGGAACGCAAAGGCTAGGCAGAGCAAGGAAGGGAAAGGATGACCATGCCGCGGGGGCTGGCAGCGTACATGGTGGACATGGTGTGGGCGGTGTTCGCCGAGTGGGTGTCGGCGTGCCTGCTGGTCACCAACGAGATCGCCCGCGGCATGCGGGCCGGGGAGATTGGCCCTTTCGTCGTGGGGTGAATCTCACTTCGGGAATCCTCCCTTCTGACTCCTTCATGCAGGTGCTCTGCTCTGAACCTTCTGCTCTAGTTTCTTTGCTAGTAAATCGATGAACATGGGGGATACCTTTTTTGATTACCCTATCTGCTCTTTATCCTGAAATACACGCCGGCTATGTGTTAATTGGCTTTGAGATTTGTGTTTGCCAAATGTATTTGAGTACCTAACAAGAGGCTAATGAGAGACTTTGTACAGAGTAGTTTTATCTACATCAGTTATTGTGTATTAGGGAGAACCGATACATTTTTCCAAGTCATTTCTGTCATGATTAGGATAGAGACTTCGGAGTTGGGACGTTTTGTTTCAGTGTAGTGTCAGGTTGTCCAAGGGATGTGGAATTGTTGCTGTGTAGATTGTGTCCTCCAGGATAGGATAAGGTACTGTAAATTTTTCTCGGCATGAAGTAAGTTGGAGTTGGTTTAGTACTTCAGAGGCCTCGTAAATCACTACAACAAGTGAATGCTCAATTGTACCAGAGCTGCGCATGGACGTGGAGTTGTTATACTGGTATAGGTTATTTTTCTTCTGGATAAGATAAGATGTTGTGAAATAGTCTCAGCTTGAACTAAGTTCAAATTGGTTCAGTAAATCACTACGCAAATGAATGCTCCATTGCAGCAGAGCTGCACATGGACGTGGAGTTGTTATACTAGTATAGGTTGTTTTTCTTCAGGATAAGATAAGATGTTGTAAAATGGTCTCAGCTTGAACTAAGTTCGAATTGCTTCAGTAAATTACGACAGCAAATCAATGCTCAATTGTAGCAGAGCTGCGCGCTAAGGCTTGGATAGCTTATTTTTTCAGAATGATATAGTATCTCATTTCTTGCAGGTTGTATACGATAGAATGACCGGACGAAGCGGTGGATTTGGATTCGTCACAATGGGTTCAGCGGAGGAAGTTGTTGTCGCTGTCGAGCAATTCAATGGCTATGTAAGAAGACTTCATCTGTTTTAAACCACCTTATCTTGGTACATTAAATGGGTTTAAATGACTATCTGTGGATAAATTTTATAAGCTGTTGTGAAAAAGTTAGTTCTCTACAGGTTTCTACAGTTCCAAGGGGATTCAGAGTTCCACCTCTGAGTATTTGGATCTTATCCAACCATGCTCTGAGATTTAGATGTGTTGGGGAATGGGGATTGCTAGTTCCTGCTGGGTAATCAAAATAATGTTTGGGTTTTCCTCAAGGATGTCGGACACTATTTACAGCATGTTAAATGTAGACAATGATGTTGATTTATGATAATTGTTTATTTACCTAGTGGATCCCCAATTGTATATCTGTCCCTACCAATGCAAATGCTGAGCCATGTTCCACTTTTACTGCTCTACATTCTATTTTCACTGCCTGAAGGGGTTAGTATGCTCCTTGTCTTTTTCACAGATTGTCTTTTTCATTGACATGCACCGCATTATTTTTCCGTGTCATTCTTCCGAAGAATCTGAAGTTTCTGAACCTTTGTTGGTAATGTTGCAGGGTTCTGGTGGCGATGCCGACGGTCGTCGAGAGGTTCATGGACTGGACACTGTCGTGGCTGCCGATGTACGGAGAGGCGAAGCTGCTGCTCGTCATCTACCTCTGGCACCTCAGCACACGGGTAAGCAGTCGATCAGACACCCCGAACCCGAGAGATAATCGACATTTCAGATAGACTTGATTTGGTATGTGGCCAATTCTGAATCTGAATCTTAATGGTGCTCAGATTTTAGGGCGCGGGGCACGTGTACGACGGCTTCCTCCATTCGCTGGTGGCGTGGCACGAGGCCGACATCGACCGGGGCCTGCTTAAGCTGAGGGCTAGGACGAGGGACGTGACGGCATCACAACTCAAGGCGGCGGCTGCCATCGGTCAAGTGTGGCGCGTTGAGGCTGCCCACTGTGTTTCATCGCAGCTGCAGGCCGCGAGATCAGGCCGGGAAGGCGCCACGCATTGACGAGTGAGCCAATTTTTGGATCGGACCATAACAACGTGTATCAGTCTCTGATGTCTAGAATAGTGGTGAAGTTTTGAATTTGCATGGCAAGAACCACTTACGTAGGTAGCTGACACTCACAACACTGTGTTTACACTCGTACTTATGTAAAAGATATGAATTATACACGAGTTGCATCTACAATGAGGAACTGTGATAGTAGATACGGAAATTGTGTGATAGAATGGAATTGATTGATTTTATTTTATTTTATTTCTAATAAGTTAGTAGTAGCGTGTGAAAAAACTGCTCGCTACTACTCCCTCCGTTCCTAAATATAAGTCTTTGGAGAGATTTCACTATAGACTACATACGAAGCAAAATGAGTAAATCTACACTCTAAAATATGTCTATATGCATCCGTATGTAGTTTGTAGTGGAATCTCTAAAAAGACTTATATTTAGGAACGGAGGGAGTAGTATTTAGGATACTAGTAGCGTTTGTATTATATGTATTATAGACACGTACTACTATTTCGTTAGTAGTAGCGCGGGTCCAAAATAGCAGTAGCGTGGGTGGCACACGCTACTACTAACAACGTTAGTTGTAGCGCGGGTTTAGCCCATGCTACTAACTACTTCCTCCGTTCCTAAATATTTGTCTTTCTAGACATTCAAATGGACTGCAACATACGGATGTATGTAAACATATTGTAGAGTGTAGATTCACTCATTTTGCTTCGTATGTAGTCACTTGTTGAAATCTCTAGAAAGACAAATATTTAGGAACGGAGGGAGTATTAGCTGTAGCGTGATACTAGTAGCACGAGTACCCGCGCTGCTAGTAGCCATTTTACCCGCGCTGCTAGTAGCCTTTTTCCTAGTAGTGTAAACAGGTAGCATTCACACAAAGCATGTCTAAACTAAGCAAATAACATGGCAATGCAAGACACCATATGAATGATATGAGCAATATAATCCTGCCAAGTTAGAGCATGCACCTCAGGGGAGAAATAGGACTGGTCATCTGTCTCTGAATCCTCCTTTGATGAGCTATCCATAACCAGCAAGACATGCGCTTCATCAGATAGCATTTTCTGCTCTGAAGACCTTGTTTTCACTCCAGATTTTTTTCATGACTGTGTCGAATGGCTGATGCACAGGAAGAGTAATTGAATGTACTAACATTGTTGACAAGTTTATTACCTAATAAAAAAGGATAGCATGATATAATTCACATATAAGATGACTGGCTAATGAGGATGACATTGCAAAATTCACATATATGATGCCTGGCTAAACAAGATGGCATTGCATGATTCACATATATGATATAGAAACTAAACATATGTCATTCATACAAAGCATGTCTAAACTAATCAGATGACATATTTTATGTGTAAAGTAAGCAATGCAAGACACCATATGCATGATATGACCAACATCAGCATGCCAAGTTAGAGCAAAAGACCCGAGGGGTTAAATAGGAGTGTTCTGCTCCCTCTGAACCCCCCTCTGAACAGTTATCTTCCTCTTGATTACAGTCTAGAATGGGGGAGGGGGTTTGCTTTTGCGCCCACCATGGAGCGACGTTTGCATGACATTTTATTGCCACGCAAGGCTTGTCTCTTTTGCTCTACATGTTCAGTACCATTGTGTACAATAACTGGCATGCATAGGAAAAAAACATAGTGAGATTATGTAAGGAGTTCATACTATGGATAGACCCCAAACCAATGATAGCACGCAGATAATAGCTTCAATTAAAAAATACAAATAATGGCTCCTTTAATGTTTGTTTCCACCCAACATGAAACTCAAAGTAGACACCTGAGATTATTCAGATAGTAGACAGATAGTATTGATTGCTGCCCCAATATGTAGCCCACAACCATTTAAAAACTTAAGTTTGAGCATTAGTTTGGACCCGACTCAGAGTCTTATCGGTGAACATGACAATAAAGTAGCATGCCATCATGTTAAGCGATGCATAACGTAAGCAGACATGAAAGAGTGTGACCTCTCATGCGGACCCGTGTCGTCCTCAAGTTCCTCTGCTCAGTTGATGATACTAATGCGGTTGTCGTGGCTGCCGGTGGCGGGGAAGAAGATCTGAGGCGGCGAAAGATAGTCTGGAGGGCGGATCCCTGTTGTGGTGAACCCTTCCGTCGTTGGAGCAGCTGAGCTGGGGTGGACCACAACGCAGTAGGAGCAGGACAAATCGCACAAGGTTTTCTTTGACACATATCTGTAACAAAAGTAATTCTGTAAGGGCTTCTTTGCATTGGAGAATTCTAACAATGCAGGGATAGGAAATACACTGGAATAGGATAGGAATGCACGTGCAAAACAGAGAATTTAAAAACACAAGATTTCCATTAATCTAGGTGTTTGGTTCACAAGAATCGGAAAATCACAAGAATGCAAAGAAGCATGGTGAAATTAAGTCAAACCACAAGAAAATGTACAGTTATAATGCTATTATGCTACTATCTCATAGTCTTATGCTTCATAAATAGGAATTTGAAAAGGAGCCCAAGTCGATATTAAAATTCCTACGATTTTTCTATCAAGGAGACACTAAAGGAACAAATCCTATAGTTTTCCTTTGCTCCATTCATTTGAACCAAATGCATGAATAGTAGTACCATAGGAAACTTTCCAATTCCTATGTTTTTTCGTCATTTTTTCTTTCAAGCACTGACAATTCTAGTAGGCGGGCTTGAATAGGGAAAAGCCTACACTCGAACAATGTTTTTGTGCTACTTTTACTACTTTGAACCCAGGCCACTGCCCTACTAGCTCAACTCCCAGGCCCATCTAGAAATGCACAGCTCAAACGCGCAGAAATAAGTATGGCTTTCAAGAGAGTCCACTATGGATAGCTATGTTGCATGTTACCTCACTACTTGTTATATAGGAGAAACTAACTGTATTTCACGTTACTACGTGTGCTCAGTGGACAATATATATAACATGTAGAGTAAAAATGCGATGCAGCAAATGTACAACCTCTTTGGCGAAGCCATGTCGATGTCAGCATCATTGGGTTGGTCGCTGAGGATGCTGCGGCTGATGTGGCAGTCGGGGGAGGGAAGAAGATCCTAGGCGTCTGGAGATGGAGCCAAGGGTACTGCTTGGCTGTGATGGAGGGTTTTGTCGTTGGAGCAGCTCTGGTGAGTTGTACGATGGCTAGGCTGAAGCAGGACAAGAGAGACAACGTTAACCTAAGTGGAATTATAATAGCATCTCTAATAGATGATGTAAAATACATAAACACAAAGTGCTAGTTCTAAAATACATCAGCCGCTCATCTATGAAATTAACTGTAGAAACTGAATTTAATTGTCGAAACTGAATTTAACTGATGAAACTAAATTTTGCTGTTGAAACTGAATTTTACTGTCGAAACTGAACGAAAAAGTAGCAGAAAAGCAGTAGCAGTAGCAGCGCCGAGAGCAGCAACGCGTGCGAGAGCCGAGGCAGCTGGTCATGTAGCATCATCTCAGGTAGCAACTGCAGGGGCTCGAGCGAGAGCAGGATCTGCTGCTCGTGCAGCAGCAGCGCGAGGAAGGATAGAGCAGCAGCGCAAGCAAGAGCAACAACGCAAGCAAGAGCAAGAGCAGACCAGGCAGGGGATCGGAGAGCAAGAGCACAGAAGTAGCGCGAGCGAGAGCCAAAGTAGTAGCAGCTTCGACTGATGTGGATGTCGCCGCCGAGGGAGCGATACCATAAAGGAAGTGGCCGGCTATGCCGCCGTAGATGGAGTTGTGCCATGGCATCTCGGGACAGAGCGCCGGCAACACCGTGAGATCGAAGCAAGAAGAAAATGCAACTATTACTGTAGAACCTCTTTGGTGGTGCCGATTAGGCCTCGGCTTCATTCGAGGAATCGGTGATGATGCTGCTCTTCCGGCGGTGTGGGAATGGAGGTGGCGCGAAAGATGAGGGGAACGTCGGGGCAGCTCCTTGGAGGTGGAGGACGGGTGGCTGAACCGGCAGGATGACGAGATCGACGGCGGATCCTCATCCGATTGGGTGGATGAGGGAGGTCGAGGTGTTGTGGTGGATGACGTCGTCAGGGAAGAGGCTCCGGTTGGGTGGCGGACGGAGGACGGTGTGGGGCTTTGCGGGTTTTTGCGGCCTCGGTGTTCGAATGGGGGCGGCGGAGGGGATGGGAGGGGGGAACCATGGCTTAGTGACGCGCTTGTCCGAAATGTGGGGCAAGTTACGAAAATACCCCACCGATTTGAACTAGGTGGTTCTTTTAGTTCAGGGGGTATCACGGGAATTTCGCATGTCGGGATTTCGCAGGAGGTGGGAGTTTTCGCCCATGTTGTAATATTGGGATGGCAACGCGTGGGTTGAGATGGAGGGAGTTTTCCGAGCACAACGAGACAAAGAGTTAGCTTCAAATTTCGGGATAACAAGCCGCGGGTTGAAGAGGCAGGAGTTTCTGAGCACGATAGATAGAGATGCTAGCTTGAAATTTTGGCATAACAAGGCGCGATTTGAAATTTCGGGAGAACAAGCTTAATGTGGACGGAAAAAATTTCGCACCTCACTAAAGAGATCCATGTCTCGTTTTACTATATTACTAGAAATGCATTCAAATACAACAACAAAAAACTGAAAACAAATCGGGACAACAAGCTTAACTTGTTTAACACGGGCGACACACATAAACAGAATGTGTTTAGCACGCGCAACACACACAGATACACACATACACACACCATTTAGACTAGTAAGGTACACGTGCATTGCACGCATGATATTTGGCAAGCAAATTATGAATAAATACCACATTATATCATGTAAGCTTTCAATCATATATATGCATGATGTAAATGTTCGTTTAATTCTTATAGTTCATCTCATTCAAAATCAATTGGTTTTTATCAAAAAGCTAATCTATTTTAAGATTCATGGAATTATGCGTTGAAAAGCACAAAGTAAAAATAAATAATGATGGTTCATCTAGAAGAAAAGGGGCAATTATGATACGGAATATTCTACAATAGAGAAGAAATGCTTGTATTTTGAGATTTGTGCATTCTGCTTAACTTCAACCATGGAGTCTTCTAGATTGTACATGTGGCGGAATCTGGTGGAATGTAGATGATATCCAATGGCCAGTAGTGCTCGGATTTGCCATCTTTGCACCATTGGATTGGTTTCATCCAACGACCATCTTTCAAAGTATATTCGCACACTATATAGGGGTATAGATATGTTATGTGAAAGCCACCCATCATCTTCAATCTGAGTAGTGTGTCCATGCGTGCATGCAATGTGGCCAAACGATGCCTGCCATCCGTATCTCAAATTCAAATCAATTTGACCTTGTTCAATGTGTATACAGTATAGCATGCTAGTTTCCAAACCACACCACGCATATCTGAGTTATATTCATGCATCATGCATGGGTTTCAAACATCATGATCTCTTATTTAAACATTTGAATTCAACTTTACATTGATTATGACCTCACCTACTAGGCTTTTACACCCACACGGTCGTCGTCTCTTCATAATTGTACCACTAACTTTCTCTCGTGTATGCATGTACACACACTACCACTCGGCATTATCCACCGCACACATGCAATCTTTTTATTCAGGTCGGTCTCCCATGCATGCACACGCACACACCTCTCCCTCTTCATCACTTCGGGCATTCTTTATCTCTCACATGCATGCGCAACGATCGACGTTCCTCTATGTGTGTAAATATATAGCTAGGTCTTTTCCAGTTTTCCACACAAATCGATCAATCTATATATCTAGTCAGGTCCCACCCTCTTTCCCACGTACAAATCGATCAATCTATACCTCTCTATATAGGACTACATAGCTAATACACCCACGTTATCTATCCATTGTCTCCCTCTCATCATACATGCCTTCCGCTTCATCGCTCAAACGCGCGCACAGTGGTGAAGGCAGGGGCAGTAAGGGCCCTGCCCCCCTAACATCACTACATATGTATTGAGGCTAATATGAATGTGATCAGTATATCAATTGCTGGTAAAATGGTTTAAGTTGATGAATTGGCCCTCCCTGTAAAGGATTAGCAATGCTTGGCCCCCTAGCTCATTTATGTTTCATGGCTCCGCCACTGCGCGCAACCACAAACGTTCTCGCCCCCTCTCTTTAAATATCGATCTCGCACTTGTGCACTCCTTCATAGTCTCCCTCCACTTGGCCCCTCGCACCATCTTCCATCCCCCCCATGTCCCAGTGCTTGTACGCTCGTAGAGCTCTTCCCTCTATATGTCTCTATCGATATCTCGCGCGATCGACCCCTCCCCTCCCTTCTCGTATATCACCTCGGCCCCATGCACATACATTTATGTATATAGGCCTCTCCTTCACACAAATTGCATTGACATGTATTCCCTCTCCATATCTTAGTATCTCTCACACACATGAACTACGTGTGCGAAAGAGAAAAGGTACACACACTCACTCGATCACACATACAAACGCGTAGGTGCACGGTAGAGCACATTTCTACAAAAAATGAGCGTGCAGAAAGGCTTTAGATGATGTGCCACTAGTCTATATCTATAGCTCTGTATCTATATTTATATCTATACTCTATACCCCTATATAGTGTGCGAATAAATTTGAAAGATGGTCATTGGATGAAGCCAATCCGACGGTGCAAAGATGGCAAATCCAAGCACTACTGGCCATTGGATATCATCTACATTCCACCAGATTCCACCACATGTACAATCTAGAAGACTCCATGGTTAAACTTAAGCATAATGCACAAACCTCAAAACACAAGTACTTCTCCTTTGTTCTAGAATCTTTCGTATCATAATTGTCCAAACTTTTTTTCTAGTTGAATTGCCATTATTTGTTTTTACTTTATGCTTTACAACGCACAATTCCACGAATCATAAAATAGATTAACCTTTTTAAAAACTAATTGATATTGAATGAGATGAACTATAGGAATTAAACGAACGTCTACACCATGCATATATGACTCAAAGCTTACGTGATATAGTGTGGAATTTATTCATAATTTGGTTGCCAAATCTCATGCGCGCAATGCACGTGTACCTTACTAGTACTTCCAAGATGTGCAAAACGCGTAAATTAGAATTCCAATGGCAGGCTACACAGTGTATCTCCCTATTTCAGTTAATATATTAAGATTAAAATGAAGTGGGGGCATCCATGAAGCCATGTGTCACATGTGGAGGCGTTGTCGCGGCCTACTTGTGTGGATTGATCACAGTGATGTGCTGCTGGTTCGAGAAGAATGTACTCGTCCTCTCTCACGCACACTGGCAGTACGTGCACGATGCGAAGATGTGCACGCATGCACTCATTCCCTCACGCGCACAAACGGGTACACGGTGGGATGCATTTTTGTACGAAGATCTGCCCCATGTGATAATTTGACGCGTGTAAAGTCGTTCACTTCATTGATGGTCAATTAATACTGTGCATGCAGATAGAGTGGACGTGAGGGAGGAAGTAGTTGGGAATAACTACTCCGGTGCGTGCATGTGAGTAGTTAAATCATGGGTTGCTACTTCAATTGGTCTCCTTCGTATTTTGTGCCAATTTTTGACCATAATTTTAAGGAATACAATATTTATGCATGTCATAAAAATTAATGTAATCAAAAAGAATGTTCAAATGTGATTCCAATGATATAATTTTTGGTGACATGCATTAACATTTTCTTAGTTAAATTTTTGGTCAAAAATTGGCATAAAATAAAAAGGGGCCAATAAACTAGGACGCAAGCAGCATGATCAATTTTTGCATGGGTTACTATTGGTGGCATTTGTATTGAAATATTGACGGACTGGAGTACTATTCTTTATCTTATCCTCGTAGGGCTCTCCCAGCGCCTATGCTCACCTTCCCGCCTCGCCCATCGGATCCCGCCATGGATAATCCCTTAGATCCCAGGATCCCGCGGGCTTCCCTCTCGCTGTGGCCCGCAGCACTGCCGCCTTTGAGAGAAACTCACATGTGTTTCACAAGGGATCCATTGCTCTGGAATCACAGATCGGTGGCGCCAGATGACATGCCAGGGCTGCGTTTCAAGTGGTGGGCAACAAGGGCAAATCGGATTGAGGAAGCGTCACATCGATTGGAGACAAGTTTGAAGGAGCTGCGCCTGGTGAAGCACAAGGCGGAGGTGCAATTCGATCTCAGGGGAGAGATGGTGAGGGATGTTAGCATTTGGCAGTGTAGCGTTGATTTCGAGCTGGGGCTAATGGCAGAGATCATATTCACGGAGTCGACTATGGAGGAAAGAACGTGCATGCCTGCGGGATGGGATGAGCAGTCGGTGCAACTGTTCAAATGGGTGGTAGGATAAGCCAAATCGCGATGCCAGATGCGGCGGCGGTGCTGGGGATGCATCATAGGCGTGGTGAGTTGCCCTCCTTCCCCGCCAGCGACGCGGTGACCTACTCGGTTGCTGCTGAAGTGAGCTTGTGGAGCCATGGCGGTTTGCAACCATGGCAATCACTCCATCTATATGTATTATATTCCTGTGAAAATACTTGGTCATTTGTAAAAAATATGGTAATTGATTTATCACTAGTTTCTGACTGCTTGGTCGTGACAATCACCCGAAGCCATAACCAGAAGTCTCCAATGGGTAATTCTTATGGTCGGTCGCACCCACAAACGGTCGGTCGGACCCGTGACACGCATCGGCTTGGTCCAACATGTATGACCAGTTACATCACTAACTTGTGCGACTGCATTTGAGCAGTAGTACTTGAATTTTGTGTTCCGGGGAACTCATCGAGAGCCGTTTCGGGCCTTGACCATCAATTAATCTTTAGCTTGTTCCCATGGATCACATTCCAAAGTAGTAGTAGTACCATGCTATAATTAAGTGCAAACCTGCTCACACCTAGTACGTATCAAACCTGATCGTGTTCCCACTATGTAGGTGTGCAGTACTAGGCTATAAAAAGGGGAACTATACCTAGCCGAAAATTACTCTACCTTCCTCCTCATAAGTCTTTCTTGTTCGTCTGTCGTTGCCATGGCCAGTGTGCAGAGTTCTAGGTCGAGAACTACTCGTAGCAACGGAGCGGCGACCAAGGCCGCGGAAAAAAGAGAGGGCTCGCCGCCTCACAGAGACCTCGAAAGATCACTCACGGGCAGGTGAGGGCTCCAAGGAGCATCCTAGCCACGGAGGCGAACATGCGGAGCTGGCGGTGATGGAGTCGTTATCCCTTGATGACATGCCCGATCAGCTCAATAAGTAGAAGTAGTTCATCGACGGCTTGGTGGATCTGCTAAAGGAGAGCCTCAATGACATGCCCAATAGGCTCAATAAGTGGGAGGAGTTGACCGCCGGCTTGATGATGCAGCTGAAGGAGAGCATTGCCTCAGGTAAGAAGGCAACCGACAAAATCTTGCAACTTCAGGAGGACAATGCGAAGCTCCGCCACGAGCTCGACCTGCTGGAGGAGGAGAATGCTGGCTGGAAGTAGCTGCATGAGAAGAGTAGTTCCTTCATGAAGATGCTGCACGCCGTCGTCATGGAACAGAAGGAGGAGTTGGCGAAGCTCCGCATCGAGCACTCGGTTATTGTCAAGGTACGTAATGCGGCCGTGGAAGAGATGATCAATGCTCGCGTCAAGAAATCCCGTGTCATGGACAGAATGAAGAAGGTGGCGGAGCAGACGAGCGACGAGATGAAGGTCGTGGAGGCGATAAAGAAGCAGGT
>LR738715.1:263435801-263472324 GCA_902687465.1 Secale cereale
CACGTTCTCTGCGAAGCACAAAGAGAACAATGATATTCCCTCCGTTTTATTTTACAAGTCCTGCACGTATACCTAGGTTGCAAATTTTATCTTCATAATATAAACTATATAACACAAAAATTATACCGTTTGAAAATAGAATATCTAAAGTTTACAATTAATATATGACTTCTATTAGGTTGGTCAAATTGATGACTTAGGGGAACGCGCACGCCTTGTAAACTGAGAGAGAGGGAGTAACGATGAGCGACGTCGTGGGATCGCCATGTCGCACTGGGTTGCTGAGGGAGTCTTGGATTGAGGGGTCCTCGGGTGGACGGATAACTCGTGGTGGGCCGGACTGGTGGGGCGTGAAGATCGTTGCTGAAGATCGTCTCTTGTATCCGGATAGGACTCTTGTATTCGTATAATGGCATGTTGTAGGTTCGGGTGTAATATTTCCTTCCTCTGCAAGATGGTTATGTACAAACCCTAGGCCCCTCCGGTGCATATATAAACTGGAGGGTTTAGTCCGTAGAGGCTAGAGAATCATAACATCCTCATAGGCTAGACTTTAGGGTTTAGCCATTACGATCTCAAGGTAGATCGACTCTTGTAATCATATTCATCCATATTAATATAGCGGGAAGTAGGGTATTACCTCGATCGAGAGGGCCTGAACCTGGGTGAACATCGTCCCCAGCCTCCTATTACCATCGATCCTCAAACGCATAGTTCGGGACCCCCTACCCGAGAACCGCCGGTTTTGACTCCGACATTGGTGCTTTCATCGAGAGTTCCACTATGTCGTGGACCAAACGACTGATGGATCGGTTCATCAACCACAACGGGGCCACAGAGGGAATTTTCCCTCCCGGCCAGCTTTTTGTGTTCGACAGCTTCATGCTTCGTGCCAACACAGATGGCCGCCTCGAGCAGGTTGAGAGCTACGCCCCTGGCCATCAAGTCAGGTTTGGAAGCCTGAACTATGTTACTGATATCCGCGGAGACTTGATCTTCAACGGATTCGAGCCCACAGTGACCTCTCCCTGCCACCATGATGAACATGACCTAACTCTGTCATCGGACCAGGAAATAACACATGTAACCATTCCGGCCTTAGATCCGGAACAGGTCACGTTATCCGAGGACGGGAAGCTCAATCCCGCCGAGGAAGCTGCAAACTCAACGGCGCTGGAGCCACAGACGGACCCAACTCTGAGCGGAGTCTGTGTTACTGGAACTCCGGACTCGTCTCCGGCCATAGGTTCCGAACTATGCGCATCCGCGCCCTACAAGCTCGATCAGGCGTCTATCGCCGAATTCAGTGCCGCGGATATCTTCTGGCACTCACCCTTTGGCGATATGCTGAACTCGCTAAAATCTCTCTCCTTAGCTGGGAACACACAACCGAGTTATATCCGATTCAAACTGGAGGCTGATGATGGAGAATTTTTCTCCCCACCCACCACCCACTTGGTAGCCACGGCCGAAGATCTAACCGATCTACTTGACTACGCTTCCGAAGACTTCGACCGGATGGACCTCAAAGCTGAAGCAGATCTAGACCAAAATTGGCCCGCAACCGGGTGATGGACAGTTATGTCTTCATATGTTGTGTATATGGTGGATACAACTAAGGAGAAGGAGGGTGACGGCAAAAATGATCCCGTAAAGGACAAGCATGTCGAAGAACCTCCCAAACGTCGGCTTCCAAAGCGCCGAACTAAATCCCATAAAGGAAAAGATAGCAACACTGTAACTAACAACAGTGATAGTCCGGAGCAAGCCGAAGACCCCGCAGACCCAGCGATGGAGCAGGACGAGCGAGAGGATGGCGAACATAGTCCGAAACCGTAGTCCGATGACAGCGATACCGAAGACAGTAATTATGAACCTGTCTCCGAAGAGGATGTCAGCCTAGGCAATGATGAATACATCATCCCAGAAGAACCCTTGGAACAAAAGCGCTTCCATCGGAGGCTTATTGCCACCGCAAGGAGCCTCAAAAAGCAGCACAGACGGCTTCGAGCCAAACAGGATACACTCAATGATAGATGGAACGAAGTGCTGGACGCTGAGCAAAAATATGGCAATCACCAAACCAAAGGCTATCCAAAGGGAAAACTGCTGCCTGAATTCGACGACGAAGCCGCTACGCCTATATCACCGAAAAACAACACCGCTGACAAGCCGGACCGGCCACCACATGGACGGGACATAGTGGCTAGCAACGGCGTGCACAAGCCCGCACCTGTTGGGGAACGTTGCATGGGAAACAAAAAATTTCCTACGAACACCCAAGATCAATCTAGGAGATGCACATCTATGAGAGGAGAGTTGGATCCACATACCCTTGTAGATCGCTAAACGGAGGCATTCAGGAACACGGTTGATGTAGTAGTACGTCTTCGCGATCCAATCACGATCCATCCCACGAACTCCGATCTAGTGCCGAACGAACGACACCTCCGCGTTCAACACACGTGCGGCTTGATGACGCCTTCACCTCCTCGATCCAGCGAGCAATGGTGAGGTAGTAGCTCAAGTCCTCCGGCAGCACAACGGTGTGGTGGCGGTGGTGGTGGAGAAATCTCAGCAGAGCTTCGCTAAGCACTACGGAGAGGAAGGAGGCTACGAGAGAGAGAAGGAGCATCGCCATGGCGTATTAGGGTGTGGATACCCTCTCTCTACCTCTCTATATATAGGGGGGAGGGAGGAGTAGAAGGGGCGCCCCTAGATCTAATCTAGGGGCGGCGGCCACAAGGGGGAAACCCTAGATGGGTTTTCCCTAGAAGACTTGGCCCCCTAGCCAAGGGGTGGGAACCCTAGGGGTGGTGCCCCCACCTCCTCTGGCAACGTGGGAAGGGGTGAGGGGGGCGCACAGCCCATTAGTGGGCTGGTTTGCGCCCTCCCCTTGGCCCATGAGCCCCCCCAACACTTGTCGGGGCCCCCGAAACCTCTTTCGGTCATGTTGGCCATCACCTGGTACCACCGGAACACATCCGGACTCCAATACCCTTCGTCCAATATATCAATCTTCACCACCGGACCATTCCGGAGTTCCTCGTCACGTCCGGGTCTCATCCGGGACTCCGAACAACCTTCGGTAGCCACCATAATGACCCAACTATACTAATATCGTCACCAAATGTTAAGTGTGTAGACCCTGCGGGTTCGAGAACTATTCAGACATGACCGAGACACCTCTTCTGTCAATAACCAATAGCGGGACATGGATGCCCATATTGGTTCCCACATATTCTACGAAGATCTCATCGGTTGAACCTCGATGTCAAGGATTCAGATAATCTCGTATGTAGTTCCCTTTGTCTATCGGTATGTTACTTGCCCGAGATTCGATCATAGGTATCTCCATACCTAGTTCAATCTCGTTACCGGCAAGTCTCTTTACTCGTTCCGTAATACAAGATCCCGTGGCCAATTCATTAGTCACATTGCTTCCAAGCTTCTTGTGATGTTGTATTACCGAGTGGGCCCTGAGATACCTCTCCGTCACACGGAGTGACAAATCCCAGTCTTGATCCATGCCAACTCAACAGACACCCTCGGAGATACCTGTAGAGCACCTTTATAGTCACCCAGTTATGTTGCGACGTTTGGTACACACAAGGTATTCCTCCGGTGTCAGTGAGTTGCACGATCTCATGGTTATAGGAACATATATACTTGACATGCAAAAAAGATAGCAATAAACTGACACAATCATATGCTATGTTCACAGTTTGGGTCTTGTCCATCACATCATTCTCCCAATGATGTGATCTCGTTATCAAATGACAACTCATGTCAATGGCTAGGAAACCATAGCCATCTTTGATCAACGAGCTAGTCTGGTAGAGGCTGACTAGGGCAACTTGTTGTCTATGTGTCCACACATGTATTTGAGTTTTCGATCAATACAATTTTAGCATTGATAATAAACGTTTATCATGAACAGAGAAATATGATAATAACCAATTTATTATTGCCTCTAGGGCATATTTCCAACAACACCCCCACCCTGTAAAGGAAAGGAGGATGCGCCTCAGGCCCGGAAACACGATCTGCGTGAGGACCTGAACAAAAAGGCAGGCAAGACCAGATCCATCTACGGATCCAAGGACCGTTCTCCCACACGGGACGACGGCTATCAAGCCAATCGTGTTGATCATATGCCAGTTCGGGGTCAATACCGTACATCACAACCATTGGACATACGCCATGACATAGCAAAATACAGGGGCACCACACACCCTATGTGCTTCACCAATGAGATACTGGATCACGACTTTCCAGAAGGGTTTAAACCCGTAAACATCGAGGCGTATGATGGAACGACGGATCCTGTCGTCTAGATAGAAGACTTCATTCTTCACATCCACATGGCTCGTAAAGATGATCTCCGCGCCATTAAATATTTACCCTCAAGTTGAAAGGACCAGCTCGGCACTGGCTAAACAACCTCCCAGAGAACACCATTGGGAGTTGGGAAGAACTTGAGGATGCTTTTTGGGCCAATTTTCGAGGGACCTATGTCCGCCCCCCGGACGCTGACGATCTAAGTCACATCATGCAACAACCCGGGGAGTCAGCCCGCAAGCTTTGGAATCGGTTTCTCACTAAGAAGAACCAAATCGTCGACTGTCCGAACGCCGAAGCCTTAGCGACCTTCAAGCACACTGTCTGGGACGAATGGCTAGCCAGACACCTCGGATAGGAAAAGCCGAGGACAATGGCAGCCCTAACTACACTCATGACCCGCTTTTGCGTGAGCGAGGACAGCTGGTTAGCTCATAGCAGCACCAGCGACCTTGGAACATCTCAAGTCAGGGACGGTAATGGTAAGCCACAACGTAACAAAAACAAACGTCGAAACAATGCTGGAAGCCTAGATGATACTGCGGTAAACGCCGGATTTAGCGGCTCCAGATCCAGTCAACGGAAGAAGCCATTCAAAGGCAACAAAGATGGTCCATCTAGCCTGGACAAAATATTAGATAGGCCCTGCCAGATCCATGGCACCCCGGAAAAACCTGCAAACCATACCAACCGTAATTGTTGGGTCTTCAAGCAGGCTGGCAAGCTCAACGCCGAACACAAGGGAAAGGGACCTCAGAGCGAAGACGAGGATGAACCTCGCCGGCCGAACACAGGGGGACAGAAGAAATTTCCACCGGAGATCAGAACAGTGAACATGATATATGCCACTCATATCCCAAAGAGGGAGCGCAAGTGCGCACTCCGAGATGTCTACGCCGTCGAGCCTATTGCCCCCAAATTCAACCCATGGTCGGCCTGTCTGATCACTTTCGATCGCAGGGATCATCCGACTAGTATTTGTCATGGGTGTTCAGCTGCCCTAGTGCTCGATCTAATAATCGATGGATACCATCTCACCCGAGTCCTTATGGACGGCGGCAGTAGTCTCAATCTGATATATCAGGACACTCTCCACAAGATGGGGATTGACCCATCAAGAATCAAGCCAAGCAGCACAACCTTTAAAGGAGTGATACCGGGCGTAGAAGCCCGCTACACGGGCTCTTTAACATTGGAGGTCGTATTCGGCTCTCCTGATAATTTTCGAAGCAAAGAGCTAATCTTCGACATAGCTCCATTCTGAAGTGGCTATCATGCACTACTCGGAAGAACGGCTTTCGCCCGCTTTAATGCAGTCCCGCATTATGCTTATCTAAAGCTTAAAATGCCTGGACCACGTGGCGTCATCACGGTCAATGGAAATATGGAGCGCTCTCTCCGTACGGAGGAGGACACTGCGGCCTTAGCAGCCGAAGTCCAAAACGGCCTATTCAAGCCGGACAACCTATCGGTCGCGAACATAGCTAAACGGGTCTGGTATACGTCTCAGTGTGGCAGCTCAGATGAACCTAAGCTAGATTAGCAGCTACGCCCCCATCGACTGCTCAATAAGGTGATAGCATACGTGCCTCATGTACATAATTATGCCCTCAAAATCCATTGGGCGACGCTGGGGGCACACTGCATACACATAGTCCATAGTTCGGCTCGACCCTATTCGGACTATAAAATTATCTTTCAAGGTTCACTAAACAAACCAGTTTTGTTTATGGCCACACTGGATCTCTTTTCTTTTCCAGGTTTCTTCTTTTTTCTCTTTTTTATAGATGGCCATCACACTCCCCCCTTCGAGGACACATTACACAAGAGGAAACGGCGCAGACGTGCAACAGGGACCCGCGCTAAGGTTTCTTTTCAGATTAAGACCCTGTGTAAACCTTTTTTCTATTTTTGTTTTATACTTTTCTGGCATATAAAATGTCCAAGAAAGTTATCGGCATTATCTGTAAGCTTACGGCTCGCCGTACTATAATGGGATATTATAAGAACAGCTTGGTTCATATTATGTTTGGAGTTTTATTCACTCACCCTCTATGTTCTCTCCCCACATTAGACTGCCACATGTGCCTTGTCAACAGGGTCCATTACCAGGGGCTGTATTCAGCTCGACATATCTTGAAAAGTCCGAACACTTATAAGGAGTGTTCGGCGTCCTCGATGTTTGCCCTATATGCATCAATTTCGAATCATGTCTTGGGTCAATAGTTGGGTTGCCCGGCTCCTGTGCTTACCCCTATGTTCCTGATTGTTCGGCTAGGGTGTAAAGGGAGAACTACTAAGATTGTACTTCTGGCTCATCCGGTCAAGTACCTCAGTAGAGAAAGCCAAAAACTGACTATCATGATATGGGAGAACCTCGTCCGCAATCCGATGACTTAGTTTTATACTACGATCGATAGAGAAATACCCCGTGTTATAGGAAGGGTTGGTTTTTTCGCCTAGCCAGGTGAAATTGGATACCTTAATTCGGAAATATCATATCCGCACCAGGGGCTAGTACCTAGCCCCACTTGTCAAACTCCTATGGCTAAGTGAAAGCAATAATGCCGCATAGTCTGATTGTCTGGTTCGCTCCGCATACACCTCCTATACGGACCAAGACGTTGGATAAAGAGTGCATACACATATGACCGAACACCCCAGTACTATGTACATGGGGGCTGAAGACGACGACTGGAAACTTTCAGATTTATATAAACAGCCACACAGGAGGTAAAAAGTCGCTCACATTATAATAGCGCAAAAGTTATATACATTGGTTCATAAGCTCAAATCTTTACAACCGGATACAATTACTCAAAGATAACATCCTTTGAGCACTGGCCTTCTACAAGGCTGGTGCCTTCTATGACGTCCTCGAAGTATTTCTTTGGCTTGCGATACTCCTTGCCTGCGACCGGGTCAGCAGTAGCTATATTCTGCGCCTTCATCTTCGCTCAGTGCACTTTTACACGAGCGAAGGCCATCCGAGCACCTTCTATGCAGGCCGAACGCTTCAATGCGTCGACCCGCGGACTCGCCTCGACGAGCCGCTTCACCAATTAGAAGTAGCTACTTGGGATTGGATCAGCGGGCCATAGCCGGACTATCAAGTCCTTCATGGACGAACCCGCCATATTGTGCAGCTCGACTAGCTACTTCATATGGTCGTTGAGGGGCACTGGATGTTTTGGCGCATAGAACTGCGACCAAAACAACTTCTTCGTGTCGTTCCCCTCCTAGGCTCGGAAGTATTGGGCGGCGTCAGCGCTGCTCCTCGGAAGATCAACAAACACGCCTGGAGAACTCCATAACCGTGTCAGCCCAAGATACTTCTGCCCTCCGAAGATGCTCTGTAAGAGAAAGGTCTTACCAGATGCTATCTATCATGCCTGCTTGATTTCTTGACAGGTGTTGCGCGACTCGCTTCGCGCATTCTGGGCAGCCTTAACTGCCGCAATAAGCTCGGATGCTTGTTCCGAAGTCTTCTCTTCCAATGCCTCGCATTTGCGAATAGCATCTTTGAGCTCAACCTTGACTTTGGACACCCGAGCTTGGTGCTTCTCGCACACGGCCTTTTCAGCCTCTAGATCGGCAACCGCCTTGTCAGCAATTGCCTTGCTCACTTGAGCCTCCTCCTTGGCCTTCGTGAGCTCGCCCTTGAAGGCCTCGAGCTCAGTGGCGCCAACTGTGTAATACAGAATATCATAAAAGAGTTTATACTCATACTCAATTAACAGTATTAGTCTTCTTGACATCTTAATCCGCATACCTTGCGTTTCATCTAAACGCTGGTTGACGCGGTCAAGGTCTACGTTGGCCAACAAGAGCTTCCGATTTAGTTCGGCAACCTCTGCATCTCGTGTAGTTGCCGTAACTAGTGAAGCCTGTTCACATAATAGAAGCATAACAGTTCAGCTCTATAAGCATGCTATATTATGGATACTTCGTCCGATTCTGTTCAGAATCACACAAAGCATCAGGGGCTACTAGCTATATATGTGCATATAAAACAAATAAAAGTTCCATAAAGAAACATTACATTGCTTACCTCAAAGCCTGTTAACGGGCTGTTGAAGGCTTCATTCAGTCCACCTTTGATGGACTGAATCTTCCTCATCACCGCACCCATTATGGTGCGGTGGTCCTCCATGACGGAAGCACTCTGAAGTGCTCCCTCCAGAGGGTCTGGCGCCTCCGTATTGACTCCGGGCGCCATCGTATCCTCCTCCGCCTTGGGGGTCTGGTCTTCGGACCCCGGAGCCGTGCTAGGCTCTGGGTAAGTATTCGGCGGGGCCTCGGATTGTTTGGGCCCCCCGTCTTCGGTCTCCATGGGGATTGTTTCCACATGGCCAGTGGCAGCTGAGGTGTTACCCCCGGTCGCCCTGTCACTTGCCCAACCCTCATATCCTTGAGCAGAAGACACCTGCTTGGAGGACACTTCGGTGTCCCCGCCGACCACGGGCGATGGAGCTCGGACCAGTGGGTTACTCTCCGTCTCTCCAGGCGCTAGAGAGTTCCCCTCCGATAAGGAGGCGTCGGGGTGTGCTCGGGGAGGGTTGTAGGTCAGCAGGTGAGAAATACTAAGTAAGAATTAAAATGCTAAACAAAAAAGGTGCAACAATTAATATATCCGGACAAACTTACGTTTCGGTCGGGGGTTTCTCCATGGGCTTCACCACAAAGCTCTGTTCGGACGATGAGTCCGAACGAGCAGAGAGGTTCAGCCTCCTCTGGGGTGCGGCTGTACCCGCATCAGTGGCAGCCGCCCTCTTCGTCCCCCTGCCTTGCCCAGGGGGCTCTTCTTATTCTTCTTCCTCTTCATCATCTTCCTCCTCCTCTTTGGAGGAGAGGATGTTGATCTTCTCGGACTTCTTGCCCGCAAGGCGGGGGCCATCTTCGGCCTCCTTGCTCTTCCTCTTGGGCTTCTTGACCGGCGCCTTGTCGAGGTGTTTCTGGGTCTTCAGGCAAAGGCGCCGGGCACTTAAGCCGGATTGCCTTATTCGTCCAGCCCTGTATATCACGCAAAAACTGCAATTCCTATTATCATTAAATAAGAAAGGGGATATATGTTCAGAGGAATTTTCTATTACCTCTGGGGTGGTGAACGCTGTACTATAGCCCGCGTCCTCGGTTTCCTTCGGCCACTCCTTCTGGCTCTTGAAGAGATGCTTCTAGATCTTATTGTGCGTGAAGCCAAAGAGATGCTTTAGAGGCCGATCTCCTGCCGGATCGAACTCCCATAGGGAGGAGTCCCGGCTTTGGCAAGGAAGGACAAGCGAGGCCAGCATTACCTGGACCATGGTCGAGAGCTGATAGCTGTTGGAAATCACGCCGGACACACGGCTCTGGAGTGCCATCACCTCAACTTATGACCCCCAGTTCGGACTCTTATTAGTCCGGGAGGTCAACCTCTCCGGGGTCCAGATCTGAAAGCAGGTTCCGCCGCCCATTTAGCGTCGCGGGGTTCAGTGATATAGAACCACGCCTGCAGCCAGACCTTCTTCGTCTCCACGAACGACCCTTTTGGCCAAATCGCATTCGAGAGCTTGCTTATCATAGCACCCCCGCACACCGCGTGTTGCCCGTCCACCACCTTCGGCTTCACGTTGAAGGTTTTGAGCCATAGGCCAAAGTGTGGAGGGACGCAGAGGAAAGCTTCACACACCACTATAAAAGTGGAGATGTGGAGAATTGAGTTCGGGGCTAGATCGTGGAAATCTAGCCCGTAGAAGAATAGCAAACCCCGAACAAAGGGGTGGAGCGGGAACCCTAGCCCCCTAACAAAGTGTGAGAGAAACATGACTCTCTCACCCGTCTCTGGGACGGGAATTACCTGGCCCTTGGCGGGGACTCGGTGTGTAACGTCAACAGCGAGATAGCCCGTGCTCCGAAGATCCTCCACAGTTTTCTCAGTAACCGTAGAGGCCTCCCACTTGCCCCTGGCACCGGATCCAGCAATTGCTGAGGAAGGAAGTAGTGGTTGAGGAACGAAGAACGGCGGGCGCAAGAGATGAGGAAGCTGGGGCCAGGGAGATTGGAGAGTTCGAGCTTGAGGAAAGCATGTGGCTGATGAAAGGGATTGATATCCTTTTATAACGCTGTGAATACAGAACGTCCCCCCACTTTAGCCATAAACCTCGCCGGTTCCCAAAGCGATCGTGCGTAATGCGCGGTTTGGATGCTCACGTCACGTTGATAAGGATCCCACAATAAGCGGGCACGATCTCTACTCTGATAAGACGTGTCAATGGGGCTGTACCTCGAAACACGAAACTAGGACTAGGTGAAACGGTTCGATATGTAATGGGATAGACGCGACGCTTCCCCAAAAAGGTGTCAGCAAAGACCAATATTCGTTTTCTTTCAATGCCTTGCCTTCGAGATTACCATGCAGAGCCGAACACAATACACCTTTTGCAGAAGATATATTCGGAAGAAGGAACCCGCCTTGCAATGCCGAAGACAATACGGAAGCCGAACTCATCGTCATCGAAGACAGGTTCAGGGGCTACTCAGGGAGTGCTGGATTGAGGGGTCCTCAGGTGGCCGGATAACTCGTGGTGGGCCGGATTGGTGGGCCATGAAGATCTTTGTTGAAGATCGTCTCTCGTATCTGGATAGGACTCATGTATTCATATAATGGCAGGTTGTAGGTTCGGGTGTAATATTTCCTTCCTCTGCAAGATAGTTATGTAGAAACCCTAGGCCCCTCCGGTGCATATATAAACTTGAGGGTTTAGTCCATAGAGGCTAGAGAATCATAACATCCTCATAGGCTAGACTTTAGGGTTTAGCCATTACGATCTCGAGGTTGATCAACTCTTGTAATCATATTCATCCATATTAATATAGCAGGAAGTAGGGTATTACCTTGATCGATAGGGCCTGAACCTGGGTAAACATCGTGTCCCCAGCCTCCTGTTACCATCGATCCTCAGACGCATAGTTCGGGACCCCCTACCCGAGATCCGCCGGTTTTGACGCCGACAGCTGTCGTGTTCCGCCCTCCTCCGTCGTACTAGTCCTACTCCAGTGGAAAGTAGTAGTATACCGCACGGTTCTTTGCTCGTCCTTAGGTCGTCGGCAATATTTATATGAGCAGTCAAATCACAAGGCTCCACCTTCCAGCAGTAATGAGCCATCAAATCACAAAGGCCCTTGCCTCTTGTGGAACCGACCAAGCGAGACTACCCCAACCTCTAGCCTTTTAAAAATACTTTTGTACAGTAGCAATATCGATGGATTGCGCCATGGGGCAAAACTAACAAGATGAAATTAAAAAAATTGGTGGTACATATAGAGAGCGCTCGTTGCCAAATTATGCATATAGTACTATTAAAAAAGCTAGTACGTGCTTAGATGGGGTGCATACTGAAGAGTTAAAGTAACGAGAAGGAGCATAAAATAGTTCCGCTGGGGGCTCACCACAACACACCCCTCAAATAAAACTAAGCACCTTGGAACAAAACTAAGCAACTAATCCGATAGACACTGTGTTAGAACCACCATGAGCAATGACACTTCCACCTTACTCGGACTCCTCATCCTCGTGCTCGACTTCGTCCTTGTCCCTCTTCCTCTTGGCCGATAATTTGCTTGAACCGCACACTTGGCTTCCGCTCTTCGTCCAACCCTTGTAGATATTGAAACAAAGGTAGGCATCCATTGCAGCGTAGTGGATGTGGTATATATCTAGTACATTCCACTCGCATCCAAGATGAAATCTGGGTGAAGGTTTCTTCAGTGTATGGTACAAAGGATGAACCATGGCTCCTGCCAGGGCCAGCATTGAAGGATGATCGGGGGACACCAGTCGATTCCTCTAGAGGTCGAAGGGCTAGCCTACAACGAGGCCTATCCGACCCAGGACTCTTTTGTCATTCGTAAAGTCTACAATAACGAACTTGACTATGCGGTCTGCGAGAAAGGTCTTAAATTCCTTGCACTCAATGTCGGCATGTCATATGTGGTAGACCAAGCACAAGTTATGCACGCAAACCTAGATCACGGCAGTCTTCTTCTTCTCTTCCTCCTTTAGATCCTTCTCGCTTCCCAGGACTGTGGTGTACTCAACATCTAGCCCAGCGACCCACTCATCATCATTTGCCTTTTCGAACATGATTCTGAAGTGAGCAAGGCATATTTTCACCATCGTAGAAGAACGGGTGTAGATGACGTCGAACTCATCACCGGTGATGGTTCTAACCTTGTACTCACCGAAGACCATGGATATTTGGGATGCCATGGATTTGGGAAGGTTTAGAATTGGTGGAACTGATGTAATGTCAAAGGACGGGACGAGTAGGAGCGAACTGCTAGCGGTTTTCCGATTGTAAAAATGCTGAGTGGGGAGTGCGAACGGTAGGGTAGTGGCTTGCCCGGTGGATAAATGGATTCATGCATAGTACTATGGGGGGACAATTAGATGTCATGTCTACTAGAAGCCCAATTAAATGGCTTCATGCATTTGCGTGTTCGCACGTCAAGCGTCGGGAATATTACAGGTTATACGGAGCTTTCCATGCTCCCATGATACGAGCTTCCGAGAGCCCCTGGATCTGATATCGAACGGTTGCATGGCGTGATTCTAGACCTATGGGTGAATATCCTATCCTGGAGGGTTATTCTCTAAATTTGCAGCAACTTAGCATGCGACCGTTTGATCTCAGATCCAAGGGATGTCAGCAGCCCATATCATGGTCACGCCTACCAGACCCGTCGCCTCGCTCGCGTGGTCGCACCCTTGGAGATTTCAGATGGTTATAAATGAGCATTTTTGCCTACTTTGCATGCATGAAATTACTTCCTCCGTCCAGGTGCGTTAGGCTATCTGATGTTGGCATGCCATACATAGTCATCACTTAGTCACTCATACAACAAGGTTAGCTATAAGGTTGGCTATAAGAGTATTTTCTTTTACTTCTCTCTATCTCTATCTTCGTAGTATTTATAGCATTTGCCAAGGAGTAAGGATTACAGTACTTGGCACCCGTATACTCCCTCTGTTTCAGTATACAAGTCCTGCCCGTATACTTAGGTTGCCAATTTTATCACCGTAATAAATTATATAACACAAAAATTATACCATTTGAAAATAGAATATCTAAAATTTACAATGGTATGTTTTTTGTAATATATGAATTCTATTAGGTTGGTCAAATTTACGACTTAGGGGTACCCGCATGCCTTCTAAACTGAGAGGGGGAGTACCATGGAGGTGGTCAGGAAATGGGCGACTCACGACGGTCGTAGCGCTGCAGTAATAATGATAATGGCAAGTCAAATCACAGGGCCCCACCTGTCCAGCAGTAACGAGCCGTCAAATCACACATCCCTACATTTGCAGCAGCCTACTCCCTCATCTTCTCGCCTCTCTATCGAACCGACTAGCGGAACTGCCCCGCCTACCGCACGGGAAAAGCCCCACCCTCGACTTTCAAATATAATTTTGTATCCATGGATTGCGCCATGGATGAAAGCCTCAAGAAAACGGCGGTACACATGTATGCATCACGCCCGTCGCATTTGCGTCGCACCCCAGACGGTCGGTGGGTCGGTCTGGCACGCCGCTCTCCGAATGGAACGCGCGTCATATTGAGTTTGCACACACATGTAGGACCACGATTGAGAACCAACCATAGGCACCCCCTCGTCCCTGCAAGTCGGTTGAGTTAATAGAAGAGAGAGACGAGTGATAGCACTGGAGCAGTGCTGTAAACACGTCGGTGCCTGGACGATCCCTGCATGAGACGGGAGATCAGTTCATCCGTGCATGTGAGCAGACTCCAACAAATGGCTGAATTGGCTATCGTCTACATATCGTGCAGGTTGTGTTGTACAGGGCTGTAGTTTTGATAAGAAATCTAAAAAAATGTTTCTTACCATCTCGCAATATTAGGTGTGATGTGTGCTTCGGACCACTGCGAGGGTTAAACAGCAACAACTGCGTTCCTCCAAGCCGCTGGTCATTGGGGGCACATGCACGAAGACTACTCGGTTGCCATCTAGGTCAAGCCGGCTATGTTAATTAGGACATCCATCCATTGACCCCTTTTCTACGAGTTTGTCTTTAATTTGAGCTTTATCCTCGTCTAGTTTGTCTGTTGGGATTCCTATTGTCTCCTTGGGGCAGTGAGGTTATGGTTTCTTGTCATGTGGCATTTTTCGTCTAGCTTTAATCCAGTGTGCTTCAGATTAAAATGACGACAACCTCGCTTCCGGGGCACGTGCATGAAGACTTATCGACAGTCATTGACGAGGTCAATCCGGCACTGGTAGATAAAAGAAAACTATTCTGGTATATAGGCAGGAGCCTTCGCGTGTGCTTGCCAATGTTGCTCTTTTCACACTCTCTCGTCCTCTCCAGATCTCAACACGACAGCGGTGGCCACACTCTCTCTGCTCGCCGCTGGTCATAGATCTGGCCGGTTCCCCTCCATTGGGGAAGGTGAGAAGGTGCAATGTTCACACGGTCATCCTCGGCAACGGCTCTTACCCATTGTCGGCGCATCCCGATCAGCGTGCCTTGCCATTCTCTTCCACCCAGCGTCAGTCAGGGAGGGCCTCCGACCCCTTCTTCCTCGCTGCCATAGTGTGGGCAGATCCGGCCTCCTGACGCCCACCTAGCGACATCCCGGCGACCCTCAGGTATAACTTCTTTTGAAACTGGCCTTGCTCTCCTGCCCCACCTCCTCACATTGATGCATCTCTATCTTTTACTATTTCTCAAGCCCCTTGTAGATAGGATTGATTGGCTGTTCGAAAGCCACCTAAATTTTTACTGTTAAGAGGTAAAACTACTTCATGTAGTCGAATCTAGTACTACTTGGTTCAAACAGGGAAGAAAGGGGGGTGGGGGAAGATTTGTTACCTGAATCTAGGACTTGGTCAAAAGAGGAAATAATGGGGGGCGAAAAGTAGCAGAGACTGGCAAGGCACGCAGATCGAGAAATGCAACTGTCCTGGTCCGCCTACTCTCCCGTGCCCAAATACCAACTCTTTAGAAATGCAACTGTTAATGTAATGTTGCTAGTAAAATGAAGCAATGGCACCATTAAAGTAATGTCGTATTTAACGGTTGTCATAGTTAATCCTAATGCCCACGCTAATATCTAGCAATGTTGCTGCTTTAGAACTTGCTATTGTCCTTGTAGGATCACCATTCAGATAAGGAACATGCTTTTTTTCATTTGATGTATGTTTCATCACTTATTAGTCACCCTCCTTACCACCTTTTTGTGCAAACGGAGATATACATTTCACGCTTGATCTTAGTTGAACTGCAAAAAATAATATCCAAATTATAGTTGAACATTCCAGCAGCTTCACGACCAACCTTGATGTTGCTCAATTTTATTGCAACTAATGAAGAAGAAGTTGCTAGCTCATGGGACCAAGTACTTGCTAACTGCATGATGCAAACATTGCCTAATTTTAGGTGAACTACACAAAAAGGTCCCATGAATTGAATCATCCATGTTGGTGGCTGGTGTCATCCCTTCTATGATGGCGTTGACTGCAAATATGGTTCCCATCACGAGGTATGTTCCTTTTTGGCCCGACCGTTTGCCAAAGATCCTGCATGTTGATTATGCTCTTGTGCTACTGTTTTGGCACTGCCATGATAAAGCATTAATGTTATTATTTTGCACCTTAATCCAGTGGCACTATTAATTTGAGGCAATGTTTTGGCACTGCTAGTGCCACTGTTTTTTTTGTCAAAAGAGGGGTTTCTTTCTATTTCATTAAAGATACCCAACCATAGAGAACCATTATCCAACAACATCTCTGTGTAAACGGGCAGTTATGCAACTACTAATAGTACAGACTGGGTACTAGCAGGAGACAAGTTCGCCACATAAACTTGGAAGGTAGGGGCGCAGCACCAGCTCGACCAAGTTTGGATTACAACCCAAATGCTACCACAGAAACATCAGGGGGGATATAGGGACAGAAAGAGCCAGCTTCAACATCATAGTCTAAGCACCCCCAACCTCCATCCATGCGACGCACGGTACACCTCGCTTGCCACCTGCTCGACCCGAGTGCCACTGATAAAATGAAGTAATAATACAGTTAAAATAGAGCGAGTGTCCTCTCTATCATTTAGTTTCCAATGTAGATAAAGAAAGTGCTTCTCTTTGTTAGTATATGTTTTATCAACTAGTCCCATTGTTAATGTTTAAGTCTTTCTGCAAACTGAGCTGCTTAATCTTAGTTTATCTGCACAAAAGTAGATATTGGAATGTCTCAAGGCCCCTCCTTGCACTACCACTGTACACTGATATTCATCACTGGCAGAAAGTCTATCGGGGAGAATTGGGTCGATTTCCAGTACGAGGCCTACCGCATGAGGTGTCGCAGGGCCCATCTCGCCCTCGCACCATGGCATACTGTGATACTATCGCAATATTTTCCCATTAAGAAAATGAAGTTTCTTCTATTTATTAGTGTATGTTTCATCAACCAGTGCCACTATAATGTAATCACGCTTTTTCATTATCTATGCAAACAGGGTTATTCAGCTACATTTTGGTGGAACTGCACAAATGTATGGATGGAACCGGCATATATGTAGAGTGCGAGGTGCAAAGTAAAAATTACCGACACCAACCATGCTCCATCTAAGCATTGGCGCTATCTGTGGACGGATATTTCTCGGTAGCAAATCCTCTAATCCAATACTAGTAGCTTATATTGGCACTTTTCTAGGGAGTACTCTTTTCTGAAAGAAGCACCAAACGATTTATCTTTATTTGTACACGGTGATTGTTTTTGTTCCAGAGCTATTTTAGGGTGATTGGCGTAGTACTCAGAGACTGATTGTAAGCATGCTTTTCATTAGTTATCCCACTGATTGTAAGCATGAGCAGATGGAAGATTAGGTTAGTGCAAAACTTACCTTAAACCCTACCGTCGCCATTGAAACGAGGCGAGCGGCGAGGGAACCATGGAGAACGGCGGGGAAGCGACGTCATGCCATCCGGCCTCCTCCTGCGGTGGGAGAACGAATACTCATGTGGCTCCGGCTGGCACCGTACTCTCAAAAACGGCACACCGTACTCGATCGATTTGTTATCCTATGGATGCTCGACCTTCGACCTGTACGCCCACCACCTCCGCCTGACTTTCTCATCGGGCGAATCTGTCTACTCCATCACCCAGAGGAGATACTCGATGAACTCGAAGGACTGCAGCGTGACTGCGGCCCGGGAGTACATCGCCGCCCTCATCGCGGCCGTCTCGCTCTTTTGCATACATTGCCACATGGCCCTCATCGTCTATCAGTGTCGAAACCGGTGGATCTCGGGTAGGGGTGCCCAAGCTGTGCGTCTAAGGATCGATGGTAACAAGGGACTAGGGACACGATGTTTAACCAGGTTCGGGCCCTCTCTATCGAGGTAATACCCTGCTTCCTGCTTGATTGATCTTGATGAATATAGGGTTACAAGAGTTGATCTACCTCGAGATCATAATGGCTAAACCCTAGAAGTCTAGCCTATGATGTTGTGATTATGCTAGCTCTTACGAACTAAACCCTCCGGCTTATATATACGCCGGAGGAGGCCTAGGGTTACATAAAGATGACTTGGGGAGAAAGGAATCATTACATCCGGACATCTATTTTGCCTTTCTACATACATATGAGTCATATCCGGACACTGGGGGTGACCTTCTGCTTTTTTCTTCATGGCCCATCAATCCGGCCCAACTTCAGTAGCCCGGACACCCGAGGACCCCGAAATCCAGGTTCCCTCGGTAGCCCCCGAACTTGCCTTCGATGATGAGGTTGCATCCGGCTCCATGTCTTCGGTCTTGCAAGGCAGGTTCTTCTTCGGAACAAGCGACAGTTCGGCTCCTGACTACGTCCTATTGATTCCTTCCCACCGTTGCCTCGGCTTCCACGTGTCAGACGAATGTGAATAGTCCATGTACTTTTTACAAATAACCCCTTGGCCGCGTGGGGATGGCGTATATTTAAAGAGATTGGATCTCAGATGCCATTCCACACCACGCCAAACCTTTAGAGCCAGCCACGGAAAAGACTCCTAGCATGGCCAGTGCTCACGGCTCCTCCTCACGCCCCCATGACCCTCAAGCGGGTGATTGGGAAAGCTGCTCGATATCTCATGCCCATCTGAGCAGACTTTAGACGGAGGGATATTTCCCTCCCACGGATCTAGTCTCCGTTCGGGCTGGATTAACATCAATCGACAGTGAAGCCTTGGCGGAAAATTTCCCCAACCCCACAAAAGAGGAGCGGGTGTGCCGTGTCCCCTTCCTCTTGAGAGGCATAGAATTTCGAATCCATCCTTTCCTCAGAGGTTTTCTGGAGTTTTATGGGCTCCAACTGCATAATCTCACGCCAGGCTCCATCCTGCATATTGCAGGCTTTGTAGCTCTTTACGAGCTATTTTTGGGTTGTGAGGCTCATTTTGAGCTATGGAGGAAATTCTTCTGCCTCTTCCGCCACTCCCAAAAGGGATCCATATTCGAGGTCGGCGACGCCGAAGTGTGGCGCATAGCAGGGACGGGTTACCTATTCGGTACTCCTAAGAAGGCATCCGAAGAGTGGCCCTCGGAGTGGTTTTATATCAAAGACATTGTTCTAATAGACCCAATCCGGCAAGGTATTCCTGAATTCTCCAGCGCTCCTCTAAAGAAACGCTTCAATTGGCGTCCTCGAAGTCTCAAGGAAGAGGACAGTGCGGAGATTAAGAGTCTAGTCAGTAAGATCAGAGTACTTGCCCACTCCAGATTCTCAATAGTTGAAGTAATGGCTATTACGATAACGCGATGCATCTAGCCACTTCAGTCCAGAGGGTTTCCCATGTGGCATTATAAAGGGCAAGACGATGCCTCTCGTTGCCTAAGCAAGGGTCCAGATACCCCTGCCGCCTTGGCCGCCATCCTGGCCAATCTCTATAAGGCAAAAAGGAAGACTTCGTCTGCTTGAAATGTCGGGAAGGTTTTTCCATGTGCAACCCCATCGACCGAGTGTGTATTTTTGGTTGTTAGCTTTATACAATATCTCTTCCGAAATATGTCAACCGAACTAAATCTGGCTGTTTTTCAATAGGAATGGAGGAAGGTGATCGAGGGGGTTTACTGCCCCACTCCGCGACCAGAGGACCATGCTCGCAACAAAGATCCTAGATTTGAAAAAGATCCGGACATATTTATAGAGCTTACTAACGGAGTCTTTTATCAGGCGAGCCATGATGGCACAGAAGTGGCCGTTATAGCTGATTTCCCTAGCCTCCTTCCTTCCTCCCACGTAAGTACCCAAGAGACATCCCTCAAAGAGAGCCTCCCCTTCGCGCCTCACCCACCGCACTGTCTCATGCTCCGAAGGTGCGGTGCTCGTCTTGCCGTACTGCTTCAAGGGTATCTCTTAAGAAGACAACGCCCGTGCAGGGCGAGTCTTCGAAGCGAAAGGAAACGGAAGGCACCGTCGAGCCCCCTCCTTCATCGAACAACTATAGTTTTCAACATGTGCTCGGTAACAAGGCTGGATTGTTATATTTTCCCTTTATTTCAGGAGGAGTGTACGTCGAACTGTGTCCGAGGACCCAGCTGGCCAAACACCAACCAATCCGGCCCCAGGCCCATCGATAAGGACAAGAGCCGATACGGGCGTAATGCCGGATTGTCCTCTCTAGGAGGATTCGGATAATGTATCAGTTACAAATTCTGAAGTGGAGAGCACGATGAACCATCGGCGATGAAAAGAGGCCATGCATGATCTAGTTTTTACTCAGGAGGCGTTCAACACCCTTAGCTCTGCAGATGCGTATATCCGGGCTGCTCGGGATGGACTCGTGGGAGCTACTCACCTGCTCTCTAAAGATATGCGGGTAAAGACTTTTGTAAATTTAATAAGCATATGCCAATAGCCCCTCGGACTTGAAGCAGTTGATCCAACTGATTTAAGGATCATTTATGCCCACAGGTTCTCAAGGAAAAGAATGACACATTGTCCAAGGAGCTTGTATCGAATCGGATTAAGCAAAATGCTGTCATTGTCGAGCTTGATGATTTTAAGAGATCCAAGGGATTTGATGGTAAATACGAATAGTGTCCGGAAAATAATATTATGCGCTGTTAATGATGTTTAAGCATACATTGTTTCAATTTCAGAGGCGGCATCGACAGATCGACTGGAGGAGAGGCTAAGGGCTGCTCAGGCGGACAAAAGACATGCCGAAGGGCAAGAAGCCGCTGGTCAACATGTACTAACACGAACCATTAATGAAAAGAACAAACTGCTAGATGAGAATTTCAAGCAAGGCGAAGAGCTAAAGAATCTACGGGCCCAACTGTCAGATGCGTTGAAGGAGAAGAAAAGTTTAAAAGGCGACATATACAGTATGACCTTTAACCTATCCCTCCTATTTATCCATAATCCATAGCTTTATAATGCTATTCTTGCAGGTTTGTTAACTGGTAGGCCTGAAGGAGAGGTATCCGGATTTCAAGGTGACATGCTACAAGAGCTCTCCAAAGTGCATGAGCGAGTTCGGAAAGCCATGAAAAGCATGGCTAAAGCCTTATGGCCTTCTGATTCTCCTCCAGAAATTATGGAGGAGCTGGCGAACTTATTTAAAGGAGCTCGGCGTCATTTGGAACTATGGAAGGCATCGGCATGCCGAGAAGGTGCGCGAGAGGCCTGGGCCATGGTGAAAATGCGTTATACCGGACTTGATCCAAATCATATGGCCCGGGTTGGACCTCGGGGGCCAGACGCACAAGAAATTCCCGTTAGCTTGGTGTATGACCAAGTAATGATTGCCGCAAAGTTTTCGCAAGAAGATTGTAAGTTAGAGAGTATTATAGATGGCATAGATGAAGAATAGGCATTTGATTCCATGTAATAACGTACTTTATATCAAACTTATCTCCTATCGAACGTGTTAAAAACTTTGTCATGGTAGACCTTCAGCTTCCACCTCCTACACCCAAGGGTTGGAGTGCTTCCGAATACTATACTTGTGGTAAACACTTAGTATGTTCGGAAACTAGGCAATTCGGTCATTTCTGCTTGAACAGACAAGTTTTGCTCACATAGTTATGTTATATTACTATTTAACGTAAGAAACATCTTTCGGAGAGAACAGTTCCATTAAGGGTTCCTTTCCCTCGGTCAGCATGCGTATGTATGCGTGCCTAGGCTTTGATCCTAAAAAATAGGATTACATGAAGCCTATCCTTTGAGATTGAGAATTTATGTGCCAAAAAGCAATTCGTCGTTTGTCCGCCGACCAATGATTCCCTTAAGAACACTAGCTTTTGGCTTCACTAGTCTGAGGTACAGGTCAGGATTACCCGGTTGTAACAATCGTAGAGGTTCTCCCTTTACACCCTAGCCGAACAATCGGGAACGTAGGGTATAAACACAGGAGCCACACAACCCAGCTTGGCAAAAATTTAAGTCATAAAGGTGCATATAATGGCGAAGAGACTGTATGAAACAGACGACATGAGTACTGTAAGCAATAAGCTTGTAATAATGAGCTTCATTATAGAAGCCCCTGGGTATTTTTAGGTATATACATTTGAAAATGTTCACACCTAACTGTTCGGTTTAGCCGAACACTTTTCGAGGAGGAAAAACAAAAAATGAAGAGGAAAAAGAAAAAACAAGGGAGGAGACCTAAACAGAAAGAGAGATAAAAGGTGTTGCTGAACTATCCGTAGAATCGTCGGAGTCTGGCAGCGTTCCATAGATTCGGCTCAAGGCGATTGTCTCGCGCATTTCGAAGGCGATAGGCTCCTCCGGTGAGTACTTCGTCAATAATGAAGGGGCCCTCCCATCTTGGTTTGAGCTTATCCTTTTTCTTCTCCGGTAGACGCAAAACAAGTTCGCCAACATTGTATGTTTTGGCCTGCATTTCTTTGCTCTGGTATCACCTAACCTGTTGTTGACAGAATGAGGAACGAGCCCGCGCGTTATCGCGCTTCTCTTCAAGGCCGTCTAGGTCGTCCTGCTGATCGAGCTCGGCCTCTCGCTCTTCATACATACGCACTCGAGGTGAGTCATGAATAATGTCACAGGTCAAAACAGCCGCTGCGCCGCACAACATAAAAAAGTGCGTATATCCGGTTATCCGGTTAGGTATGGTCCGCAGCCCCCCAGAGTACGGAGTTGAGCTCCTCAACCCAGTATTTATCTGACTCCCGTAGGAAGCGCACTAGATGGGGTTTAATGTCGCTCGTTATTAAGCCATTGTCCCATTCGATTTGACCATTTGTTTGAGGGTGGTACACAGAGGCATAATCAAGTTTAATGCCTAACTTGGCGCACCAGTTTTTCACCTCGTCGGCTATGAAGTTGGAGCCATTATCTGTGATAATACTATGCGGGACACCATAATGGTGTACTACACCGGATATAATATCTATCACTGGCCCTGCTTCAGCCGTTCAGACTGGTTTGGCTTCTATCCATTTAGTGGATTTGTCCACCATGACTAGCAAATATTTCTTTTGAGGCTTCCCCTTTAAGGGGTCCGACCATATCCAGCCCCCAGACCGCAAAGGGCCAAGTAATAGGGATGGTTCTTAGAGCGGTGGGAGGCATATGACTTTGATTTATGAAAAGCTGGCATCCAACACAATCTTGGACTAGGGCTTGAGCATCTGCTCGGGCAGTTGACAAGAAGAAACCTGTCGGGGATATACCCCGCGGCGTAACCTGGCCGGAGGTATGACCCGGCCAGACTTGGCGGTTTACTTGGACCCAGTTTACACTTGGCGATTCACTGGCGACCCGCCCTGACCGGACGGTTTACAAGCAACCTACCTGAATAATATCACTCACTGGTAACCCGGCGGGCGGTGGTCGGATGACAAGGCCCAAGGCCCAGAAGGCCGGTTCATGTTATGGTGGGCCGGTTTATGAAGAAAGCACAAGGAATATTCTCCTACAAAGGAAGCAACACTAGGACTCCTTGTAATAGAGTAATCCTAATCCTACTAGGACTAGTTGTAATGCCCAGGATGGGACTATATCTCCTACGTGTCGAGGCATGACTTAGAGATATAAGCCCATTCTGGAATGATCGCAAGTTCGTTATCTTTGCACAACTCATGTAAAAGATGGGGATGGAAAACATAAAAATAGTTGGCTTACAATCGCCACGTCACCCAAATACATTACATGTTCAAACATCATTCAATAAACATCACAGCCCATCTAAGGGTAAAATCCAAATGTCAAGATACCAAACATAACATTAAACCATAGGTCTAGATCGAATCCTAGTAGAAGCTCTACTGATCAACCGGATAGTTCACGTAGTAACGGCTACGCTCCTCGTCGTACTCCCAGTCTAGCTCAGTGCCATCGCCTGGGTAGCTCACCATCGTGCCTGCATCTGGTGTGGTGAAGTAACTGTGAGCCACAGAGGACTCAGCAATCCCGTTCCCGGGTAACAAGACTATTCAAGCCTTGGGTGTGGAACAAGGCTGAAGAAAGAATAAGAGGTTGCAGCAGCATTAGCCTAGCTTACGTAAAAGAGAGCGAGAAGAGAAGGTGCCTCGGTCGAGAGATGATCACTAAGTGATCCTAAACTAATCAAGTCAAGCATAACCCCACCGTGTTCGCTTCCCGAATCCCTTTCGGAAAATGACCGTCACGGTACACACGCTGGTAGTGTATTGGAAAATGGTGTCAAGTTTTCTACAACCGGATATTAACAAGCTCCCATCTGCCACATAACCGCGGGCACGGCTTTCGAAAGTTCATAACCCTGCAGGGGTGTTCCAACTTGGCCCATGACAAGCCCACGATCCGCGGAGTCGCAACTCCAAGGTGGGAAGACCTGAGTATTCTCGGAATCCCGTGCTCAAGATACTCCGAACTAAGGTAAGGCTAATCCAGCAAATCCTCCCGGCGTGCCGACACCCTGACAATAGCCGCGCGTATCTAGTCTCAGGCCATGACCGGATGGGCGATTCTACAGGTGTATACCAGATACCTCGGGTTTCCCCAAGGCGGCCCCGCAGACTCCCCATTTCGGACCAACACTCATGAGGAGCACTGGCCTGGGGTTGTTGATTAAGAAAGAGTGTTAATTACTCCCTATGCAAGTTATTTAGTTATTAGGCAAATAGTACCAATGTTGGGGCTTGCTGGAAAGACTTAGCACTTAGCGGCTTATCGAGGGGGTCCCATAACCCCAACCGTGTGAGGAACGCATAATCAAGGAACATAACACCGGTTTATACGGTTCCTAGCGGCATGAGTGGAACAAAACACCAAGCAAAAGGCTTAGCCTTCCACCCATTGCCAATATATAGATGATTTCATTTAACAAATAATATAGTGTGATATAACCCAACAACTTCAACATGAAGCAAGCATCTTCAACTTCACCTGCAACTAGCAATGCTATAAGAGGGGCTGAGCGAAGCCTACGTATAGCCAATCATTGGTTTGCATAGGTGGGGTGGTTAAACAGGTTCATGGTTACAAATAGGAGGCTGACAGGAAAACATGGGCATCGAGGCAAAACTATAGATCGAGACTTCTAGCAGTAGGCAAAGATAGTAATGTTATCGGGGTTCGGTCATCTTGCCTTAAGAGTTGTCGATGGGATCGTAAGAAAGCTCCTCGTTCCCAAAACTATCATGGATTGGCCTAGAACAGCAAGCAAACATGGCATCTGGAAATTACAGATTCCAGACTTAGTGAAATTTCACGAAGTGTTAAACAGCAGTTTCATCATGGCATCTTTGAGAGCAAGTTTAAGTCACCTCAAAGCTAAACATGGAAAATGGTAAGCACCACAGTAAAGTACACATGATGGTGAATCCGAAACACCTAAGCATGCATCAAGAGGACAAACACATCAATAGTAATGAGCTCCTCTACGAGGCATCTCGTAACAAGTTTAACAACTTAACAGCCACATAGCACTTTGCAACGGAGATAAACATGGCAAGATTAATTCTATAATGCAATCCTAAGCAATTAACATGTAGAGCATGACAAGACGAACACGTGGACATCTCATTTGCTTCATTTGGATAAACATGCAAAAAGTTATCACCTTGCAAAGATGGCATGAAAACAACCACTAACAGCAGTTTTTAACAAGATGCACTCTTGCAACAGGTTTTTAAGCATCTAGATGATCTCAAATATGCATGGCATAATGGAACAAAATGTATTACATGTTTCCACGAACATCTAGACATCTCATTCACTCAAATCGGACCATCACACAAAAAGTTATCACCATTTTAAAACTGCATCAGACAAAAAAAACTTAGGGACTTAGCAGAAAACAACCTCCTCGAAGTCAAGATCTGGTCAACGGCTGAAGCGGGTCAAAGGGGCTGGAGGATCTTCGCGGATCGGGCCGGATCCTGGCGGATCGGGCGCGGTGAAGGCGGATCGGGCGCGCGGGCGAAGCGGGTCGGGCCCGGCCCACCCGGAGGAAGCGGATCGGCCGGCGGCTCGGATCGGGCGGAGGTTGGCGGATCGGATCTGGAGGCTCGGCCGGCGAGGCGGCAGCGCCGGCCGGTGGCGGAGGGCGGCGGCGCTGGCGGGGTGGCCGAGGAGGGCGGCACGGCGAGCTCCGGCCGGTGAGGTGGCGGCGCCGGCCGGCGGCGAGAAGCTCCGGCGGCGGCGGGGATTCCGGCGAGGGCCCGATTTGGAGGAAGAAGAAGAAGAGGTAGGAGATGAGGGACTAGGGTTTGCTTATTTTGGGGCAAAAATTGGGGAAGGTGGACAAATATATAGGCACAAGGAGCTAGGGTTGTCCAAATGAGGTGTGGTTTTCGGCCACGCGATCAGAATTGGATGGCCTAGATGAAGGGAGGGGTTTGGGATGGATTGGTGGGCTGTTGGAGGGGTGTCTTGGGCCTCAAAGTGGAGGTACTTTTGGCCCACGAGAATAACTGTTGGGGTAGCAAACGGACTCCAAACGCGACGAGATTTGACAGGCGGGTTACACACAACAAAACAACATCACACGACAAGTCTCGCGCCAAAACGGTAAAATTACACGGCCAAACACCAAAGTAGGCCTCGGGGATGCCACGGACGCGTGAGGGAGCTCCGGAACGCGAAACGGACAACGGAACGGAACGAGTGGAAACGGATGCAAACGACAATACAAATGCAAAGCGATACACATGACTACATGATATGAATGAATGAACACACGCACATGACAAAAGAACGAAAACCCGAAAGACAAAGAACCAGGAATGGAATAGATGAAGCCAGAGATATTATATATTGCCCCAAAAGGGAAAGTATTACATCCGGGGCATTACACTATTCATGTAACCCGCCCCTTCAACATATATAAGGAGGGGCAGGGCTTCCCAAAGAGGGACAAGTTCTGAGAAGTTCTCACAAGTTAGAAGAAACATTCTCTAGGGCTAGACACAAGAGTCGTTTTACCGGCGACACCATGAGGGTCATAAATAGATCTGGCCTCAAACAGCACGTAGGGCTATTACCGGATGATGTTTCCCGGGGCCCGAAGCTGTCTAAATCCTTGTCTTGCGTCGCGTCTCTCGATTCCGCTCAACCCCTCTCAAGCTACTACATAGATGTGCGGCCTCATGACTAAGTCGTTACCCTAGGACATCTGCCGTGACAATTCAACAACAGTTGGCGCCCACCGTGGGGCCTGTGCACGGTGGTGTTGAATTCTTGGAGGGATCTTTTCTAAGGTTCTAGAAGTTCGTAATTTTTTCAAGATGAAGAAGAGTCATCGATGAAGGAGTTATATTGTTTCAATATCAAGCAGTCAGAGCGACAAAATACAAGATTTGCAAAAGCAGTTAGGTTTACGGTTTGTTCGTCGCTACCGTCCGGTGGTTCATCTAATCACTTTGATCCGCCGGGATTGGTTGGAGTTCTTTTTTCCTCTGAAGCTACCAAGTACTACTAGTTCTTTGCAAAACCAACCAAAGAGCTGTACGAGCTGGATTAAAGAAGGTAATCAAAGAAAGGAAGGTCCTCGGCGAACGATTCCTCAATTAAAAAAGAAATTCAACAACAACCATGATTCGGATTGGGTGGGGTTGTGCGCGTGGACTCATTCCTGCCCCTCCTAAACCGTTCTCGACCGGCGCTGGGGCCATGACTGCACCCCAGGCCGCCCGCACCAGGCCGGCCTGCCTCTGCCGCAAACCGCTGCCGCCGCAAACCGCGGGTCTGCAGCAGCCGCCGTTTCGCTCCGCTTCTGCTGCATCTCTGGCCGCCGTTTCTAATCGCCGATGGAGCGCTGCCTCCGCCTCCACCGTTGCCTTGCTGCTCCTCTGTTGAGGCCTCGTCTTCAAGCCATCGACAAGCTTACTCCCCTACCGCTCGCCTCGGGACGCCCTGTCCGTGGTCCGCCGCGAGCCACTGGTTTCGAGCCGTCCATGCTTCCATTGAGCCGCCGTTTTCGGGCAGTCGCCGCCCCGCGGTAAGTCGCCGGACCGGGTGCCCTGGGTCTCCGCTCCTCCACTACTGTACCGCGCTGAGTCGCTGGAGTAGGTGCCCCGGGTCTCCGCTCCTCCGCTGCACTCCCACGCTGAGTCGCCGACCAACCCTCCGTACCTCTACTGGCCGCGGATTACGCGCCCGCCTGCCCAAGCCGCCTTCACCTCGCCGTGATGCTGCGGACCAAGCCTGCTTCTGCCACTGTCGCCTCCGCGGTTTGTGGTGAGCCGCCACACCAGGCTCCCATACGCCGTTGCGTCACGCCTCCGCCGAACCGCCACGGCCAAGATTGAGATCATGCAAAAAGGAAGTACAGTATAATTGTTTGGAAGAGCATGAAACAGAGATCAGCAAAATCATTGAGCCGCCGCTGGAGAGTCGCCGTCGCTGCCTGCCAAGTCATTGCAGCTGCTGCACACGCAATTGTCTAAATCTGAAGTGACCCAAAACGCCACTATCAAAATCAGTTCGATGCAACAAAGTTGCCGTCACCGCAGAGTTGCCGTTGTGCTTTCCCTGACAGTGCCACCTGAAGATGGTTCTTTGGCATCCTCTGTTCCCCGTGTCAACTTCGTCAAGGCCGAACCAAAAATCAAATGGTGATTGTTCTGATGATGAACCGACAAAACAGCCAAAGGATAGTTATAAATGATGAAGAAGCATCCACAGATGGTACAGGGAGAAAAGTTTGGAGCACCACGACTCCGTGTTTTATTCAATGGTTCAACTGACCATTCTGAAAATGGAACTCACATCTGTCTCATCGCCACTATCGTCAACCGTCAACGCTGCCGGCCGGACACCGACGATCCGCCACTACACGCTTACGGCCGTCGCAGACCTTGCACCGTCGCATGACCCGCTTCGCCGGTTCAACTTTGCTTTGCCGCGGCCCACTGCCGAACAGCCGTTGCTGTGACCCACCGCGGGTGAGCCGCCGACGTTGTGACGAAGTCGCTCCCGAACAGCGGTCACTGCCGAAGATGCGAGACCGTGCTACATCGAGTCGTTTCCGCGGAGGCTTTCACCGATGTGCCAAGTTGCTTCGCGGCACCTCGGCCCCTTGTTCTATCCAGGGGTCGACCTCCGACCTCTTCCTTCGCTGGTCTGCCTGAGCCACCTCTGTCGCGATAAAACGGATCATCCGTAGTCCATACAAATCAGGTGATATCCATCCAAGTTTGTTTTATTAGCACATGTTGCTTTTGTCAAAGAACAAGTTTATCCTTGCCTTGGTCTGCAATATTGTTTATGCAGGGTAGTTATTTATGACAAAAAGTGAAATTATACCGCGAGGACGGAGGTGTGCCAACATCATTCGGCACAGCCAGTTCACGCATCCTGCACCGGTTTACAACACGGAGGACAACCTGCTCGTCTGCGCTGGCTTACAACTACGGCCGACTCATGTGTCTGTGCTGCCTCTGATGCTGCGGTCGTTTTACTGTCCGCCGTGCGGTCCGGTCTATTCAACATACCGGGTTGGCTAACAGACACCAATGAGGATCATAAGGTCCAAATACATCAGGTGATATCCATCTAAATCTATTTTCTTGGTATATATTGTTTTCCTCAAGAAAACATTTACTTTGATCCGTATATTTTAATATGCAGGACAACTATTTATTAAAGGGACCAAAGAGAGTTTGTTGCATAGCATAACTCAAACATAGGTACCCCGCGAGCACAGCTCAGAAATATGTCACATGGGGGCTTCTGCATGCCAAGAAGTTCCTATGGCCTCTCAAACCGGCGCCCCCGGTAAACCGGGGAATCAGCCATCCTTTTCACAAGAGTATCACATGGGGGCTTCCGTGCAAGGAAGTCTTCCATGGCCTCTTAAACCAGCGCCCTTGATAGAATCAAGGAATCAGCCGTGTTCTTTACACAAAGGAGTATCACATGGGGGCTTCCAAAGAAGTTTTCCATGGCCTCCTAAACCGGCGCCCTTGACAAATCAAGGAATCAGCCACCTTATCTATACAAACAAGAATCACATGGGGGCTTCCGTGGGCAAGGAAGTTTTCCCATGGTCTCTTGAGCCGGCGGCGGTATGAAGCCCATCATAAGAGCACTGCTCTGGTTGCTTCGGCAATTTCCACATGATGATGAGGGGTAAAAGAGAGTTTTGGTGCCTAACCCGGCTCAAACATATGCCCCGATGAGCGAACGGCTCACACACTACCTGGGGGCTCGCATCGAGTTGAATACCCTTGTAGTGAACATGGCTTGGAAGCCCGGTGCATGCACCTAAAACCCCAGATTAACCTGCCTGCATCAAGTAAATCACGCCGTCCAGGTAAACCTGGTATGACCTGTCGAACCTGTCACAAGTCAATCCTTCGGGACCCTGAACTTGGTCACGTTAAATTGACGATCATCGAGTTGATTACCTAAAGACAAAATCTTTATGAGATTTTGAAACATTGAGTAGCTTGTCATCGATGATTTGGTTAAGGATTGTGGAGCATCTTGACAGGCTTTGCTAAAATGGTTAATGACAGTAGCCTGGCAACTCATAAAAAGCCTCGAATTTGGAGCCTGGCAGCTCGTAAAAAGCCTCGACTACATGGTCTTATTTGCCCAAAAAACTTTATTTTTTCATTTTTTATGTTTTCACAAATCTTTGTCTTCAAGGTCATTGGATTTTTAACCAAGTCCATTGATGCGAGACTGAACAACTACAAGGTTGACTATATGTCTACAGAGTTAAAAAGTCTGGGTCATGAACACTAGCGAGAGTTAACCGGCGTTCATCGTAACCCGGATCCGTCTTCATGATAAGCCGACAAAGAGCCAAGTAAGTCATCAACACTTACACCTGGGATTGTTCCTGTCGGATTAAGGTTTACAGATACACTTAATCACATGTATGATACGTGTTCATATTTCATACACGGTTCAAGTTATTAACTTAGATCATGTGCTTGGGCATTATGACCCGTCCGGTGATAAACCGCCAGGACACTTTGAACATTGTTTTATGCAGAAACAGGTGGAATAAATCGTCAAAGGCATTATAAGAAAGAAATAATTATAAAGTTGCCAGTATGAGATAAGATAATGACCAGTGTTTATTAAACCGGCCTGGCCTTTTGACTATAAGTCGCCAGTATGAGATACAGATAATGACTGGTGTTTATTAAACCGGCCTAGCTTTCGACTATAAGTCGCCATTATAAGATAAAATAATGACCGGTGTTTATTAACCCGGCCTGGTTGTGATTAAATATCACTCGAACCGGTTTTCAAACCAGGTTATATTATTCAAAACTTTAATAGCCAACATGGCTGGATTTTCATTATGGTTATCTATAACCAATATTATGATTGAGGTTTTCAAAGTTGCTTTAGCGCAATGGCTATCATATTGTCAATGGTATGATTTATTTTACAAAGGAATAGTCCCGAGTCGCTGCAGGCTTACAACCCGGCACTTGGGGGCTACATTATTCAAAGTTAAGATTACATCAAATATGCAAGTCTCATGTCGCTGCAAGCATGCACCATGACACTTGGGGGCTAATGCAAAGTCATTTTTTTCTCACCTTTATTGAAGACCCGACTCATCACATTGTAATGAGCCTGCCCTTGGGGGCTGCCAATTGCTCCTGTCAACAATTCAAGGTACACAAGTCTTAATCCATTATATTGAAGGGTTCACTGCTCAGTTGGTAAAGCACAAAGCTCTTAACCTTGTGGACGTGGGTTCAAACCTCATGATGGGAGTTACATTATATAATGTTATTTTCAATGGTTATGTCTATAAAGTCCCTGCTCATTATTGCATAATGACCCGACCCTTGGGGGCTACACTGGTTGAAGTTTTTTTAGCATAAGGCAATTTCAAGTCCCAGGCTGCTGCAAGCATGACAACCCAACACTTGGGGGCTACATATCTGGAATATTCAGTTTTTACTAGTGATTGGGATGAACAATCTGGATTTCTTCAAGGTTGCAACATTTATATTGAAACAAGTCTTAAGCTATCACAATGTTCTCCTCTTAAGACTTGGGGGCTACAGGTAATATGCATATAAAGGAGGAATATCTTCAAATTCTCAGTTTTGGGGCAAATCAGGAAGATTAATTGTGTGACCCGGCGTTGGAAACAATCATAACCCGGCGTCTATAAACAGTCATGACCTGGAATTATCAGTTTTTATAACCCGACAATGGTGGTAATCATAAACCGGCTGGATATCAGTTGAATATTTCAAAGACCAATATTTTTGTCAAGTCAGAGCATTGAAGGCTGAGTCAAATGGATTCTTGATTTACAATATTTCTTATGCAAGCAAATTGATTATGAAGCTAATTTGTTGACCCGGATTTTCTAGAAGAAGGACAAGGATTTAAGAATGGTCAGGTGTCGGTTTACAAGAAATTCTTAACCCGGAGCACAACCTATCAAATTTGTTCTTGCGTTTATGTATGTAGGAAGGATCAAGTTTAACATGGATAAATCCAAATTAAACTGGGGGATAATGTCGGGGATATACCCCGCGGCGTAACCCGGCCGGAGGTATGACCCGGCCAGACTTGGCGGTTTACTTGGACCCGGTTTACGCGATTCACTGGCGACCCGCCCTGACCGGATGGTTTACAAGGAACCTACCTGAATAATATCACTCACTGGTAACCCGGCGGGCGGTGGTCAAATGACAAGGCCCAAGGGCCAGAAGGCCGTTTCATGTTATGGTGGGCCGGTTTATGAAGAAAGCACAAGGAATATTCTCCTACAAAGGAAGCAAGACTAGGACTCCTTGTAATAGAGTAATCCTAATCCTACTAGGACTAGTCATGTAACCCGCCCCTTCAACATATATAAGGAGGGGCAGGGCTCCCCAAAGAGGGACAAGTTCTGAGAAGTTCTCGCAAGTTAGAAGAAACATTCTCTAGGGCTAGACACAAGAGCCGGTTTACCGGCGACACCATGAGGGTCATAATGAGATCTAGCCTCAAACAGCACGTAGGGCTATTACCGGATGATGTTTCCCGGGGCCCGAAGCTGTCTAAATCCTTGTCTTGCGTTGTGTCTCTCGATTCCGCTCAACCCCTCTCAAGCTACTACATAGATGCGCGGCCTCACGACTAAGTCCTTACCCTAGGACATGTGCCGTGACAATTCCATGACAAAACCCGTTCGGAAAGCCTCGCTTATGAGAGATCAAGCTGCGGCGTGATGGCCGCCCATGCCAGCGTGTATTTCAGCTAGAAGTTGCCGTCCCTCCTCTTCAGAGATGCATCTTTGGAGAACACCTGTAGTGCTTTTCTTGTATAGTTCACCTTCGTGAACTTTATAGGCTTTAGAACGGTGAATTATGTGACGGAACTCATTTTGGTCATCGGGGAGCTCTTGCCTATTAAGGTAGGCCAGGAAGGGTTCGGTCCAGGGGGCTATGACATCCATGATCTCATGAGCCGAAGATGTGATATGTCTCCAACGTATCTATGATTTTTTATTGTTCCATGCTATTATATTATCCTTCTAGGATGTTTAATGGGCTTTATTATACACTTTTATACGATTTTCGGGACTAACCTATTAACCCAGAGCCCAATGCCAGTTTCTGCTTTTTCCTAGTTTTTTGAGTTTTACAGAAAAGGAATATCAAACGAAGTCCAATTGACGTGCTAATTTTTCATGATTTTTTATGGACCAAAAGAAGCCCCCGGAGTAAAAGAGTTGGGCCAGGAGAGTCACGGGCTGCCCACGAGGGTGGGGGCGCGCCGACCCCCCTAGGCGCGCCCCCTATCTCGTGGACAGCCCAGAGACCCTCCCTGACTTGTGCCCTACGCCAAAAATCCTATAAATACATAAACCTCCGGAAAATAACCTAGATCGGGAGTTCCGCCACTGAAAGCCTCTGTTGCCACCGAAAACCAATCTAGACCTGTTCTGGCACCCTGCCGGATGGGGGAATCCCTCTCCCGTGGCTATCTTCATCATCCCGGCGCTCTCCATGACGAGGAGGGAGTAGTCCACCCTCGGGGCCGAGGGTATGTACCAGTAGCTATGTGTTTGATCTCTCTCTCTCTCATGTTCTTGAGATGGCACGACCTTGATGTATCACGAGCTTTGCTATTATTGTTGGATCTTATGATGTTTCTCCCCCTCTACTCTCTTGTGATGAATTGAGTTTTCCCTTTGAAGTTATCTTATTGGATTGAGTCTTTAAGGATTTGAGAACAATTGATGTATGTCTTGCATGTGCTTATCTGTGGTGACAATGAGATATCACGTGATCTACTTGATGTATGTTTTGGGGATCAACTTGCGGGTTCTGTGACCTTGGGAATCTATGCATAGGGGTTGGCACACGTTTTCGTCTTGACTCTCCAGTAGAAACTTTGGGGCACTCTTTGAAGTTCTTTGTGTTGGTTGAATAGATGAACCTGAGATTGTGTAATGCATATCGTATAATCATGCCCACGGATACTTGAGGTGACAATGGAGTATCTAGGTGACATTCGGGTTTTGGTTGATTTGTATCTTAAGGTGTTATTCTAGTACAAACTCTATGATAGATCGAACGGAAAGAATAGCTTCGTGTTATTTTACTACGGACTCTTGAATAGATCGATCAGAACGAATAACTTTAAGGTGGTTTCGTACCCTACAATAATCTCTTCGTTTGTTCTCCGCTATTAGTGACTTTGGAGTGACTCTTTGTTGCATGTTGAGGGCTAGTAATATGATCCAATTATGTTATCCTTGTTGAGAGAACTTTCACTAGTGAAAGTATGAACCCTATGCCTTGTTTCAACGCATTGCAATACAGTTTACGTTTGTAGCGACCAGACCTCAAACAGTCCGATCTCTGTGCATCAATGTCATCCCTGGATCAGTAATGCTGACATGCACAGTACTTGAAGGATTTATAACAGAGTGGCAATCACACACTTATTACATCGATAGTTCCAATGGTGAACTTATTACAATAAAAATGGCTTAAGGCCATCTAACAACGATAACAGCGGAAGGCTTGGAAGATAAGTGAGTCCATCAACTCCAACGGCATCAATGAGTATAGTACCACGACCTAAGAGGCACCTTACTCGTCGTCTGATAAGTCTGCAACATGAACGTTGCAGCCCGAAAACGGGTGAGCACATGGAATATGCTAGGAAAGTAACACATAGAGAGTAACAAAAGTAAAGCTATACTATATGCAATATGGCTGGTGGAAAGATCTATGGTTATAGTTTTTGCGTAAAACCAATTTTTCCATACTACAAAGGAATAGATTTTAATTAACTGTCATGGTAGTTGAAACATCATTGAGAAGATAGACATCCTCTCAATCCCAATTAATCATCATCATTAAAACCCAACAATATTAATTAAAGTAACATGATGAGATTCACATGATAATCCAAGTACTCAAGACGTCCATAACCGGGGACACGGCTAATCATGATCAGTTTGTACACTCTGCAGAGGTTTGTGCACTTTTCCCCACAAGACTCGATCTCCTCCGCTGGGGTTCTCGCACTTCATGTTGTTTGAGAAACAGATGACTGAGAGATAGTCTTTTAGAAGCACTAGCACCTTACGAACGGGTGGACCGTACCAACCTACATCCCCTACATCTGCTAGTCCACCACTATAAGAGTTCACATGACTTAATCAACTATGCTAGAGGCCATAATAGCTTGTGGCTGCACACGGAAGTTTCTAGTATGAATAATCTCATGATCCCTTTGAGCCTGGGTGGCGGTCCATAAAGAAAACACGCAATCGCTGGAATACCCAGGTGCCTCAATCCACCCATATATGTATTTAATTTGCCACCTTAAGTTGAACCATTAATTAACAATCTCACATCTGTCATGGATACACTCACCCAATCCACGTCTACGAGCATAGCATAACCTATTAGCAAACGTAGAAGTAACTCCCAAGGGTTTGAAAATAATGCAGGTAATAGGTACTACCTCAATCTACTTCCCAGTCCCACATGTTATTAGATCCTACTCATGCAATGTGTTTGAGGATAAACTAATGCAATGAAAACTGGGTATTGGAAGTATGATCAAAGTGTTACTTGCCTTGCTGATGATCCGCAAAACCTAGAGATTCAAAGTAGCAAGCGGCGCACTCCGGGTACTCTATCACAAACAAACAAGCATACAATAAGTACTTAACTAATGCACGGGTAAAACTCAAATAAGATATCTAACCAGAAAGTTCAACTTAAGAACTCCGGTTTGCAAAAGAAACAAACCAAACGAATCAACGAAAGTAAAACGGCGAAAGAGAAACAACTACCATACCAATCTGGACCTAAGTCCAAATTTAACAGAGGCAAATGCTTGGGTGACTAGGTTAAACGGAAAGAGAGTTTTGAGATGAAACTCCAGGCGCTTGAATCGCGTGATTCCGATAAACGAGCAAAAAGATAAACTAGAACGAAGTTCGGATCAGAAATCACGATCAGAAAATAACTACGAAAAAGAAAACTAAAAACAGGTTAATGAACGGACGTTCATCAGCTGAGACTAAATGACGAACTCGTTCGTTAAAACGAACGAACGGGTGAACGCTCACTAATTAACTAAACCGGGAAAAGAGAAAAAAATCGATCTAACTAAAAAATGAACTAGGGTTCTAAAAAAACCGGCGGTTTACTACCGAGAACCGGCGGTGGCGCGGCTACCTCATCGTCGTCCGGCGGGAGGGCGTCGGCGGCGGTGGGCGGTGGCAGGCGGCGGCGGGGCTGCTGC
>LR738715.1:263490115-263512530 GCA_902687465.1 Secale cereale
GCCAGAAATTCTCAAACGAAATATCCATTTTATTCATGTGATATTTCTTCATTCTTTTCCTTCAATGTTCTATCCGGTGATTTATCGTGAAGATGCTCAAGAGCTTCAAGTTCATCATTCTTTTGTTCTCAAATCCTGCCGGTGGATGTAATTCAAGATTTCGGTGTTGATCTTATCATTTTACTCATTTCACAATGCTTTCTTATTCCGGTGCTCCAATTAATCATTATCCTCTTGATATTCATATCCGGAGAGGTGAAGGTATCTCAGAAGATTCGTGTTTCAATTCTTAATCCATTCAGGCTATTTTGAGATTGTTATCTCATTCAAGCAATTTAATTCAACCGGTGCAATATCTCTTAAGCAATCTTTTTCAACGGTGATTTCTTTGAGTGGGCCCTAACCCACAGGTCGTTTCCCAGGATCTTACCTGACTCTTCTATTTTTCTGGTGTTATACTTAAATTCCTTTCAAAGTGTGACGTAAGAATGATCCCCATCAGTCACATGCCTTCTCCAAGATCGCTTTCAAATTCTTGTTCATCATTGGTTCAACCTTTTAAATTCTTCATTACGGAGTGCCTATACAATTCATGGTGGTGTATCTCATCGTCTTCTCAGATTTTGAAGACTCGAAGACGACTTCCTCTTGAATCCTTGTCCGTTCTTCCAACATTCGTTGTTCTAGCTTCTTGCCATCCTCATTAGTGTTCAGATTGTGAGGAATTCTTTTTTTATACCCATCCGAAGCGTTTCATGAATCCTTTCCATTGTGATCCTCCGAAGGCCATCATTTCAGAAGATTTCTTCGTTCTCAGTTTTCAACTTCGACCTCCAAATATTCTTCATTGATGCCTCTTCGTTCGTCTCCATATTTTTACGGTGGTTCTTTCAAGATTACTCTTCCTTGTTACCGTATCAATTCATTTGTTCTTTTCATAATACTACCGGTGATTCGTTGATTACTTTCTCAAGTTTGTCCAAGATCTCTCTTTAATTCTTTCCAACGAGAATAAGTAGTAGGCCAATTCCGTTGCTTGTCATCAATTTAATTTGATGAAGGATAAGCATACAGTAAATCTTATTCTTGTCTCCTCGAAGTGATTAATCTCTTTCTCCGTAGCTTGTTCATCATATTATATCCTTGGTTCTAAGTTGTTCATCTTGTTTCAGAGCTCCATGTTATTTCAACTATACCATTCCAAACCTTCATCTAATCCATCGCAGGCCTTGAATCTTATTCTTTCCATCTTTCACTTCTCATGCTTTCATTACCGGAGTTCTCATGGTGGTTCGTCATGTTTTAATTCATCCTCGTAGTCTTCATCAAGATTCTTGTTGGAGCTCAAGCATTCTTCATCATGCTTTCCAAGTGCAATTCTTGCTCCCTTATCTGTTGAGGTGGGGTTATGTCATTCTTGACAATTCCTTCATGTTTCATGATTCACGAGTTATCAAGAATGAGATATTTAAAACCATCATTTTCCTTGTTCAGGAGATCTTTTCAACCCTTCAATTATTCGTTGGAGTTATCTTGGGTTGTATTTCACCTAAAAGCTTTCCCTAAGGATTGTTGCTAATTATGGTGCTTACAAATGACCCAAGTTCTTCATTTATCATTCCGGTGAAATAAGTTTATCATCTCCTTATTGATCCCAATCCAATCAAATGTTCTCGTAAGTGGCTGGTTGTCACCTCTTAATTTTGAGATGTTTTCCATAAGCCCACAACGAGCTCATTCTTTTCGTTGTTGAATTCCAACAACTCTGTTCAACCCATCTTGGTTTAGACGCTCTTTCAAACTCATTCGTGGAGAAGTTGTCTTTTCTTCTTCGTTCAATTCTTTCATTGATGTATATATATTCTTTCATTCCGGAGCCATTGTGATGTTGATCTCTCCAAACCATCATCTCGTTTTTATCGAGATCATGTTCTTTCCTTGTTTATCTATTTATCCGGAGTGTTGTGTCCTCCATTCTAGTTCTCCCATCTTATCAAGTTTTAACTCTCTTTTAACCGGAGTGCTATCTGAAATCCTTCTTACCCCTTGTGCCATTCTTTTAATTGTTTCGGAGGCAATATGCTGTTGATTTCATCAAATATCATTCCATCTCCTCAAGCTCATGTTAATTCCTTCCATTTTTCAGACGGAGTGCTACCCGAATTTTGTCTTTCTTATTCCTTGGCTATACCGTTGCAGTTTCATATTCTTTTGGTTCATAAGCTCTTAATTCATGTCTTTCAACCTTCAAGGTTCTCATAATGCTCCTTGTTCGTCTTTTCTAACGGAGTGTTTCATCTTCGTTCATCTCCATTCTATTCTTCTTTCGTTTTGTTGAAACTCGCAAGGTTCTTTGGTTTCACTCGTTCGTCAAAGAAGCAACTTCGTTTTACCTCTTCCTCTTCCGTTTTATCCGGTGCTATCTCTAGGATCTCGGGTCGAGATCCTCTGTTAGTGTGGGAGAGTTGTGATGCCCGAAGTCCGACATCCCAGAAGATTCCACAGATTCCAGATGTTCCGGGTTCTCCCGTGTGTTTTTGTTGTGCTTGTGTTATTTTATTTTGCATTGCATCATGTCATCATGCCTTCATGTCAACTAATCTTTTCTTCTCAACTAAATAAATTGTGTGGACCTTCGGTCCATTTAAATCGAGGGAAGGAGGACTTCTCTTTATAACATATCCTCCTAATATTTATGGAGCTATTATAAAAATATTCCAATTGTTTGGAATTAACCCAAACACACTTGCATATATTCCCCATGACTTTTCTACTTCAAGTTTTGACTCTCTAACCTTCCTCAAAATTATTTTCCTGTTTATCAAGGTTACTCCAAAAACCTCAACATTTTTGGACACTTCTGAAACATAGTCCTAGTTCAAACTATTTGAATTTAATTCAAATGGGTTTGAATTTAATCTTGCAATCTTGCCCACTTCTATTTTCCTGGGATCAAACTCATTTTTATGAGTTCGGGAAAATTAACCCCGTTCAGTAATTCTTTCCCTAGGAGCCTTTTCCCTTTCCCTCTCTCTTTTATTCTCTGTCTTGTTTTTTTTGTGTTTTGAGAGAAAGAGAGAGATCCCAGCCGCAGCCCATCCTCCTCTCAGCCTCCAGGCCGGCCCGAGGCCCAGCCTCCCTCTCCTCCTAGCTGGCCCATTGGCCCAACCGCCCTTAACCCTAGCCCCGCATCTCTCTCGACCGCTCGCTCCCTTCTCTCCCTCACAGCGCCGCTCGTTCCTCCCTCATCTCCCTCGCGGCCCCCGACTCCATCTCCCTCTCCTCTCGATCTCCTCGTTCCCTCTGCTTCGCCCCGTGAGCTCACAGCCTCCCGTTGCCGTCGACCGAGCCGGCCCTCCGCCTCTCCTTCCATCGCGCCCCCTCTCCTCCCTGGCCTCCTTCAAGGCGCCGCCAGGGCGAAGCTCCGCGGGGCCACCGGAGCTGTTGCCGACGCCCCGCCTACGCGACCTCTGCGCCGCCCGCCACCTCGCCGAGGGGAGGTGCCCCCTCGAGCAGCCCCGCGGCCACGAGCAGCTCCGTGCGCGCCCCGGGCCCCTGCCTCGTCTCCTCCAGCCCGAGCCATGGCCTCTGCTCCGACGCCCTGCAGCGGGACATGCGCCTCGCCTCCAGCCGCAGCCGGCCGGCCAGGAGCCGCGCAGCGCCTCGCCTCCCCGCGTCTCCGCCCATTTCCGTCGTCCGCCGACCTCCCCTGCCATGGGAATCACCGCCGGCCCTGCAACCTCGTCGCCACCATGGCCCCCTTCACGCAAGCTTGCTGCTGTCGTGTCCTGTGTTTTTTTGTGTTGCCCTGTGCTGTTGTTTTGCCAAGGACCCGTGTACGACTACACGACGAGACATCAAGTACCCCGCCGGCAAGACCGCTACGAACGAACGACTACACGATGCGTCAAGTTCCTCTCTGGTGCCCCGAGGACCGAGTACGACTACACATGGAGATACGTGTGGTACCACTACCGTCGCAAGAACCGAGACCGGCAAGTGCGAAGACCCTCAAGTACCTCTACGGAACGTGTACGACGATCGTCGCCGACGAACCGTGTACCACTACCGTCGCCCCGAAGACGTCCGATGCCGCGACAAGTACCTCTTCGGAAACGTGAACGACTACGAACGAAACAACTACTTCCCTCTACGAACGTGTACCCCGACCGCCTCGAGAACGTCTACTTCCACTACTTCCACTACTTCCTCTACGACCTCGAACCGCCCCGAAACGAAAGTTTCGAAAGTATAACCCCGAGACGAGAGCCCGTGGATGAATGCTTGTGTTGTATGAGATGTTTCCCTTGTGTGCACCGTGCCCGTTTTGTCTTTTGTCATGCTCCTCGGTTGCCTCGTCGCCGACTCGTGGGAACCCGGTGACGGGATCACCCCACCTTTCATCTTGTTCGACTCGCTCACGCCACCTTTCTTTTGCACCGGACTCTCAACGAGTTACCGGAACCGAGATGTTGCCGTTGCATCATTTTCGGATCGTTGCCGCGGCACCTTTTCTTTCCACCACGGTGACAAATACTCCTTATCATCTTCTTATCTCTTCATGTTAACCTTTAATTAATAAATTGCATAAAACTTGATCATGTCATCCGCATCATATTAACTACATTAAGATGTGTAAATTGTTGTTTGCTTAAAATTGCTAAATATGACATATGGGGTTTACCGGAATTGTTGTTGGTATTTCCGGCCTCATTTAAATTGCCTAAATAGGTAGTTTGTTTTGCTTCACCTCTTGCCATGTTAACAAACATTTAACCTTGTCCTGTAAATAAACAAGAGTCAACTAAATAAATAAATGTGGTGTTTCGTCAATATGCAATTCGTTGCATATTGAGCTCCACTTAACTTGTAGTGTAGTTTGTGCACTCTGCCATGCCATGCATATTTAAACCTGTCATGCATCATACTTGGATGTGCATCGTATGCCATGGTTATGATATGTGTGTTTACTATGTTGTTTGCTTCTTTCCGGTTGCTTCTCTTGTTAGCTTCGGTTTCGTTCCGGAGTTGTGAGGATTCGCTCGACTATGTTGCTCCGTCTACTTCTTGGACTCGTCCTTCTTACTTCGGGATCCCAGGCAAGATGATCATACCCTTGGATACCTTTACTACCATTGCCATGCTTAGTTGTCTCGATGCTATCGTTACATGTCGCGCTACCCAGCTTTTCTGTCAGCATCTCCTTGTTGCCATGAAACCTCTAACCTTTGAAACCTTCCTAGCAAAACCACTGTTTGGCTATGTTACCCGCTTGCTCAGCCCCTCTTATAGCGTTGTTAGTTGCATGTGAAGATGAAGATCGTTCTTGGTGGGAACTTGTTGTTGGAATATCACAATATCTATTATTATTATTGACACACCTATATACTGGGCATGGGTGGAAGGCTTGGCCTTTTGCTCGGTGTTTTGTTCCACTCATGCCACCTTAGGCGCCAATAAACTGGCATTATGTTCCTTGATTTTGCGTTCCTTACACGATGGGTGGATGGGGACCCCTTGACAGTTCGACTTTGAATAAAACTCCTCCAGCAAGGCCCACATTTGTTTTAATTTGCTCATAATAACAACTTAAATAATTAATTAATTGCATAGGGGGTCATGTCCCCGGGTTCTTAATTCTACATAACAGGGGGGGCCAGTGCTGATGGTGTTGGTCCCAAACGGGGGTTATGCGGGGCCACCACGGGGAAACTCGAGGTTTGGTTTTACCTGTAGGATCGCCCATCCGGACGTGGCCTAAGACGAGATACGCGCGGCTACTATCAGGGTGTCGGCACGCCGGGAGGTCTTGCTGGACTTGTTTTACCATTGTCGAAATGTCTTGTGCACTGGGATGCCGAGCCTAATCGGATTTCCCTAAGATAAGGGGTGATGATATTATATTTATCACTTCAGCTAATCGTGAGAGCTTGTGATGGGCTAAGTTGGGACACCCCTGCAGGGTTATGATCTTTCGAAAGCCGTGCCCGCGGTTATGTGGCAGATTGGAATTTGTTAATGTCCGGTTGTAGAAAACTTGACAGATGATCCGAAGTAAAACACACAACTGTGTGAGTAACCGTGACTGTCTCTTTTCACTTTGAGAAGGGAACACGGTGGGGTTATGTTTGACTCGTAGGTAGTTCAGGATCTTTAGCGTTCACTACTAGTTTGCGACCGTTTGCGTAGATGCTCATCTTATTCTTGTACTCGTAAGTTAGCCACCATATATTTTGCTTAGCCGCTGCTGCAACCTCACCACTTTACCTCTTCCTACCCATAAAGCTTTGCTAGTCTTGATACCCATGGTTATGAGATTGCTGAGTCCTCGTGGCTCACAGCTACTACAACACCAGATGCAGGTTCAGCCGAGAATGATGCAGGAGCTGGTTCAAGTACTTCACTGGGAGCTCGATGAAGAGAGTGGTCGTATGCTTGTGACGTTTTCGACGATCAGTAGTGGTTTCTACTAGGGGCGATTCGGACCTGTGGTTTTATGTTTTGGTATCTTTCTTTTGGATCTTCGCCCGTAGTCGGGTTGTGATGTTTGGAATGATGATTTGCTTATGTAATGTATTGTGTGAAGTGGCGAGTGTAAGCCAACTATCTCCTTTTGCAATTTAATCCCTCTTTTACATGAGTCGTGCAAAGATACCAAACTTGAGATCATTCCAGAATGGTCTTATACCTTTAAGTCGTGCCTCGACACGTAGGAGGTATAGTCCCATCCTGGGCATTACACTGAGCCTATCATCTTGGCCAAACACACTGCCAAAGAGGAAAAGCTTCAACAAGAGAAGGGCAAGTGGAGCACGGACTTATCCAGCTATGCCCAATTGAGTGCCCAGGAACTTCATTCCGAGTATTTGAACCGACTCTTTACTAGCCGCGATTGTGAATCCGGTTTGGTTAACATGATGAAGGATAAGTACGAGGTAACTGCCTTCACTTGTCTCTGTTTTGTGTTTTTTGTAATCCTGTCTTTAGGCCATAGTAGCCCCCAAGTGCCGGTTTAGCTTCCTTGTAGGTGAACCGGGACTTCCAATGTATCTGCCAATGAACTTACATTAGCCCCCAAGTGCGAGGGGTATAACTTGTTTTATGCGCTTGGGACTTGTCTGAAATTCTCTTTTGTTACTTCAACTGTACATTAGCCCCCAAGTGTCAAGTGGATAACTTGTTTATATGCTTGAGACTTGTCTGAATTGTCCTTTAATCCATTTGATTTACTTGTAGGCTGACTTGACCCGGAGGGCTGCAGAGGTAACTGAGCTCCAGAATAGATTGGCTGCTACTGAAACTGCTTCTGTCAAAGCCAAGGAAGAGCTTGCACTGAACTTAACCAGCACAGAAAAGTTGAAAAAAGACTTTGAAGCGGAGCGGTCCGCCTGGGAGGTGCAGAGGAATGCTCTTGAGAAAAGAGCAAAGGATGCTGAAGCTGCCCTTAATCCGGTGACGCAAGAGCTGACCGGTTTAAGACAACAAATAGAACTTATGACCTCTGCTATCTTTGGTGAGCACTCAATTTGCATATGTTTTCATCTCTGCAATCTTTGTTTCGCTCCGGTTTAACTTTAACAATCATATTTAGGGCGACGCATAACTCATCTTGGAGATGACGTCCGAAAGAAGCTCAAGGCCTCTTATACCCTGGTAGAGCAGCTGTATTCCTGTGCTCAAAGGATTATAAGTGCAATGTCCCATCAGAAGGCAGCCCCCACTACTATCCAAGGTACTTTGGAGAAGCTATCTATACTGCCTATGCGCTTGGTGGAAGTGAAGAAATCTGCTGCACGGGCCGGCTCTCTTGTAGCACTGACTCGGGCCAAGACATGGGTTCTGGATTTTGATCCGGAGGAAGCTATGAACGGATATCCCAGTAATAAGGAAAATGGATCTGCCTTCTCTGGCGAGGACCTTCGTGTTTCAACCAAGGAGATGCGCCCTCTTGCCAGCAAGCTTGCCGATGAAGCAGACCTGACCAGGTATCATCCGGCATATGACTTAGAAAATGAACGGGTGGACCGGCCGGTTTATGATACCGAAAATCTGATCCCGCCAGTGCGTGCCCATACTTTAGCTCCAGATATTGATCCGTCCGATCTTATTACTGAGGAAATGTACTTCCGTGCACTATCCAAGATTGACTGGCGCGTTCCCGACTTCCAGCCACTTCATGAAGACGAAGAAGATCCGGAAGAAGCCGATCCTCAGCCTTCGCAGCAGGAAGAAGAATCATAAACCGCTCGGTTTAACTCATAGTTGCTGAAATCTGTTGCCAAAAACTTTAATCCGTTCAGGCCTGCAAGTGCCTTGTAATAGGATAGTTCGAAACATTGTCTGTCTCAATTCGGATGTCACAGCTTGACTTGGCTTCTGCCAATTTTAATCCCTTGTCTGCTATGGTTGATCCATTTATGTTATCTGTATCTGCATAAACAACGCTAAAAAGATGTCCTGGAGGTTTACCACCGGACCTATTACATTGCTCCCACAGGCATATATTGAAAGAGTATTTGTTTTATACTCAAAAATACTTCATACTTGTGATTAAGTGTTCTTGACATCCTTAATCCGGTAGGCATAATTGAACACGTAGATTCTGATTAGGCCCTTGGCCCTCTTGGCGTTTGCCCAATGACTGTTCCGGGTTATGATAAACGCCGGTTTAAATCATGCTGGTGTTTATGACCCAAACTTTGAACTTATGCTGGTATTCATGATCCAGACTTTTACTTTGTAGATATGTGGTCAACTTTGAAGTTGCCCAGTTCCGGATCGAAAAACTTAGTTAACCACAGAAAACTTTGAAAAATTGCAAAAAACAAAGCATTGTTGGCAAATAAGATCATGTAGTCGAGGCTTTTTGCGAGCTGCCAGGCTCCAAATCGAGGCTTCTGATTCGAATGCGATCAGTAAACCGGACCAAAGGGGTTAAGCTAGGATTCGAATGCGACCATGTAGCCCCCAATGGCCTTGAAATTTTGCCAATCAATGGATTCGAATGCGATCCAAGGAGCTATGATTCGAATACGATCATATATATTGGACCAAAGGGGTTAAGCTAGGATTCGAATGCGATCCGTAGTCCCCAGTGGCCTTGAAATTTTGCCAATCAATGGATTTGAATGCGATCCAAGGAGCTATGATTCGAATACGATCATATATTTTGAACCAAAAGGGGTTAAGCTAGGATTCGAATACGATCCGTAGCCCCCAGAGGCTTTGAGATTTTGCCGATCAATGGATTCGAATGCGATCCAAGGCGGACCCAAAGGGGTTTTAGGCTATGATTCGAATGCGATCATATAAATCGGACCAAAAGGGGTTAAGCTAGGATTCGAATGCGATCCGTAGCCCCCTAGTGACCGTGGAGGCAGGGTACCTATAAGAGAGTTGCGCGTTGTGCGGCAAGTCCTGTTTGGTCCCTTCTGGAATTGTCCTGCATATCAAATAGACTGATCAAAGCATCTTGTTTTCTTGATGAAAATCATATATATATCAAGAGGAATAAAATTTAGCTGGATATCACCTGAGTGAATTCCCATAAGATACTTATATTTGAAGAAAATGGCTGATCCCCCGGTTTACCAGGGGTGCCGGTTTATTTATTAATCATAATATATACAGGATACATGAAGCAGAGCCCGTGGCTCAAGTGTAGTAAGGCCGTAGGAGAGCAATGTTCCACGGCCTCTTCGTCTCTTCCTCTGCTGTCCGTGAGTCTTTATGTTCTCGAACATCCACCAGGTAGTATGAACCGTTGTGTAGGTTCTTGCTGACCACAAAGGGTCCTTTCCAAGGTGGGGATAGCTTGTGCATATCTGTCTAGTCTTGTATAAGCCGGAGTACCAGGTCCCCCTCCTGGAACGTCCTGGTCTTGGCCCGGCACCAGTGATATCTGCGCAGGTCTTGCTGATAAATTGCGGATCATGCCGCTGCTATGTCACGTTCCTCATCCAGCCGGTCTAGGCTATCCTGTCTCGCCTGCTCATTGGCCGCTTCAACATAAGCCGCCACCCGTGGTGAGTCGTGCCGGATATCACTTGGAAGAACCGCTTCAGCACCATACACCATGAAGAAGGGCGTATAGCCTGTAGACCTGTGAGGCGTAGTGTTGATGCTCCAGAGGACAGAAGGTAACTCCTCAACCCAGCACCCTGGTGTTCTATGCAAGGGAGTCATAAGCCGGGGCTTGATGCCTCGCAAGATCTCTTGATTGGCCCTTTCAGCTTGACCATTGGATTGAGGGTGAGCCACTGAAGACACATCCAGGCGAATATGTTCCCTTTGGCAAAACTCTTCCATCTCTCCCTTGGATAGATTGGTGCCATTATCCGTAATAATGCCGTGTGGAAAGCCAAACCGGAAAATTACCTTTTTGATGAATTTAACCGTTGTTGCCGCATCACACTTACTGACAGGCTCTGCCTTAATCCATTTTGTAAACTTGTCCACTGCCACCAACAGGTGGGTTTTTTTATCTTGGGATCGTTTAAAAGGCCCAACCATATCAAGCCCCCAAGTCGCAAACGGTCAGGTAATTGGAATCATCCGTAGCTCATGTGCCGGAACAAGGGCACACCGTGAAAATTTCTGACAAGCGTCACATTTCCAGACTAGATCTTCCGCATCAGCATGGGCTGTTAACCAGTAGAACCCGTGATGAAAAGCCTTGGCTACCAGCGATTTTGAACCGGCATGATGACCACAATCTCCTTCGTGTATCTCTCGAAGAATATCATTGCCTTCCTCCGATGATACACAACGCTGAAATGCCCCAGAAACGCTGCGGTGATGCAGTTCTCCATTAACAATGGTCATAGACTTGGATCGCCGGATTATCTGCCTAGCTTCAACCTCATCATCTGGCAACTCTCCTCGGCTCAGGTACGCCAAGTAAGGGAGTGTCCAATCCGGAATAACATGAAGTGCTGCCACCAGCTGTGCTTCCGGATCAGGAACAGCCAGATCCTCCTCCGTTGGTACTTGAACTGATGGACTGTGTAATTCATCCAAGAAAGTATTTGGTGGTACCGGTTTACGCTGGGAACCTAGCCGGCTTAGAGCATCAGCTGCTTCTTTTTTCCGCCAGTCTCTGTGATCCACCTAATATCCTTTGAAATATCCTGCAAGTGCTTCAACTTCTCGCCTGTAAGCTGCCATAAGAGGGTCTTTAGAGTCCCACTTGCCAGACACTTGTTGTGCTACTAGATCTGAATCACCAAAGCACTTGACCCGGCTCAAGCTCATCTCCTTAGCCATCCGTAGGCCGTGAAGCAGTGCTTCAAATTCAGCCGCATTGTTAGCGCAAGGAAACATTAGTCGGAGGACATAACAAAACTTGTCACCTCGTGGGGAAGTTAATACGACTCCAGCCCCTGATCCTTCTAATTGCCTTGAACCGTCGAAGTGAATAGTCCAGTATGTATGATCCGGCTTCTCCTCTGGTGCGTGCAATTTTGTCCAGTCATTGATGAAATCTACCAATGCTTGGGATTTGATAGCAGTACGAGGTACATACTTCAATCCATGTGTGCTAAGCTCAATGGCCCACTTTGCTACTCTTCCCGTGGCTTCTCTGTTCTGGATTATATCCCCCAACGGGGTTGAGCTAACAACGGTGATTGGGTGGCCCTGGAAGTAGTGCTTCAGCTTCCGGTTTGCCATGAACATGCCATACACCAGCTTCTGCCAGTGTGGGTACCTTTGCTATGATTTAATTAGAACCTCACTGACGTAATAAACCGGGCGCTGAACCGGATATTCCTTGCTTGCTTCTTTGCGTTCCACCACAATTGCCACGCTAACTGCACGGGCATAGGCCACGTATAACAGCAGCGGCTCGTTGTCAACCGGGGCAGCAAGAACCGGCGGTTCCGCTAATTTCCGCTTCAAGTCCTCAAATGCAGCGTTTGCAGCATCACTCCACATAAACCGATCTGTCTTTTTCAGCATCTGATAAAGTGGAATTGCCTTCTCTCTCAAACGGCTAATGAATCGACTTGACGCTGTAATCCGGCCAGCTATGCGTTGTACATCATTGATGCAAGCCGGTTTAGTCAAGGATGTGATCGCCTTGATCTTCTCCGGATTGGCCTCTATTCCTCTGTTTGATACTAAGAACCCAAGGAGCTTGCCTGCCGGAACACCAAAAACACACTTCTCCGGATTAAGCATCATCTTATAAACCCGGAGGTTGTCAAAGGTTTCCTTTAGGTCTTCTATCAGCGTCTCTTCCTTCCTTGACTTTACGATGATGTCATCCACGTAGGCATGGACATTTTTTCCGATCTGCCCCTTGAGACAGTTCTGTACGCAACACTGGTAAGTTGCTTGGGCACTCTTGAGTCCAAAGGGCATAGATACATAGCAAAAGGCTCCAAAGGGAGTTATGAAGGCTGTCTTCTCCTAGTCTTTTACTGCCATTTTGATTTGATGATACCCTGAATATGCATCCAAAAAACTTAGCCGCTCACATCCTGCCGTAGCATCAATGATCTAATCAATACGGGGGAGAGCAAAAGGATCGGTTGGACAAGCTTTGTTTAAGTCTGTGTAATCCACGCACATCCTCCACTTTCCATTTTTCTTTAACACCAGAACCGGATTAGCCAACCACTCCGGATGGAACACCTCAACTATGAACCCTGCGGCCAGAAGCCTGGCCACTTCCTCACCTATAGCCTTGCGCCTTTCTTCGTTGAAGCGGCGCAGGTACTGCTTGACCGGTTTGAACTTCGGATCAATATTAAGACTGTGCTCAGCGAGTTCCCTCGGTATACCTGGCATGCCAGAAGGTTTCCATGCAAAGATATCCCGATTCTCACGGATGAACTCGATGAGCTCGCTTTCCTATTTGGGGTCTAGGTTAGCGCTGATAGTGAACTGTTTGGATGAATCGCCCAGCACAAAGTCAACTTGCTTTGTTTCCTCTGCTGATTTAAACTTCAACGCCGGATCATGCTCTGTAGTTGGCTTTTTTAATGGGGACATATCTGCCGGATCAACGTTGTCTTTGTAGAACTTCAACTCCTCTGTAGCACACACTGCCTCTGCATAGGCTGCGTCTCCTTCCTCGCACTCCAATGCAATCTTGCGATTTCCGTGAACCGTGATGGTTCCCTTGTGACCCGGCATCTTGAGCTGTAGATAAACATAGCACGGTCTAGCCATGAACTGTGCGTAAACCGGCCTTCCAAACAGGGCATGATATGGGCTCCGGATCTTTACGACCTCAAAGGTCACTGTCTCTGACCTGGAGTCCTGCTCATCTCCAAAGGTGACCTCCAGATCAATTTTCCCAACTCGGTAAGCCGATTTACCAGGCACCACTCCATGGAACATCGTGTTGGACTGTCTCAACTTCTTGTCTGTCAACCCCATATGACGGAAAGTCTTGTAATACAAGATGTTGATACTGCTGCCGCCATCCATGAGTACCTTTGTGAATTTGTAGCCACCCACCTGTGGTGCCACCACTAAGGCCAACTGGCCCGGATTATCAATCCGTGGCGGGTGATCCTCTCTGCTCCACACAATAGGTTGTTCCGACCAACGCAGAAAATGTGGTGTTGCCAGTTCAACTGCGTGTACTGCCCGCTTCAGGATTTTTTGATCTCATTTGCACAAACTCGTCGTAAAGACATGGTACTGTCCACTACTTAGCTCCTTCGGATTACTCTGATATCCGGATTGCTGTTGTTGTTGACGCTGCTGGTTGCCTTGGTTGTAGTTATTGTTGCCACCATGATATCCTGATCCGGACCCATTACCCTGGTGACCCGGACCTTGAAAATCGGAACTCGAGCCGTCGCCCGGTGGTCCGTTGTTGTATTTGGCTTGCCTCATGGCCTCTATCATGATCCGACATTCCCTCCATGTATGTTTAGACGGGTGTTCCGGCGTGCTATGCTTCGGGCAAGGCTCATTCAACTGCTAATCTAGATTGATGGATCCTCCTTCACTCCGTGGAGGTGGCCTACCCTTGCGGCGCTGAAAGTTTCCTTGAACATTGGTATTGGCCACAATATCAGAGCCGCCCTCTGCCTTTCGCTTACCATTGAAACTTATTCCTGCCGGATTAGCTTGCGCCGGTTTACCAGCCTTGTTTGCTTTCCCGGACTTGTCTCCATCTGCCTCTGGGTACTTAGTGGTATCAGAGTCCCCATACTTCACCAGAGCGCTCATGAGTGTCCCCATGTCATTACAATCCCGCTTGAGTCGTCCCAACTTCAGCTTCAGAGACTCAAACCGGCAATTGTTCTCCAGTGTCACTATCGCCGTACTGGGATTGATGCTATTGGAAGACTGCATGATTTCTGATACTCGCCGCACCCAGGTGCTTGTAGGCTCCTGCTCTCCTTGAACACATGCCGCTAAGTCTACTACTGACATTGGCTGCTTGCACATGTCTTTGAAATTTTTGATAAACTGGCGACGCAGCGCACCCCATGATCTGATGGAGTTAGGTGGCAGGCCCTTCAACCATGTCCGGGCTGTACCCTCAAGCATGATGGTAAAGTATTTGGCGCACGCTGCTTCGTCCATGTCTAGCATCTCCATAGCCATCTCATAGCTCTCAATCCAAGCCTCTGGAGCCAGGTCTGCCGTGTAGTTGGGCACCTTACGCGGACCTTTGAAGTCTTTGGGCAATTTTACGCTTCGTAAGGCGGGGACGAGACGCTGTACTCCAAAGCAACTCGCCGTGACTCCCGTTTTTGCTGTGGTTGGGTGAACCAGCGTCATCTGACGGATATCCTCACGGACGGTAGGTATGGCCCGGTTCATCACCTCCTGGGCTTGCGCTTCTGCTCCTGCTGGATTATCCTGCCTGTGACGGTGACGTCTCCGCTCGCTGCTAGACACCTCCAGCTCATCCCAATGCCTAGTGTAGCTCCGGCTGTGGCGGGGGGTTGAGTGAATCCTCTCCCTGCTATAAGAGTACGCCTGCTGCTGTGTCAATGCTGTGTCCAGCAATTCCTTAGCCCGGCGCGCTTCTAACGCCATGGGGGACGTCCCCTCGATGGATAAAGCGGCTAGCCGAGAAGCGGCGGCGACAATGTTGTCCAACGGGTTAGAATAATGGCCAGGAGGGGTGGGGATGTGCGGTGTGGTTACAACTTGACGATTTCGCTCTGCGGCCGGCTGTTGAACCGGCGCGCCTGCTCCTGGGGCTCCTTCCCAGTTTACTTCTAGGTTATTGCTGGCTCCCGCTCCTGGTGTACCAAAGAGACTCATCGCCTCATAGACCGGCGGTAGACGAGTTTGCTGCCTTCTGTTCCTTATCTCCTGCGCAGAAGCCTGATCAATCCTGAGCCGGAAGGCTTGGGAGTCTAGCTCTGCTTGCCTTGTAGCTATCATGGCTTTCTCTGCGTCCAGATCCCGTTTGGCTTGCTCAATCCGGCCCTTCAGCTGAAGGATCTCCGCATCATGCCGCGCCTTGTTGGCAGGAGCTACTTCTACTATTGCGCGTGCTGTCAACTCCTCGACCAAGGTGGATAAAGCGTCAGAGGGTAAGAGGGCTTGGTTGCTCGCTCCTGCACCAGCTACCTCTGCTGTGAACGCCCCAGTCACCGTGGGCTGCTACATAGACTATGAGCCGGCCATGAAGACAGCCACCCGGTTTGGCGGATCAAAGGGGTCCGGAATACTGTCACCATCGGACATACCCCCGGATCGGCCGTCCTGCAACAGACACAGAGATTCGGTCTCCCCGGATGAAGATTCATCGTCGGAATAGACAACTGTCTCGCCACCAGAATCCGATCCGTCCTCGGCTTGGACTCCAAGTACTGCTCCAACGAAGACATGCTTCACGGCGGGCTGAATCCGGGCCAATCTTGCACGCTGAGCCGGCTCGATGATGTTGGGGAAGAAGTCCGGCTCAGGCCCCGGTTCACCAATCTTGCCGATAAAGACGTGGATTCTGTCGAAGGGGACCCGGTACCCGTATTCGATTGAATCGGCCTCGGGGCCCCAGCCTGCGTCGTCGATGTAGATCCAGCCGCGGTGACTCTTGGTCATCCGGCCAACCGCGTAACCCTTGAGTCCTTCAAAGCTGCCCTTCAAGAACTCGAAACCGTCGTGCGATAGCCCCACGGTGGGCGCCAACTGTCATGGAATTGGCACGGCAGATGTCCGGTTTAGAGGACTTAGGTGTGAGGCCATCGCGCGGGTTAGCTTGAAGAGGTTAAAAGCACACAAAGGACACAAAGAGTTTATACTAGTTCGGCCCCTTCGATGAAGGTAAAAGCCTATGTCTAGTTTGGTTTGGTATTGCTTGGGCGTCGATGAACAGGGAGCGGATTGCTTGCCTGTGTCTCGACGGGTTGTTTTCCTCTCTTGAACCGTCGTCGGGTCGTCCCTTTATATAGGAGGCGACGCACGGTCCGGTTTACAGAGTCCCGAGGCCAGCTCATAATCGTGTCCGCCTCGGTCTCTAATCTTTCTATCTTACACCTCAAGTTACATGATATGACGGTTTATAAACCATAAGCTTTACACATGGGCCCTAAGCCTCTATGGGCCATAACCTCTGGCTCATATTCTACTGGGCTTATGATGACACAACTATATAAGTATAATCCGGATCTTCCTGGCCGGTTTATACCTGCTAGTAATATCCCTGACACTTTCCTTTGCTCATCCTCTCCTTTATAGAGGCAACCTCCTCGTCGGTTTTCTGAGCTTCTCTGATTTTATCCATTAGGGTAAACTGAATCTCCAGTGTTGCTACATAGCCTCTCGGAACTATCTCCAAACATAGTTCTCGTAAATCCTCGGCTAACTCCTTTGGTAAATCTTCCGTCATTAGGGTGTTGACATGGCTCTTACGGCTTAGCGCATCAGCTACCACGTTAGCCTTTCCGGGATGATAATGCAATCTCATGTCATAGTCCTTAATGAGTTCCAGCCGTCTCCTTTGCCTGAGATTCAGCTCCTTCTGAGTGAATATATACTTCAAACTTTTGTGATCCGTATATACTTCACAATGGTTTCCGATGAGGAAATGTCTCCATGTCTTCAATGCATGAACTACAGCTGCTAACTCCAAATCATGAGTGGCATAGTTCAACTCATGAGGTTTTAGTTGCCGTGAAGCATACGAAACAACTCTTCCTTCCTGCATAAGAACTGCTCCAAGTCCTCGACGTGAAGCATCCCAGTACACCTCATAGTCCTTATGTTGATCTGGCAGAATCAACACGGGTGATGAGACCAAACGTTTCTTTAATTCCTGGAAACTGGCCTCACATTCTTCGGTCCAATTGAAGTTGATATCCTTCTTTAACAACTCCGTCATTGGTTTTGCAATCCTCGAGAAATTCTCAATAAATCTCCGGTAGTATCCTGCAAGTCCAAGAAAACTCCGGATCTCTCCAACTGTTGTCGGTGCTTCCCAAATTGGTCACAGTGTCAACTTTGGCGGGATCTACTGCTATTCCTTCTCCGGATATAACGTGTCCGAGGAATCCAACTTCCTTCAACCAAAACTCACATTTGCTAAACTTGGCATACAACTGATGTTCTCGGAGCTTCTCCAATACCAAATGCAAATGCTCTGCATGTTCCTCTTCATCCTTTGAGAAGATCAATATATCATCTATGAACACCACGACGAACTTATCCAAAAACTCCATAAACACCTTGTTCATCAGGTTCATAAAGTATGCTGGTGCGTTAGCCAGACCAAAAGACATAACGGTATACTCGTACAACCCATACCTGGTGGTAAAGGCTGTCTTAGGTATATCCTGCTCTCGTATCTTCAATTGGTGGTACCCTGATCACAGATCGATCTTGGAAAATGCCTTAGCTCCTTGCAATCTATCGAACAGATCATTGATCATCGGCAGTGGGTACTTGTTCTTGATTGTTACTTCATTCAATCCTCGATAATCAACAACCATTCTTAATGATCCGTCCTTCTTTTCCACTAGAAGTACTGGCGAACCCCAAGGCGAAGAACTTGGGCGAATGTAACCTTTATCCAGTAACTCCTTAATCTGTTTCTTAATCTCCTCCAAATCCTTTGCGGGCATCCTGTATGGTCTCTTAGAAATTGGCCCTGTGCCTGGAAAAAGCTCAATCAAAAACTCAATACCTCTGTCTCGTGGCATGCCTGGCAGTTCTTCTGGAAATACGTCAGGAAAATCTTTCACCACTAGTACTTCCTCGTGAACAACTCCTGATAAGGAATTTACTCTGTTCCTTTTCGGCACATGCCGGGATACATACTTGATCCTTTTTCCTTCTGGCGTAGTAAGCAAAATGGACTTACTGGCGCATTCAATATTCCCTCCGTACTTAGATAACCAATCCATGCCTAATATTACATCCAATCCTTGAGATTCCAATACTATTAGGTCCGAAGGGAATGTGTAGTTACCAATCCTTAATGGCAACTGATCACACCATAACTTAGCCATATACTCTGCTCCAGGTGAGGTTACTAACATGGGTGACCTAAGGGCTTGGGTTGGCAGCTTATACTTATCCACAAATCCCCTTGAAATGTATGAATGCGTTGCACCAGTATCAAAAAGAACGAGTGCAGTAAAGGACTTAACTAAAAACTTACCTATTACTACATCTGGCTGAGCTTCAACCTCCTCCACACTAACGTGGTTCACTTGTCCCCTATTAAAAGGGTTCGGCTTCTTTCCAGAGCTTACATTGCCATTTCCATTATGGGCTTCTGGACATTCATTGGCGTAATGTCCCATCTTCTGGCACTTAAAGCAAGTGACTTGACTCAGGTCTCGCTTGGCTGGAGTTGTTGGGTTAGTGCGGTTCTGTCCATTGCTTCCTCCATTCCCATTACCATTCTTGGAGCCATTGTGATTGTGCGAGCTACCTCCTCCATGGGTATGTTGAAATTGTCCTACCGTTTTAGGGGTAAAACGTGGCTTTTGTTGAGCTCCAGTGTACTTTCCTTGTCCATACTTCCTCTTGCGACTTTCAATCTGTTGGTGCTTCCCTTCAATCATTAGAGCTCGATCAACCAGTTCCTGGTAGTTGTTGAAGCTTGCTACCATCAACTGTACGCTCATCTCATCATTCAGCCCTTCCATAAATCTTTCCTGCTTAGCGGCATCTGTGGCCACATCATCTGGGGCATAACGGGATAGAGTACTAAACTCATCTACGTACTGAGCCACAGTACGATTGCCTTGGCGCAAGTTGCGAAACTCCCGCTTCTTCATGCTCATAGCTCCAGTTGAGACATGGGCGGTACGAAAAGCTTGCTGAAACTGATCCCAAGTAACATTGCCTATGGGAAAAGTGGCTGTGTAATTCTCCCACCACGCTGCGGCTGGTCCAGACAACTGATGTGCGGGAAAACGCACCTTCTCAGCATCTGAGCAGTTAGCAATGGTCAAATCCCTTCCAATCTTGCGCAGCCAGTCATCAGCGACTATTGGTTCAATGCTACTAGCAAACACCGGTGGTTGTAACCTTAGGAAGCGGGTCAGGTTATCCACGGGTGGTGGTGGTGGAGGGTTGTTGTTGTTCTGGTTGTTCTGAGTGTTCTGGACAAGAAGTTGCATCAAGGTGTTCTGCTGCTGGATCAACTGAGTGAGCTCAGGGGGAAACTCAAATCCGGGCTCATGTCTTGGAGGCATCTGATGGGTGTAGAGGAAGAGATTAGAATAGAAAAGAGGTCTAAGGGAAAATCACTACCCAAATGCACATGAGAAAAACACACACATATCACACCAATATCAATTCAAAACAAGGGCTTACACGGATCTAACGTTACAAAAGTGCTCTAAGTCTACTAATTGGGAAAACTACTAGTCATGGGAAGGTCTTCTAGAAATTTTGATCGGCAGAGGATTCCATGATGTCAGCTCCAGCTTCATTTTCATAGTCCTCATCATCGCTATCATCGGGGTCTGAGTCCGTGTCGTCAAGGATGATGTAGTCTTCAGGGCATATCTCCTTGGGTTCTTCTTCCTCTTCTTCCCCTCCTGGTGCTGGATCTCCCATGAATACTCCTAGCTTTCGTGTCAAATCATCATTCTTCTCCACAAGTATTAACATCTCCTCCTCGTATCCGTCGCGTGTTGACTTGAGTTCCTCCTCTAACTCCAAGTTTCTGGTTAGTGCTTTCTTCAAGTCTATCATCCCTGCACACATCTGGTGTTCCTAGCGATGAATGTGCTGGTTTAACTCTTGAATGAACGCGGCAATGGATCTGTCCTTCCGGGTGTTGATCATGTCCCACCGCTCATCTCGACGTCCACAAATCTGGTAGATGGTGTCCTTTAGCTCCTGCTTGTAGATTTCTCCAATCCTTCCCATAGTGATGTGGGCTGCCATGCTCCTGCCTAGGCTCCATGTAGGCGCATTAAAGGAAAATTCTATGGGTGCGGTGATGGGCATGAACGTCCGTCCTGGAACTTGAGCTTGAATCAACCAGCGCTCCTCTTCAGGTAAAGTGGCGTTGTAGGTTCCGGTGAAACTTGGTAGTCGGATGTTTAGATATCTGGTGACTTCCTTCAGGTGTCGTCCAAACGGTGTATCTTCATCAGGCTGCGTGAACTTGTTCCTTGCATCCGCCATCCTAAAAGAGTAGAAAAGATGAGGAGTCAGAAAAGAGAAGAGTAAATAGTGCTCTAGGGTTTTAGCTTAGTGGTCGTGTCCTACAGTCAGCGTGTGCTCTGATACCATCTTGTCGCGACCAGACCTCAAACAGTCCGATCTCTGTGCATCAGTGTCATCCCTGGATCAGTAATGCTGACACGCACAGTACTTGAATGATTTATAATAGAGTGGCAATCACACACTTATTACATCGATAGTTCCAACGGTGAACTTATTACAATAAAAATGGCTTAAGGCCATCTAACAATGATAACAGCGGAAGGCTTGGAAGATAAGTGAGTCCATCAACTCCAACGGCATCACTGAGTATAGAACCACGACCTAAGAGGCACCTTACTCGTCGTCTGAAAAGTCTGCAACATGAACGTTGTAGCCCGAAAACGGGTCAGCACATGGAATATGCTGGCAGAGTAACACATAGAGAGTAACAAAAGTAAAGCTATACTATATGCAATATGGCTGGTGGAAAGCTCTATGGTTATAGTTTTTGCGTAAAGCCAATTTTTCCCTACTGCAAAGGAATAGATTTTAATTAACTATCATGGTAGTTGAAACATCATTGAGAAGATAGACATCCTCTCAATCCCAATTAATCATCATCATTAAAACCCAACAATATTAATTAAAGTAACATGATGAGATTCACATGATAATCCAAGTACTAGATACTCAAGACATCCATAACCGGGGACACGGCTAATCATGATCAGTTTGTACACTCTGCAGAGGTTTGTGCACTTTTCCCCACAAGACTCGATCTCCTTCGTTGGGGTTCTCGTACTTTATGTTGTTTGAGAAACGGATGACCGAGACATAGTCTTTCAGAAGCACTAGCACCTTACGAACGGGTGGACCGTACCAACATACATCCCCTATATCTGCTAGTCCACCACTGTAAGAGTTCGCACGACTTAATCAACTATGCTAGAGCCCATAATAGCTTGTGGCTGCACACAAAAGTTTCTAGTATGAATAATCTCATGATCCCTTTGAGCCTGGGTGGCGGTCCATAAAGAAAACAGGTAATCGCTGGAATACCCAGGTGCCTCAATCCACCCAGATGTGTATTTAAGTTGCCACCTTAAGTTGAACCATTAATTAACAATCTCACATCTGTCATGGATACACTCACCCAATCCACGTCTACGAGCATAGCATAACCTATTAGCAAACGTAGAAGTAACTCCCAAGGGTTTGAAAATAATGCAGGTAATAGGTACTACCTCAATCTACTTCCCAGTCCCACATGTTATTAGATCCTACTCATGCAATGTGTTCGAGGATAAACTAATGCAATGAAAACTGGGTAATGGAAGTATGATCAAAGTGTTACTTGCCTTGCTGATGATCCGCAAAACCTAGAGATTCAAAGTAGCAAGCGGCGCACTCCGGGTACTCTATCGCAAACAAACAAGCACACAATAAGTACTTAACTAATGCACGGGTAAAAATCAAATAAGAGATCTAACCAGAAAGTTCAACTTAAGAACTCTGGTTTGTAAAAGAAACAAACCAAACGAATCAACGAAAGTCAAACGACGAAAGAGAAACAACTACCGTACCAATCTAGACCTAAGTCCAAATTTAACAGAGGCAAACGCTAGGGTGACTAGGTTAAACGGAAAGAGAGTTTCGAGACGAAACTCCAGGCGCTTGAGTCGCATGATTCCGATAAACGAGCAAAAAGATAAACTAGAACGAAGATCGGATCAGAAATCGCGATCAGAAACTAACTACAAAAAAGAAAACTAAAAACAGCTTAATGAACGGACGTTCATCAGCTGAGACTAAACGACGAACTC
>LR738715.1:263524956-263582556 GCA_902687465.1 Secale cereale
GCTATCGTCAACACCAACTTTCTCCCCCTCTATGATGCGGTGTAACCTCTCTAGTCCCGCTATAATTCTCTACTTAAACATGGTGTTCAACACTATATATTAGTATCCATTGATATGTGGTTATCCTATGATGTTTGAGTAGATCTATTTTGTCCTATCGGCTAATCGATGACCGTGGTTGGTTTGAGTGTATATTTTATTATGGTGATGTCCTACGGTGCCCTCCGTGTCGCGCAAGCGTGAGGGGTCCCCGCTGTAGGGTGTGGCAATATGTTCATGATTCTCTTATAGTGGTTGGTTAGAGTGACAGAAACTTACGCCCGAGTAAGGGGGTTGCTGTGTATGCGAGTAAATAGGACTTCATACTTAAGGCTATGTGTGGGTTTTACCTTAATGATCTTTAGTAGTTGTAGATTCTTGCTAGAGTTCCAATCATAAGTGCATATGATCAAAGTACGAAAAGTATATTAGCTCATGCCTCTCCCTAATATAAAATTTCAATAATGTTGCCTAGGGACAAATCTTTCTCTTTTGTTACAAAAAGCTTTCTACTACACTACTAAGTTTATTATCTTGTAATTTATTCTTAGTTTTATTCTTGCAAAGTACTTCTTGTTTTATTCTTGTTCTAGGTAAAGCAAACGTTAAGTGTGCGTAGAGTTGTATCGGTGGTCAATAGAACTTGAGGGAATATTTGATCTACCTTTAGTTCCTCGTTGGGTTCAACACTCTTACTTATCCAAAAAGGCTAGAAATGATCCCCTACACTTGTGGGTATCAATACCTTTTTATAGCGCCTTTGCCGGAGCAATAGCGCGGGGTGAATATTCTTGTGTCTGCTTGTTTGCTTTATCACTAAGTAGATTTTATTTTCTGTTGTGAGTTGTTCTCTATCTTTAGTTATGGATATGGAACATGAAATACCAAAAAAATATGTCTACTTTCTACTCATAGAGATGACAACCCTCGATGCTAGTTATGTGAAAAGTATTAAACACAACTTTAATATCCTGAGAAAACCCCATTCAACTTGATAATGGGAGTAACATTGGATCAAAGTGAATACTTTAGGGATTATCTCTTGACTCAAAAAGGGAAATTGTTATGGGATCAAATTCATATGTTGCATTGGTATGCTCGAGAGATATGCTTGAGATATGATATTACTTGTTGCTCTAGGATGAAGGCTCCACACCTTCCCTTTTCATGCAAATTTAATGATAATGAAACCTTGGCTTCTTATGCTAATGGTATATATGATTACTATGATCTGGAACAAATAGAAGACTCTATCACTTTTAAGGGTGCTTATGAAATTGAATCCTTGTTGGAAAAGTGTGAAAATTATGATGATGTTGTTTACAGACCTGATATTTTTGCTATACTTCAATATTGCCATGAGAATTATGAACAAAATTCTGATATTGATAAATTTGTTGAGAAAGTCTCCGCTCCCCAAGAAGAGACTAATATTTTGCAGGAATCTATGGAAGAAGAAATTGATTACATTGTGAGCTCATTGGATGAAAAAGATGAGGATGAGAGCGAAGAACAAAAGGAGGAAAAGTGGATTGATCACCCGTGCCCACCTTTTGATGAGAGTAACCTTAAACTCATACATTGTTTAATTTCCCTTTGTACTTACCGAAGGATGAATGCTATGATCCCTTGGATTCGTTTCAAATATCCCTTTTTGGTGAACTTGATGCTTGTTATGCTTGTGGCCAAGATGCCAATATGAATTACGCTTATGGAGTGGAACTTGTAATAATTCCTTATGTTAAGAATGAAATTGTTTATATTGCACCCACACATGATAGTCCTATTATCTTTTTGAATTCTCCCAGCTACACTATATCAGAGAAGTTTGCTCTTATTAAGGATGATGGGTTGCGTTTTACTACTAGACACGATGATTTTGATAAATATAATATGCATGTGCTTCCTGCTCTTACTTGCAATTATTATGAGAGAGGAACTACATATCCACCTCTCTATGTTTCCAAAAGTTGCAAGAACCTAGTTATACTATGCATTGGCCTATACTTGATGTGCATGAATTTTCTTTTATGACATTCTGATGCACAAGAAGAGAGTTAGACTTCGTCATTGCATGATATATGTTGCTTTCTGATCACTACTAAATTACAAATCATTGTTAATAAAAATTGGCTTTCATATACCTTCTGATCCGAGTGGATCCATTACTTGAGCACATTATGCCTAGCTTAATGGCTTTGAAGAAAGCGCTGCCAGGGAGACAACCTGGAGTTTTTAGAGAGTCATTTATTTCTGTTCAGTGCTTTTAAAAGTTTAAAAAAATATGTAGATGGGAAGCTAAAAACTTTTTCAAAAAAGAAGCGATTGAAAGGTAATGCATTGGAGAACCGAGGGTCGACCTTGAACACTTGCGTTCATGCTCATGGAAACAATGTAGAATTTTTCATGCAATTTCTCGCAAAAATAAGTATACCCTTGTACAAACCCATTGTGTTATAAAAATAATGTGCAGAGATTGCCTTTAGGATGATTAGATTGTTCATTTGGTATTTGCGGTGCAAAAACAGAAACTTTGGTTGTAGTGTGTGAATTTAAATTAATACTGGAACGTCAAAAGTTTCTGAAATTTTTACACAATACTTATATACAAAAAAAATATTGTCCTAATTTTTCAGAATTTTTATAGTTACAGAAGTATGGTGAATGTTCAAATTTCTACTGATTGTTCTGTTTTCGACCGTTCTGTTTTTGATGCATTGTTTTGCTTGTTTTGATGAATCTATGGATTGTATCGGAGGGTATAATCCATGGTGAAGTTAGGATACATTAGGTATAATGCAAAAATAAAATATTAATGGGTTTGCAACATCACTTAAAGTAGTGGTTTGCATTATTATACTAACGGATCACAAGTTTTCTGTTAAGTTTTGTGTGGATGGTGTTCAAAGATCGAGGAGGTTTCGATATGAGAAGAAGGAGGAGAGGAAAGGGTTCAAGCTTGGGGATAAACAAGGCACCCCAAGTAAATATTCAAGGAGACTCAAGCATCTATGTTTGGAGATGCCCCAGAAGGCATCATATCTTTCTTCAACAAGTATCGGTACATTTCGGTTTTTGTTCTGTTCACTTGATATGCGTAAATTCTTGGAGCATCTTTTGTGTTTGTTTTTAACTTTTCTTTTATGCACCATGCTGGTATGAGATAGTCCATGGTTTATAGATAGAATGCTCATTGCACATCACTTAAATCTTTTGAGTAAGGCTTAATAGAATGCTTCATGTGCTTCACTTAAATCCTTTGAAGTTTAGATTGCCTGTTTCTCTACATATAGTAAACCGTTATTTGTAGAATGCTCTTTTGCTTCACTTATATTTGTTAGAGCATGATATTTTGTATAAAGAATTAAACTCTCTTGCTTCACTTATATCTATTTAGAGAGTCAATGGGAATTGGTCATTCACATGGTTAGTCATAAAATCTTACATAAAACTTGTGGATCACTCAATATGATATGTTTGATTCCTTGCAATAATTTTGCGATATAGAGATGATAATATGTGGGAGGTACTGGTGGATAATTGTGTTTAGTAGGAATATTGGTGTTAAGGTTTGTGATTCCCGGAGCATACACGTATAATTTCCCGTTATGCCGGGAAGTTGGAGCACAATTTATCCTTGATTGTCTATCTTTGCGTGAAGGTCGGGGGGGCGCGATGGTTAACTTCTACCAACCTCCCCCCTAGGAGCATGCATAGTAGTACTTGCTAATAAACTTTTGCTAATTATATGAGTTCTTTATGACTAATGTGAGTTCATGGAATATACACACCATCACCTTTCCGCAATTTGCTAGCCTCTACCGTACCGTGCATTGCCCTTTCTCACCTCGAGATGTGGTGCAAACTTCGCCGGTGCATCCAAAACCCGTGAAAGGATATGCTCTATCGCACATAAGCCTTATTATATCTTCCTCAAAACAGCCACCATACCTACCTATTATGGCATTTCCATTGCCATTCCGAGATATGTTGGTGCAATAATAGGCGCCTTATGTTTTGGAGTTTGTTGACGTAAACATCATGGTACTTATTGAAGAAATATGCCCTAGAGGCAATAATAAAGTTGTTATTTTATATTTCCTTATTCATGATAAATGTTTATTATTCATGCTAGAATTGTATTGATCAGAAACCTTAATACATGTGTGAATACATAGACAAATACTATGTCCCTAGTGAGCCTCTACTTGACTAGCTCGTTGATCAAAGATAGTTAAGGTTTCCTAACCATGGACATGAGTTGTCATTTGATAACGGGTTCACATCATTAGGAGAATGGTGTGATGGAAAAGACCCATTCGTTATCTTAGCATAATGATCGTTCAGTTTATTGCTATTGCTTTCTTCATGTCAAATACATATTCCTCCGACTATGAGATTATGCAACTCCCGGATACCAGAGGAATTCCTTGTGTGCTATCAAATGTCACAAGGTAACTGGGTGATTATAAAGATGCTCTTCAGGTATCTCCGAAGGTGTTTGCTGAGTTGGCATAGATCGAGATTAGGATTTGTCAGTCCGAGTATTGTAGAGGTATCTATGGGCCCTCACGGTAATACACATCATAATAAGCCTTGCAAGAAAATTACTAATGAGTTAGTCTCATGATGATGTATTACGAATCGAGTAAAGAGACTTGCCGATAATGAGATTGAACTAGATATCAAGATACCAACGATCGAATCACATGCAAGTAACATACCGATGGACAAAGGGAATAATGTATGTTGTCATAACGGTTTGACCGCTAAAGATCTTCGTAGAATATGTAGGATCCAATATGAGCATCCGAGTTCCGCTATTGGTTATTGACCGGAGAAGTGTCTCGGTCATGTCTACGTCGTTCTCGAACTCGTAGGGTCCGCACGCTTAAAATTCGATGACCATATTGTATTATATGAGTGATACGTCTCCAACGTATCTATAATTTTTTATTGTTCCATGCTATTATTTATGATGTTTTGGATGTTTAATGGGCTTTGTTATACACTTTTATATTATTTTTGGGACTAACCTATAAACCCAAAGGCCCAGTCCAGATTGTTGTTTTTTGCCTATTTCAGGGTTTTATAGAAAAGGAATATCAAACGGAGTCCAAACGGAATGAAACCTTCAGGAGAGATATTTTTGGAGCAAAATACGCACGGGAGACTTGAGAACCACGGAGTAGGGCACACGTGGCGTCCACGAGGGTGGGGGCGCCCCCCCCCCCTACAGGGCGCGCCCCCTACCTCGTTGGCCCCACGTCTGGCCCCCGGTGCCCTCCTTCCTCCTATATATACCTACGTACCCCGAAACCATCAAAGAAGGAGAAAAAACCCTAGTTCCACCGCCGCAACCTTCTGTACCCGTGAGATCCCATCTTGGGGCCTGTTCCGGAGCTTCGCCGGAGGGGGGATCCACCACAGAGTGCTTCTACATCATCATCATCGCCTCACCATGAGTTGTGAGTAGTTTACCACAGACCTTCGGGTCCATAGCTAGTATCTAGATGGCTTCTTCTCTCTCTTTGGATCTCAATACCAAGTTCTCCTCAGTCTTCGAGGAGATCTATTCGATGTAATCTCTTTTTGCGGTGTGTTTGTAGAGATCCGTTGAATTGTGGGTTTATGATCAAGATTATCTATGAGAAATATTTGGTTCTTTTCTGAACTCTTTATGTATGATTATAATATCCTTGCAAGTGTCTTCAAATTATTGATTTGGTTTGGCCTACTAGATCTATAGTTCTTGCAATGGGAGAAGTGCTTGGCTTTCGGTTCAATCTTGTGGTGTCCTTTCCTGGTGACAGTAGGGGCAGCAAGGCACGTATTGTATTGTTGCCATCGAGGATAAAAAGATGGGGTTTATATCATGTTATTTGAGTTTATCCCTCTACATCATGTCATCTTGCTTAAGGTGTTACTCTATTCTTATGAACTTAATACTCCAGATACATGCTGGATAGCGGTCGATGTGTGGAGTAATAGTAGTAGATGCAGAATCATTCTGGTCTACTTGTCTCGGACGTGATGCATATATATAATGATCGTGCCTAGATAGTCTCATAAGTATTCGCTTTTATATCAATTGCTCGACAGTAATTTGTTCACCCACCGTAGAATTCTGCTATCATGAGAGAAGCCACTACAGAAACCTATGGCCCCGGGGTCTATTCTCAACATATCAATCTACAATCTACTTTACTTTTCCGCTTTTACTTTATGTTCTTATATCCAAAAATACCAGAAATATCAAACTATCATCTCTATCAGATCTCACTTCCGGAAGTGATCGTAAAGGGATTGACAACCCCTTATCACGTTGGCTGCAAAGTTCTTATTTGTTTGTGCAGGTGCGAGGGACTCGCGCGTGGTTTCCTACTGGATTGATACCCTGGTTCTCAAAAACTGATGGAAATACTTACGCTACTGTGTTGCATCACCCTTTCCTCTTCGAGGGAATACAACGCAAGCTCGAGAAGTAGTAAGAAGAATTTCTGGCGCCTTTGCCGGGGAGGCTTACGCAAAAGTCATATACCAAGTACCTATCACAACCCTTATCCTTCGCATTACATTTATTTGCCTCTCGTTTTCCTCTCCCCCACTTCATCCTTGCGGTTTTATTTGCCCTTCTTTTTGCCGTGTGTTTACCGTTCGCTTGCTTCTTGTTTGCTTGTGTGTTGGATTGCTTGCTTGTCACTATGGCTCGGAACAATACCAAATTGTGTGACTTCTCCAATACCAACAATAATGATTTTATTAGCACTCCGATTGCTCCTATTACCGATGCCGAATCTTGTGAGATCAATGCTGCTCTGTTGAATCTTGTCATGAAAGATCAATTCTCCAGCCTTCCTAGTGAACATGCCGATACCCATCTAAACAACTTTGTTGATTTGTGTGATATGCAAAAGATAAGGGATACGGATAACGATATTGTTAAATTGAAGTTATTTCCGTTTTCGCTTAGAGATCGTGCTAAAACTTGGATTTACTCTTTGCCTAGAAATAGTATTGATTTGTGGAATAAGTGCAAAGATGCTTTTATCTCTAAGTATTTCGCTCCTGCTAAGATCATCTCTCTTAGAAACGATATTATGAACTTTAAGCAACTAGATCATGAGCATGTTGCACAAGATTGGGAGAGAATGAAATTAATGATACATAATTGCCCTACACATGGTTTGAACTTATGGATGATTATTCAAAACTTCTATGCTGGCTTGAATTTTGCTTCTAGAAATCTTTTAGATTCGGCCGCAGGAGGCACTTTCATGCAAACTACCTTAGGAGAACCTACCAAACTCCTAGATAATATTATGGTTAATTATTCCCAATGGCACACTGAAAGATCTACTAGTAAAAAAGTGCATGCTATTGAAGAGATTAGTGGTTTGAGTGGAAAGATGGATGAACTTATGAAATTATTTGCTGCTAAGAGTGCTTCTTCTGATCCTAATGATATGCCATTATCCATGTTGATTGAAAATAATAATAAATCTTTGGATGTGAATTTTGTTGGTAGGAATAATTTTGGTAACAATGCTTATAGAGGAAACTATAATCCTAGGCCTTTTCCTAGTAATTCCTCTAATAATTATGGTAATTCCTACAACAACTCTTATGGAAAGATGCCTTCTGAATTTGAAACTAATGTTAAGGAGTTTATGAATTCGCGAAAGAATTTAAATGCTTTGCTTGAAGAAAAATTGCTTAAGATTGATGAATTGGCTAGAAGTGTGGATAGAATTACTCTTGATGTTGATTCTTTAAAACTTAGATCTATCATACCTAACCATGATATCAATGAGTCTCTCAAAGCTATGAGAATTTCCAACATCGTCCTAACTAGTGAACCGGGGCCTGGGCCGGACGTCTTCCCCAACATCGTCGAGCCAGCTCAGCGTGCGAGATCGGCCCGGATTCTACCAGCCATGAATCACGTTTTCGTCGGAGCAATCCACAGGGTTTAAGCCGAGGACGGATCGGACTCCGGTGGCGAGACAGTTATCTATTCCGACGATGAATCTTCATCCGCAGAGACTGAGTCCTTGTATCAGTTGCAGGACGGCCAGTCTGAGGGTGAGTCCGACGGAGACAGTATTCCGGATCCCTTTGATCCGCCAAACCGAGTGGCTGTCTTTATGGCCGGTTCACAACCTACGCTACAGTCCAAGGTGAACGGGCGATGACAGCAGAAGCTGGTGTAGGAGGGAGCAGCCAAACCCTCTCCCCCTCTGACGCTCTGTCCACCTTAGTCGAGGAGTTCACAACCCGAGCCATGGCAGAAGTGGCTCCAGCAGACAAGGCGCAACACGATGCAGAGCTCCTTCAGCTGAAGAACCGGATCGATCAAGCAAAAGAAAATCTGAAAGCGGAGAAGGCTATGATAGCCATGAGGCAAGCAGAGTTGGATGATCAGGCTTTTCAGCTAAGGATGGAACAGGCCTCTGTACAGGGAGTAAGGAGTCGGAAGTACCAGTCTCGTCTACCGCCGGTTTACGAGGCGATGAATCTTTTCAGGACACCAGGAGCAGGGACCAGCAATGATCCGACGATAAACCGGGGGGTGGCACCGGCCAGGGATGAGCCGGTTCAGCGGCCCACTGCAGAGCAAGATCGGCGGTTTACGTCTGCGCCTCACGTCCCTACCCCTCCGGGTCATTATTCAAACCCTTTGGATAACATTGTCGCTGCCGCTTCACGCTTGGCCGCTTTACCCATTGAGGGACATCCCCCGTGGCGTTGGAGGCACGCAGGGTCAAGGATCTGCTTAACACGGCGTTAACACAACAGCAAGCGTATTCTTATAGCAGGGAGAGGCTCCATTCGACACCATGCCACAGCCGGAGTTACACTAGGCATTGGGAGGAACCAGAGGTGTCTAGTAGTGAACGCAGGCGACACCGTCACAGACAAAATAATCCGGCAGGCGCGGATGCACAAGCTCAGGATGCAAACCGGGTTAGATCAGTGGCCCGTGAGGAGGTCCGTCAAACGACGTCGGTTCACACAAACACAGCAGAGACAGGAGTCACAACGAGCTCCTTTGGGGTGCAATGTCTTATCCCCGCTTTACGGAGCGTAAAGCTGCCCAAGGATTTTAAAGGTCCACGAAAAGTACCTAATTACACAGCAGATTTGCCTCCAGAAGCTTGGGTTGAGAGTTATGAAATGGCCATGGATATGTTGGACGTAGATGAAGCGGCTTGTGCGAAATACTTCACCATGATTCTTGAAGGTACAGCCCGGACCTGGCTAAAGAGTTTACCCCCTAATTTCCATCGGATCGTGGGGAGTGTTACGTCACCAGTTTATCAAAAACTTCAAGGATACGTGCAAGCAGCCGATGTCAGTGGTAGATCTAGCAGCCTGTATACAAGGAGAACAGGAGTCTACAAGTGCATGGGTGCGGCGAGTGTCAGAAATCTTGCACTCTTCAAATGGTATCAATCCCAGTACGGCAATAGTGACACTGGAAAACAATTGCCGATTTGAGTCTCTGAAGTTAAAGCTGGGACGGCTTAAACGGGATTGTAATGACATGGGAACTCTCATGAGCGCTCTAGTGAAGTACGGGGACTCCGACAACACTAAGTATCCAGAAGCGGAGGGAGACAAAGCTGGAAAGGTTAATAAGCCTGGTAAACCGGCGCAGGTTAATCCGGCTGGTACAAGCTTCTTAGGCAAGCGAAAAGCGGAGGGTGGCTCTGATTTTGTGGCCAATACCCAAGTTCAGGGGGGTTTTCAGTGCAATAAGGGTAAGCCGCCCCTGCCAACCGGCGGAAGGAACGTTAGCTGGGAGCAAGAGTTAAATGAGCCTTGTCCGAAACACGGCTCAAGGGAACATCCAGCAAAACACACTATAGGAGAATGCAAGAACATGATGTAAGCCATAATGAGCCGGTTCAACTCCAACAACGGGCCTCCAGGCGGCGGATTAGGCCCGGGATTTTATGGTCCGAGTCACCAGGGGAACGGCTCCGGATCAGGATATTGTGGCAACAACAGTGGTTATAATAACCGAGGCAATAACCAATATGGTCAGGGCAGTTATAATAACCAAGGTAATCAGCAGCATGGTCAAGGTGGGTACAATAACCAAAACAACCAACAGCAGGGTCAAGGTAATCACAGTAACCAGGGCAATCAGCAGCGTCAGCAGCAACAGCAGCCGCAATCCGGATATCAGAGTAATCCGAAGGAGTTGAGTAGTGGGCAGTATCATGTGTTCACCACGAGTTTGTGTAAACAAGATCAAAAAGTTTTGAAGCGGGCGGTCCACGCGGTTGAACCGGCGACGCCGCAATTCTTGCGCTGGTCAGAGCAGCCCATTGTGTGGAGCAGGGAGGATCACCTGCTACGAGTTGATAATCCGGGCCACTTGGCCCTGGTAGTAGCACCACAGGTGGGTGTCTACAAGTTCACCAAAGTCCTCATGGACGGCGGCAGTAGCATCAATATCTTATATTATGAGACTTTTTGTCGCATGGGGCTGACGGATAAAAAGCTAAGACAATCAAATACGGTGTTTCCTGGAGTGGTGCCAGGTAAATCAGCTTACCCTGTTGGAAAAATTGACCTAGAAGTTACCTTTGGAGATGAGCATGATTCCAGGTCAGAGATGATAACCTTTGAAGTGGTCAAGATACGGAGCCCTTATCATGCTCTATTCGGGAGGACGGTTTATGCCAAGTTTATGGCCAGGCCGTGTTATGTTTATCTACAGCTCAAGATGCCGGGTCATAAAGGAACAATCACGGTTCATGGGAGTCGCAAGATCGCATTGGAGTGTGAAGAGGGAGACGCTGCCTATGCGGAGGCAGTATGTGCTACAGAGGAGTTGAAGTTTTACAAGGACAATGTTGATCCGGCAGATATGACCCCGTTAAAGAAGCCAACTACGGAGCATGATCCGGCGTTGAAGTTTAAATCCAGAGAAGAGACCAAGCAAGTTGATTTTGTGCCAGGCGATTCATCCAAGCAGTTCACTATCAGCGCTAACCTTGATCCCAAATAGGAAAGCGCGCTCATCGAGTTCATCCGTGAGAACCGGGATATCTTTGCATGGAAACCTTCTGACATGCCAGGTATACCGAGGGAACTCGCTGAGCACAATCTTAATATTGATCCGAAATTTAAACCGGTCAAGCAGTATCTGCGCCGCTTCAACGAAGAAAGGCGCAAGGCTATAGGAGAGGAGGTGGCCAGGCTTTTGGCTGCAGGGTTCATAGTTGAAGTTTTTCACCCGGAGTGGTTGGCTAATCCAGTGTTGGTGTTAAAGAAAAATGGAAAGTGGAGAATGTGTGTGGATTACACGGACCTAAACAAGGCTTGTCCAACTGATCCTTTTGCTCTCCCTCGCATTGATCAGATCATCGATGCTACAGCGGGATGTGAGCGGCTAAGTTTTTTGGATGCATATTCAGGGTATCACCAGATCAAGATGGCAGTTAAAGATCAGGAGAAGACGTCCTTCATAACACCTTTTGGTGCTTTCTGCTATGTTTCTATGCCCTTTGGGCTCAAGAGTGACCAAGCAACTTATCAGCGTTGTGTACAGAATTGTCTTAAGGGGCAGATAGGGAGGAATGTTCATGCCTACGTGGATGATATTGTGGTGAAGTCAAGGAAGGAGGAGACGCTGGTAGAGGACCTCAAAGAGACTTTTAACAATCTTCGAGCCTATAAAATGATGCTTAATCCGGAGAAGTGTGCTTTTGGTGTTCCGGCGGGCAAGCTCCTTGGATTCTTGGTGTCAAACAGAGGAATAGAAGCTAATCCGGAGAAGATCAAGGCAATCACATCTTTGACTAAACCGGCTTGCATCAACGATGTTCAGCGTATCGCCGGCCGAATCATAGCATTGAGCCGGTTCATCAGCCGTTTGGGAGAGAAGGCGATTCTGCTTTATCAGATGCTGAAAAAGACGGACCGGTTTATATGGAGTGATGAGGCAAACGCTGCCTTTGAGGATTTGAAGCGGCAGCTAGCAAAGTCGCCGGTCCTGGCCGCCCCTGTTGATAATGGGCCGTTGCTGTTATATGTCGCCGCCAATGCACGGGCAGTCAGCGTAGCAATCATGGTTGAACGCAAGGAAGCAGGGAAGGAATACCCGGTTCAGCGCCCGGTCTATTACGTTAGTGAAGTTCTCATTGAGTCCAAGCAAAAATACCCACATTGGCAGAAGCTGGTATATGGTGTGTTCAAGGCAAACCGGAAGTTGAAGCATTATTTCCAAGGCCACCCAATAACTGTCATTAGTTCAGCACCATTGGGGGATATAATCCAGAACAGGGAAGCTACGGGCAGAGTGGCGAAGTGGGCCATTGAGCTCAGCCCACACGAATTAAAATATGTGCCACGCACCGCTATCAAATCTCAAGCATTGGTGGATTTCATCAATGATTGGACAGAACTGCAAACACCAGAGGAGAAGCCGGATCTTACATACTGGACGATTCACTTTGACGGTTCAAGGCAGTTGGAAGGCTCGGGGGCTGGAGTCGTTTTAACTTCCCAGAGAGGAGACAAGTTTTGTTATGTCCTCCGTTTATTGTTTCCTTGTACTAATAATGCAGCGGAGTATGAAGCATTGCTTCATGGCTTGCGGATGGCCAAGGAGATGAACTTGAGCCGGGTCAAGTGTTTCGGCGATTCAGATTTAGTGGCACAGCAAGTATCCGGTAAGTGGGACTCAAGAGATCCTCTTATGGCAGCTTACAGACGAGAAGTTGAAGCAGTTGCAGGATTTTTCAAGGGGTATCAGGTGGATCACATAGACCGGCGAAGGAATGAAGCGGCCGATGCTCTGAGCCGGCTGGGTTCTCAACGTAAACCGGTATTGCCGAATACTTTTTTGGATGAGTTGCACAGTCCATCGGTTCAAGTACCATCGGAGGAAGACCTGGTTGTTCCTGATCCGGAGGCATAGCTAGTTGCGACACTTCACGTTATTCCGGATTGGACGCTGCCCTATTTGGCGTATCTGAGCCGAGGTGAGCTGCCGGACAACGATATCGAAGCAAGACAGATAATCCGGTGCTCTAAGTCCATGACAATTGCAAACGGAGAACTTCATCATCGCAGCATTTCTGGAGCGTTTCAGCGGTGTGTTTCAGCTGAGGAAGGTTGTGATATTCTTCGCGAGATCCATGAAGGGGATTGTGGCCATCATGCCGGTTCAAAATCCTTGGTGGCTAAAGCTTTTCGACATGGGTTCTATTGGTTGACAGCCCATGCTGATGCGGCGGATTTAGTCCGGAAGTGTGATGCTTGTCAAAAAAAATCGCGACGTGCTCTTGTTCCGGCGCAGGAGCTCCGGATGATACCAATAACCTGGCCGTTTGCGACTTGGGGGCTTGATATGGTTGGGCCCTTCAAACGATCCCAAGATCAGAAAACTCATCTACTGGTGGCTGTGGATAAATTTACAAAATGGATTGAGGCAGAGCCTGTGAGCAAGTGTGATGCGGCAACAGCGGTTAAATTTATCAAAAAGGTAATTTTCCGGTTTGGCTTTCCACACAGCATCATCACAAACAACGGTACCAATTTATCTAAGGGAGAGATGGAAGAATTTTGTCAACGGGAGCATATTCGCCTAGACGTGTCTTCTGTAGCTCACCCTCAAACCAATGGCCAAGCTGAAAGAGCGAATCAGGAGATTTTGCGAGGTATCAAACCCCGGCTTATGACTCCCCTGCAAAGAACACCAGGGTGCTGGGTTGAAGAGTTACCTTCTGTTCTCTGGAGCATCAATGCTACGCCAAACCGGTCCACAGGGTATACACCTTTCTTTATGGTGTATGGTGTTGAAGCAGTCCTTCCAAGTGATATCCGTCATGATTCGCCACGGGTGACGACCTATGTTGAAGCGGCCAATGAGCAGGCGAGACAAGACAGTTTGGACCGGCTGGATGAAGAGCGTGATATAGCAGCAGCACGGTCTGCAATTTATCAACAAGACTTGCGCAGATATCACAGCCGCCAGATCAAGACCAGGACGTTCCAGGAGGGGGATTTGGTACTCCGGCTCATCCAAGATCAAACAGATATGCACAAGTTATCCCCGCCTTGGGAAGGGCCCTTTGTGGTCAGCAAGAATCTGCACAACGGTTCATATTACCTGGTGGACGTTCGAGAACACAAGGACTCACGGACGTCGGAAGAAGAGACAAAGAGGCCGTGGAACATCGCCCTCTTGCGGCCCTACTATACCTGAGCCATGAGCTCCACTGTATCCTATGTATATATTATGATTAATGAATAAACCGGCACCCTCGGTAAACCGGGGGCTTAGCCCTTTTTCCAATACAAGTGTCTTATGGTGATAATCATACATTTCTTATCATATGTCATATTTCAAATACTTGGATCGGTCTAACTGGTCGTGCAGGGCATATGCACTCTAGAGCAGTAACCCACTGAAGGGCTTCCTGTCCAAACATAGGTCGTATTCGAACCAAAGAGGACATAGCCAAACCTACTGAAGGGCTTCCTGTCCAAACATAGGTCGTATTCGAACCAAAGAGGACATAGCCAAACCTACTGAAGGGCTTCCTGTCCAAACATAGGTCGTATTCGAACCAAAGAGGACATAGCCAAACCTACTGAAGGGCTTCCTGTCCAAACATAGGTCGTATTCGAACCAAAGAGAACATACCCAAACTTAATAATGCCATTCTGTTCAAACATAGGTCGTATCCGAACCAAAGAGGACATGGCATAAGCCCTCTGGATCGTATCCGAATCCATTGATTGGCTAAGATTTATATAGCCAACAGGGGGCAGGATTGTACCCGAATCTTAGCTTAACCCATGTTGGGTGTATCCGGTTCCTATGGTCGTATCCGAACCATAAGGCCCTCTGGATGGTACCCGCATCCATTGATTGGCTGAACCTTGCTTTGAGCCTGGCAGCTCATAAAAAGCCTCGACTACATGGTTTTATTTGTAAACTTGCATTTTTGATTTTTGTGTTTTATGGTTCTTTGATCCGGAGTGGGACAACTTCAGAGTTGACCACGTATCTACAAAAGTCTGGACAGAGCTCCAGCATGATCTAAACCGGTAGCTCCTATTAAACCCGGAATTATTATTGGGTCTATCACAAAGGTTCCCTCAGAAAACTGCAAATTTCGCCGTATCAAGAGTATCAAGCATACTTGATCTCAGGTATGAAGTTATTTCTGGCACAAACATACACTTGTTTGATGAATTTTGTGAGCAATTTAATTGGTCCAGCGGTAAACCGCTAGGACATCTTTAAGTGTTATCTATGCAGAAACAGATAAAATGCAAGATCAATTACATCAGGCCAGATTTAAATTGGCACAGCAAAGTTGGAACATCCGGATCAAGACGAATAATGTTTTATGCTATCCTATTACAAGGCATAGCAAGCCTGAACGGATTAAAGACTATCCAAGCAAAATGAGACTGCAATTACAAAGATAGACTATGGCCTACGCCTCCTCGTGCTGCGACGGCTGGGGATCAACTTGTTCCGGAGTTTCTTCCTCTTCTTGAAGCGGCTGGAAGTCAGGGACACACCAGTCGATTTTCGTTAAGGCACGGAAGTACATCTCTTCCGTGATAAGTTCAGACGGATCAATATTTGGGGCGAAAGTATGAGGGCGCACTGGTGGGATTAGATTGACGGTATCATAAACCGGCTGATCCACCCGCTCGTTCTGTAAATCATACCCCGGATGATACCTGGACAAGTCTGATTCGGTAGCAAGCTTGCTAGCGAGAGGACGCATCTCCTTCGTCAAGGCGTGGAGATCTTTGGCAGTAAAAGCTGATCCGTCTTCTTTAGTGTTGGGATACCCATTTAGGGCTTCTTCCGGATCAAAGTCCGGAACCCACGCTTTGGCTCTGGTAAGCGCCATGAGAGAACCGGCTCGAGCAGCAGATTTCTTCGTTTCCTCTAAACGTGCAGGCAAAACAGAAAGTTTCTCTAACGTGCCTTGGATGGTAGTGGGGGCCGGTTTATTGTAGGACATTGCGCTTATGATCCTTTGAGCGCCGGAATACAGCTGCTCGACCAGAGTATAAGACGCCTTGAGTTTCTTCCGTAAATCATCCCCAAGATGGGTGACACGGCGCCCTGCATATGATTATCACAGTTAAACCGGAACGGATTAAAGATTGCAAGGATAAAAGCAGGAGAACAGATTAAGTACTTACCGAAGACAGTAGAAGTCATCAGCTCTATTTGCCGCTTTAACCCGGTTAACTCTTGAATCACCGGATTAAGGGCTTCTTCAGCATCCTTTGCCCTCTTTTCCAGATCCTTCTTTTGTACCTCAAAGGTTGTCTGTTCCTCTTCAAAGTATTTCTTCAGCTGTTCAGCAGTCTTTAAGCTCAGCGCCAAGTCTTTCTTGGCCTTCGAAGCAGCAGACTCCGTTTCAGCAAGTCTGTTCCGGAGTTCAGTGATTTCTTCAGCCATCCGGTTCAAATTATCCTGCAATGAAAATCAAGTGAAATAAAGAGCAAAAATCAGACAAGTCTCAAGCACATAACCAAGTTATCCACTTGACACTTGGGGGCTAATGGGCAGTTGAAGCGTCAAACAGTAGCAATTCAAAGACAAGTCTCAAGCATACAAACAAGTTGTCTACTTGACACTTGGGGGCTAATGTAAGATCATTTGCTTAATCAGGAAGTACCGGTTCACCTACTAAACATAGTTAAACCGGAACTTGGGGGCTACTATGATATAGACAGAAGCACATCAAAAGCACAAATCAAAGGCAAAGGATTACCTCATACTTGTCCTTCATCATGTTAACCAAGCCCGCTTCGTAATCTCGACTAGTATGAAGCCGGTTCAAATACCCGGAATAGAGCTCCTGGGCACTCATGTCGGCAAAGCTAGACAACTCTGTACTCCATTTACCCTTTTCTTGATGCAACTTCTCCGCTTTAGCCGTATGTTTGGCTAAGACAGTGGGCTCAGCAGGAGCGATGTAAGCTGTGCCGGTTACTTGAACTTCCGGAGAAGCAGTTGTTGGTGGTGGGGTCGCAGTGTGAACCGGGCTAGTAGGAGCCGGACTAGTCCGAGGAAGATCGGCCCGGGCAGGACTTGCCGGTTCATGGACGTTCTCAGTATTGGGATTCTCAGGTGCAATAGTATGATCCATAGGAGCAGGATCTTCAAGTGGAATTGTGGTCTCGCCTTCCGGAGGGACGGTTGTATCCGGATCAACCGCCGGATCATCAGTGGCAGTCTCAACAGTTGGTTTGTTGGCTTTTGCCCTTTTGCTAGGCTTAGGCTTGCTGAAAGGAATTAGAAAGAAAAATTAGTGCTACAGAAGCAAAAGCAGTCATAAACCGGATAAGATAAAGGACTTACCTAGGGACAGTCTTCAAAACTGGGACTTGTGTGGCAGTGGATTCGCCAGAGGAAGATAAAGGAGTCTCCTGATAATCAGGGTCAGACGGTTTAAGTGGTTTGCGTATAAGCCCGGCCTTGGGATGAAGAAGAGTTGGAGAGAGTATAACCTCAGAGCGGCACCTCCGAGCCGGAGTAAGAGATATTCCGGATGATTCAACTGCAAGGCCGCTATGGCGGGTAGTCCGGCGAAGGGCTTCATGTTGCTGTTTCTTCAAAAGAAAATTGGGGTCCAATTGAGCATAAGGGTGAGAAAACTGATATTTCCGGACTGTCCGACGAATTTTTGGTGGAGGTGGTTCTGAATCTGAAGAAAGGATAGTTACCTCAATGTCTGCCGGTTTATCTCCTTTAGCCAACTCCTGTGAAAAGAAAACGTTAACACAAATCTGGATAAAAGTGAACAAACCATAGCCGGATTAACTCATACCTCAGAGTCCGAATCATCATCTTCAGCATGTGAACCAGAGCCAGTAGCCGCCTTTTTTCTTCTTGATAGCGTAAGCTTTCCGGCGTGGCTGTTTACATGTTTTCTCCTGAGGTTTCCTTTTCCAGAAAGGATCGTCGGCCTGATTCAAAAAAGAGAGTTAATTGGAAAACGGTTTATCTAGGCGGATTAAAAACATACAGAAGAGAGTGAGACTTACTGCAGGCAGCTTGTTCTTCTTATAATATGGAGCCAATCCGGTTTGACTACATTCTTCTAAGGAGACATTGAGCATCTTCTTAGCAGATTCAGTGACTTCCGATTCAGAAAGTTTGTCCTTGGAGAAACGTTGAGGATCATCCGGTTTACCAGAATATTTACACATCAGACTCGGGCGTGGACTCAGAGGAAGGATACTCCAAGAAAGCTAGCAGCGCATAAAATCAATTCTGGTTAAACCGTTGGCCATAAAGGCATTCAACCTAGCAAGTTGAGAGGCAAACCGGGGCGGCTCAGAGGAGCTGAGACGCTGCGGCAGAGGGTGATCTTCAGGAAGACGATGCTCACGGTAACCCGGCAGTGGGTTTTCCCCTTCAGGTGAAGTGTCAAGGCAATAGAACCAAGACTTATTCCAATCTTTAGGGTGTGTGCAGAGCGGCATGAGGAAAGACTGCATCCCTTCTCTTTTGGATGCTAACCCCTCCCAATTCTTGATGAGGACCGCCAGTAAACTCGGTTCGCCGGTTCAAGTGGAAGAAATCCCGGAACAAGTCAACTGATGGTTCCTCTTGCAAATACACCTCTGAGAAAACTTGAAAGTCACAGATGTTTGAAATAGAATTTGGGCCTATATCCTGAGGGTGAATCTGAAAAGTGGCAAGTACGTCCCGGAAGAACTTTGAACCGGGAGGAGAAAAACCTCGGGCCATGTGATCAAAGAAGACAATAACCTCCCCTTCTTTAGGAGCGGGGGGGCATTCATTTCCTGGGGCCCGCCATTTCAAAACTGACCGAGGGCCCAGAGTGCCAACTGATGCAGCATTGATTAAATCTTCTTCCGTGATGATGGAATGGACCCAATCACAAGCAACAAATTGTTTGGCAGACATAGTAGCAGAATGGAAGTGTTGAAAGGATAAAATATAAATTCCGGATTATTCAAGTACAGATATATAAACCGGATTGCATAATCACACCGACGGTTTAGACAAGGGACTAATGACATAGCTAACCCGGCAGTAAGCAGGAAACGCATTACCGCCGGTTCAGAAATAACAAAAGAGAGGAGCTAAACTGTCCTGTTCAGTGTCAATGCATTACAGAAGTAATATTTGACTGGCTAAACCGGAGAATATTTTACAGATTTACAAGGGTGAAGAAACAAGTTTTTACAAAACAGCTAAAGTAAGACAGATCTGAGCACTCAGGGAAAAAGAAAAACAAATGCAAGACTATTACAGGAAGAACTGCAGGGATCCTATACAGAGCGGGCAGATCTAAAAGATTGAATCTAAAACGCCGAAATCTAGGCATACGGCAGCGGAACAGAGGCAAGTTTTAAAGGCAAGATCTAAAGGTTGAAACTATTTCGAACTTGGTGCCTAGGAAGAACAGATGAAGCTTTCTCCGAGGTTTAATGGCGGAGGCGCGAGAAGAACCCTAAAGCTATAGATCTACAGCGAGGAAGTCGAAGTACCTGGAACAGCAAGAAGCGGCGGCGGAGTTTCTCCGGTCGCGCTCAGGTTGATGCAGCGGCCGGCGAAGAAGAGCTTGACGGACGACGGCGAAGAAGAGCTTGACGGACGACGGCGGAGGTTTGAGCTCGGGTGACGGAAGAAGAGAATGAACGGAAGGAGACAAGGAGGAGCGACAGCAGTATTTATAAGGGGGCAGAGATGAAACGGCAGGCGCGAGATTTGAGGAGGCAGAAGATTGGATAAAGATTCCCTCTCGCCTCGATTCTCGGGATAGCCTTTAAACAAAGGTGATAGACAGCTGCGCGCGTTAAATGCGGAGATGATGTCACGGTTAAATTAAGTGATTTTCAAGGATGACGTCATGGTCCGGTTTACAAAAATGAGAAGACACAAGAAGAGAAGATCATGCAAGACTGAGAAGATTGATGTGAACAAGTTCAAATCATTCTGGGGCCTAATGTCAGGGATATTACTAGCAGGTATAAACCGGCTAGTATAAACCGGATTATGATAATTTAGTTGTATAATTGTAATACCCAGTATGAGTTATGGCCCATGAAGGCTTAGGGCCCATGTGTAACGTTATGGTTTGTAAACCGCCTGATCATGTAACTTGGGAGATAAGGAAGAAAGAGCAAAGACCGAGGCGGACACAAGTATGAGCCGACCTCGGGACTCTGTAAACCGGACCGGGCGTCACCTCTATATAAAGGGACGACCCAGCGACGGTTCGGGCAGGAAACAACCCATCGAGACACAGGCAAGCGATCCGCTCCCTATTCATCGACGCCCAAGCAATACCAAACCAAACTAGACGTAGGATTTTACCTTCATCGAAGGGGCCGAACTAGTATAAAATCATTTGTGTCCTTTGTGTGCTTTTAACCCCTTCAAGCTAACCCGTGCGATGGTTCCATCACTAAGTCCGTTAAACCGGACATCTGCCGTGTTATTTCCACGACAGAATGCAAAGAAAGGACTGCTAGGATGCATGCTAAAAGAGAGAAATATATAAAAGCGTGTTCTTCTAGTTATCATGAAAGTAAAGATGAAGATCTGAAAGTTATTGATGTGTCCCCTATTAGATCCTTGTTTTCTAGTATGAATCTTGATAAAGATGGGATTGGAGATGAGTCGACTTTAATTAAAAGGTGTCCCAATGATTCGGAGTTTTTAGATCTTGATGCTAAAATTGTTAAAAGTGGGAGTGAAGAGATTAAAACTTTGCATAGTGATGAACCCACTACTTTGGATTTCAAGGGATTCAATTATGATAATTGCTCTTTGATTGATTGTATCTCCTTGTTGCAATCCGTACTAAACTCTTCGCATACTTATAGTCAAAATAAAGCTTTTACCAAACATATAGTTGATGCTTTGATGCAATCCTATGAAGAAAAACTTGAATTGGAAGTTTCTATCCCTAGAAAGCTTTATGATGAGTGGGAACCTACTATTAAAATTACAATTAAAGATCATGAATGCTTTACTTTGTGTGATTTTGGTGCAAGTGTTTCCACTATCCCAAAAACTTTGTGTGGTTTGCTAGGTTTCCATGAGCTTGATGATTGTTCTTTAAATTTGCATCTTGCGGATTCCACTATTAAGAAACCTATGGGAAGGATTAATGATGTTCTTATTGTTGCAAATAGGAATTATGTGCCCATAGATTTCATTGTTCTTGATATAGATTGCAATCCTTCATGTCCTATTATTCTTGGTAGACCTTTCCTTAGAATGATTGGTGCAATTATTGATATGAACTATGAAGGAAGGAAATATCAGATTCCAATTTCCGTTAATGAAAGGCATGGAACACTTTCCTAGAAAGAAAATCAAATTACCTTATGAATCTATTATGAGAGCCACTTATGGATTGCCTTCCAAAGATGGCAATACGTAGATCTATCATTGTATCGTGTCTAGCTAGGGGCGTAAAATGATAGCGCTTGTTGGGAGGCAACCCAATTATATTTTTTTTTTGTTTTTGCTTCTGTTTAGGAATAAATATTGAATCTAGCTTCTTTTTAGATGTGATTTTTTGTTTTAATTAGTGTTTGTGCCAAGTAGAAACTTTGGGAAGACTTGTGTGAAGTTTATATGATCTTGTTGTGAAAAACAGAATCGTTAGCGCTCGCTAGAATAGTCACCAGATTTTATTGGAGCATGTTATTTAGTTGATTATTTTTTTAAGATGATTAATAGACAAATTCCTCACGTTTACCAATTTATTTCAATTTTTTTGGAGTTACAGAAGTATGTGAAACTTACAGATTACTACAGGTTGTCCTGTTTTTGACAGATTCTGTTTTTCGTGTGTTGTTTGCTTATTTTGATGAATCTATGAGTAGTATTGGGAAGTATGAATCATAGAGAAGTTGCAATACAGTAGGTTTAACACCAATATAAACAAAGAATGAGTTCATTACAGTACCTTTGAGTGGTGGTTTGTTTTCTTATACTAACGGAGCTCACGAGATTTTTGTCTAAGTTTTGTGTTGTGAAGTTTTCAAGTTTCGAGTATTGCTTTGATGGACTATGGAACAAAGAGTGGCAAGAGCCTAAGCTTGGGGATTCCCAAGGCACCCCAAGGTAAAATTCAAGGACAACCAAAAGCCTAAGCTTGGGGATGCCCCGGGAAGGCATCCCCTCTTTCGTCTTCATCTATCGGTAACTATACTCGAAGCTATATTTTTATTCACCACATGATATGTGTTTTACTTGGAGCGTCATGTATAATTTGAGTCTTTGATCGTTAGTTTGCCACAATCATCATTGCTGACACACCTTTTTGAGAGAGATAAATATGGCCTAGGAATTGTTAGAACACTCTATATGCTTCACTTATATCTTTTGAGTTGAATAGTTTTTGCTCTAGTGCTTCACTTATATCTTTTAGAGCGCGGTGGTGATTTTATTTTGAAGAAATTGTTAATCTCTCATGATTCACTTATATCCTTTAGAGAGTCTATTAAAACAGCATGGTAATGGGCTTTGGCTATAAAACTAGCCTTCACATGATAGGCATCCAAGAAGAATGTAGTAAAAACTTTCATACTAAGTGCATTGAATATGATGAGAAATTGGATGCTTGATAATTGTTTTGAGATATGAGGATAGTGATATTAGAGTCATGCTAGTGTAGTTATTATGAAATTGAGAAATACTTGTGTTAAAGTTTGTGACTCCCGTAGCATGCACGTATGGTGAACCGCTATGTGATGAAGTTAGAGCATGAGGTATTTGTAAAGTGTCATCCTTTGTGTGGAGGTCGAGGGCGCGCGATGGTTAACTCCTACCAACCTCCCCCCTAGGAGCATGCGTTGATTGCTTTGTTTTGATGACTCGTAAATTTTTGCAATAAGTATATGAGTTCTTTATGACTAATGTTGAGTCCATGGATTATACGCACTCTCACCCTTCCACCATTGCTAGCCTCTCTTGTACCGCGCAACTTTCGCCGGTACCATACACCCACTATATACCTTCTTCAAAATAGCCACCATATATCTTCCTCAGAACAGCCACCATACCTACCTATCATGGCATTTCCATAGCCATTTCGAGATATATTGCCATGCAACTTTCCACCGTTCCGTCCATATATGACACGCTTCATATTGTCATATTGCCATGCATGATCATGTAGCTGACATCGTATTTGTGTCAAAGCCACCATGCATAACTTTTCATATATGTCATTCTTGATTCATTGCATCTCCCGGTACACCGCCGAAGGCATTCATATAGAGTCACACTTTGTTCTAGTATCGAGTTGTAATTCAATGTAAGTGTGATGATCATCATTATTAGAGCATTGTCCCATGTGAGGAAAGGCCAAAAAAAGGAGATGGCCCAAAAAAAATAGAGAGGGGCTAAATAAAAAAAGAGTAAGCCCCTCCAAAAAAATGAGAGAAAAGAGAGAAGGGACAATTGCTACTATCTTTTTTCCACACTTGTTCTTCAAAGTAGCACCATGTTCTTCATGATAGAGAGGCTCATGTTTAGTCACTTTCATATACTAGTGGGAATTTTCATTATAGAACTTGGCTTGTATATTCCAACGATGGGCTTCCTCAAATGCCCTAGGTCTTCGTGAGCAAGCAAGTTGGATGCACACCCACTTAGTTTCTTTTGTTGAGCTTTCATACATTTTTAGCTCTAGTGCATCCGGTGCATGGCAATCCCTACTCACTCACATTGATATCTATTGATGGGCATCTCCATAGCCCGTTGATACGCCTAGTCGATGTGAGACTATCTCCCTCCTTTTTTGTCTTCCCCACAACCACCATTCTATTCCACATAGTGCTATATCCATGGCTCACGCTCATGTATTGCATGAAAGTTGAAAGGTTTGAAAGAATAGAGTATGATAACAAGTGCTTGGCTGAAACCGGGGTTGTCCATGATATGAATATTTTGTGTGATTAAGAGGGAGCATAGCCAGACTATATGATTTTGTAGGGATAACTTTCTTTAGCCATGGTATTTGGAGAAGACATGATTGCTTTGTTAGTATGCTTGAAGTATTATTATTTCTTATGTCAATATACACTTTTGTCTTGAATCTTTCAGATCTGAACGTTCATGCCACAATTAAGAGAACTACATTGAAAATTATGTTGGTTAGCATTCCACATCAAAAATTATGTTTTTATCATTTACCTACTCGAGGACGAGCAGAAATTAAGCTTGGGGATGCTTGATACGTCTCCAACGTATCTATAATTTTTTATTGTTCCATGCTATTACTTATGATGTTTTGGGTGTTTAATGGGCTTTGTTATACACTTCGTATTATTTATGGGACTAACCTATTAACCCACAGGCCCAGTCCAGATTGTTGTTTTTTTGCCTATTTCAGGGTTTTACAGAAAAGGAATAACAAACGGACTCCAAACGGAATGAAACCTTCGGGAGAGATATTTTTGGAGCAAAATACGCACGGGATACTTGAGAATCACGGAGTAGGGCACACGTGGCATCCACGAGGGTGGGGGCGCCCCCCCCCCCTACAGGGCGCGCTCCCCTGCCTCGTGGGCCCCACGTCTGGCCCCCGGTGCCCTCCTTCCTCCTATATATACCTACGTACCCCGAAACCATTAGAGAAGGAGAAAAAAAAACCTAGTTCCACCGCCGCAACCTTCTGTACCCGTGAGATCCCATCTTGGGGCATGTTTCGGAGCTCCGCCGGAGGGGGGATCCACCACGGAGTGCTTCTAAATCATCATCATCGCCTCACCATGAGTTGTGAGTAGTTTACCACAGACCTTCGGGTCCATAGCTAGTATCTAGATGGCTTCTTCTCTCTCTTTGGATCTCAATACCAAGTTCTCCTCTGTCTTCGAGGAGATCTATTCGATGTAATCTCTTTTTGCGGTGTGTTTGTCGAGATCCGATGAATTGTGGGTTTATGATCAAGATTATCTATGAGAAATATTTGGTTCTTTTCTGAACTCTTTATGTATGATTATAATATCCTTGCAAGTCTCTTCGAAATATTGATTTGGTTTGGCCTACTAGATCTATAGTTCTTGCATTGGGAGAAGTGCTTGGCTTTGGGTTCAATCTTGCGGTGTCCTTTCCCGGTGACAGTAGGGGCAGCAAGGCACGTATTGTATGGTTGCCGTCGAGGATAAAAAGATGGGGTTTATATCATGTTATTTGAGTTTATCCCTCTACATCATGTCATCTTGCTTAAGGCGTTACCCTGTTCTTATGAACTTAATACTCTAGATGCATGCTGGATAGCGGTCGATGTGTGGAGTAATAGTAGTAGATGCAGAATCGTTTCGGTCTACTTGTCTCGGACGTGATGCCTATATATAATGATCATGCCTAGATAGTCTCATAAGTATTCGCTTTTCTATTAATTGCTCGACAGTAATTTGTTCACCCACCGTAGAATTCTGCTATCATGAGAGAATCCACTAGAGAAACCTATGGCCCCCGGGTCTATTCTCGACATATCAATCTACAATCTACTTTATTTTTATGCTTTTACTTTCTGTTCTTATATCCAAAAATATCAAACTATCATCTCTATCAGATCTCACTTTCGTAAGTGACTATAAAGGGATTGACAACCCCTTATCGCGTTGGCTGCGAAGTTCTTATTTGTTTGTGCAGGTGCGAGGGACTCGCGCATGGTCTCCTACTGGATTGATACCTTGGTTCTCAAAAACTGAGGAAATACTTACGCTACTGTGGTGCATCACCCTTTCCTCTTCGAGGGAATACAACGCAAGCTCGAGAAGTAGCAATGAGTTATGTGATTTGGTGACCGAATGTTGTTCGGAGTCCCGGATGAGTACACGTACATGACGAGGAGTCTCGTAATGGTCTAGAGGTAAAGATTGATATATAGGACGATGGTATTCGGAAACCGGAAGTGTTCTGGGGGTTACCGGGTACTTATCGGGTCACCTGAAGGAGTTTCGGGCACCCCCGGCAAAGATATGGGCTTAATGGGCCAAGTGAGGGAACACACCAGCCCACAAGGGTCTGGTGCGCCCCCTATTGGGCCATCGATATGGTGAGAAAAGGAAAGGAGAGGAGGAAAAGGAAAGTATGAAGTAGGACTCCTACTTCCTTCCCCTCCCCCCTCCTTCCTTTCCCCCTTGTCCAAACATGGCAGGGGGCGCGGCCAGGGCAGGAGCCCTAGGGCCAGCCAGCCACCTATGTGGTGAGCCAGGCTACCTCCCCTCTCGGTCCCACCTATATATATGTGGGGGGCGCCCCTAGCACAACACACCAACATCATTGTTAGCCGTGTGCGGCGCCCCCCTCCACCGTATACTCCCACGGTCATATTCTCGTAGTGCTTAGGCGAAGCCCTACGCGGACCACTTCACCATCACCGTCACCACGCCGTCGTGCTGACGGAACTCATCTACTTCCTTGACACTTTGCTGGATCAAGAGTTCGAGGGATGTCATCGAACTGAACGTGTGCAGAACTCGGAGGTGTCGTACGTTCGGTGCTTGACTGGTCGGAACGAGAAGAAGTTCGACTACATCAACCACGTTGTCAAATGCTTCCTCTTTCGGTCTATAAGGGTACGTAGACACACTCTCCCCCTCTCATTGCTATGAATCTCTTAGATAGATCTTGCGTGAGCGTAGGAATTTTTTTGAAATTGCATGCTACGTTTCCCAACACTTATGTGTTTGCTACTGCACATAGAGTAATAGGTCCCTGAAGAATCGAGGAGTTTGTTGAAAACAAAGAAGATAATCTCCCTGCATGGCAGTGAAGATTATCACTGAAGATATAGCTAACAAGGGTGACCCCTAAAAATTGCTAGAGTTGAAGCAATTGGTTCGGTGCATGTCCGAAGAAGATGGCCGCGCTCGAAGAAGAATGAAGACGAAGTGAAGACATAGCATCTGTTTTGTTGTTCTTCTTCTTTCGTTGAGTCATAGGACCACCTTACTATTAAGAGGGGTGTTGCGTTCGAAGCTTCGATTCTCTGATGCTAAACCCAAACCTATGTCAGTTGTGGGAGAAATCTCTTTGTGCTCCGGACAAATACTTATCAGCAAAAGACTGTGATCTTCTTCGCTGCGAGAGATTTGCTTCGGACCGAGGAGTTAGCTACTTGTTCCTCAAATAATGTTACCGTTGCTCCAAAAATCCGACCGTTGTGAACGTGTCGGTTGGCCATTGGCGGGACCCCATGCCTAAAATGTTCATTTCCCTTCTAGGAAGGCTGCGACTATAAATAGCCACCCCGCGCCGGCTTTTCTAGTGGCTGCTTTGTTTTGATTCTGAGAAGATTGTTGAGCAACCCACTCTCTGAGCGATTTGAGTTTAAAATCCATCGAGAGAAAACCCCTATAGACGAAGAATTAGATAGTGGTTCAGCATCACTGGAATCTAAGTTTAGTACGCTCTACCTATTACTCTTGAGAGCTGCAAACTCTCTAGACGGTTATGTGTCGGTTTCTTCAGAGACCAAGAATCATTTTGGTTCTCTTATAAGAAGTGTGTAAAGGTTTGGAGATAGCCTTCAATTATCTACCACGAGTGATTGGCATCGATTAACGAATTGATTGTCAAGGAGAATAGGGCGAAGAGAGTTTATCTTCAGTGTTAAGTCACAGCCTCTCCAACCAGATGTAGTCCTTGTGCAGAAGGACGAAGTGGTCGAACAAATACCTTGTCGCCATCGAGCTCCACTAGTCATTTCCTTCACCCTGTTTACTTGCGATGCATGTGGCTCTTGAGATCTATCACAATGCTTAGTCTAGTTTTCATTCAGTACTTGGTTTTACTTCGTTATTGTTTAGTTTTCATTCTCTTCGCTGCTGGGTTCTAAGAGATTTAAGTTTTCCGAAGAAAAATTAAAACTCCCATTCACCCCCTCTGGTAGATATACTTCGATCATACAAGATAGATTGTCATGCAACTTCCATGATCATATACATGACTTGAGCATTCATTTGCATATTGCTTTGCATGATCGTAAGATAGCGAGCATGATATTGTCATGGCTTGTCCGTTTTTTGATATCTTTGCTATGCTAGATCATTGCACATCTTGGTACACTGCCAGAGGCATTCATATAGAGTCATATTGTTCTAGGTATCGAGTTGTAATTTTGAGTTGTATGTAAATAGAAGTGTGATGATCATCATTATTCATTATTATAGCATGTCCCAGTGAGGAAAGTATGATGGAGACTATGATTCCCCCACAAGTCGGAACGAGACTCCGGACCTAAAAATGAAAAGAAAAGAAAGAAAGAAAGAAAAAAGTGAGGCCAAAAAGAGCCCAACGAAATAAAATGAAGAAGAAATGAGAGAAAAGAGAGAAGGGGCATTGCTACTATCGTTTACTACACTTGTGCGTCAAGGTAGCACCATGTTTTCATATAGAGAGCCTCCTATGCTTTTACTTTCATATACTAGTGGTAGAACTTGGCTTGTATATTCCGATGATTGGCTTCCTCAAATTCCCGAGGTCTTCGAGCAAGCAAGTTGGATGTACACCCACTTAGTTTTCAGTTTGAGCTTTCATACACTTATAGCTCTTAGTGCACCCGTTGCATGGCAATCCCTACTCCTCGCATTGATATCAATTGATGAGCATCTCCATAACCCGTTGATTAGTCGTGATGATGTGATACTATCTTTCTTTTTGTATTCTCTATATTAATGTCTACCACCACATTCTACTCCACCCATAGTGCTATATCCATGGTTTGCGCTCATGTATTGCGTGAGAGTGAAAATGTTGAAGCGCCTTAGAAAGTATGAACCAGTTGCTTGGCTGACGCCGGGGTAGTACATGATTTATACTTTGTGTTAAGAATACATAGCATGACAAGGCTATATGATTTAGTAGGGATAGCGTTATTTAGCCTTGATATTTTGAAAGACATGATTGTTTGTTGGGATGCCTGAGTATTAATGTCTTTATGTCAAATTATAGACTATTACTTTGAATCACTCATGTCTTAATATTCATGCCATGATTATTTTATATGATCAAGATTATGCTAGGTAGCATTCCACATCAAAAATTATCTTTTTTATCATTTACCTACTCGAGGACGAGCAGGAATTCAGCTTGGGGATGCTGATACGTCTCAGTTGTATCTATAATTTTTTATTGTTCCATACCAATATTATACAACTTTCACATACTTTTGGCAACATTTTATATGATTTTTTGGGACTAACATATTGATCCAGTGCTAAGTGTTAGTTCCTGTTTGTTGCATGTTTTTTGTTTCGTAGAATGTCCATGTCAAACAAAATCCAAACACGATATTTTTTTGGAATATATGTGCTTTTTGGGAGTTGGAATCAACACAAATGGAGGCCCACAACCTCCACTAGATAGGAGGGCGCGGCATCACCCCCTGGCATGCGGTGGTGCCTCGTGGACACCCTGATGACCCACAAGTGTAGGGGATCTATCGTAGTCCTTTCGATAAGTAAGAGTGTCGAACCCAACGAGGAGCAGAAGGAAATGATAGGCAGTTTTCAGTAAGGTATTTTCTGCAAGCACTGAAATTATAGATAACAGATAGTTTTGTGATAAGATAATTGGTAGCAAGTGACAAACGGTAAAAGTAAATAGGTGCAGCAAGGTGGCCCAATCCTTTTTGTAGCAAAGGATGGGCCTGGACAATCTCTTATGCAAGGTAAAGCGCTCCCGAGGACATATGGGAATTATCGTCAAGCTAGTTTTCATCACGATCATCTGATTCGCGTTCGGTACTTTGATAATTTGGTATGTGGGTGGACCGGTGCTTGGGTGCTGCCCTTACTTGGACAAGCCTCCCACTTATGATTAACCTCTAATGCAAGCATCCGCAACTACAAAAGAAGTATTAAGGTAAAAACCTAACCATAGCCTGAAACATATGGATCCAAATCAGCCCCTTACGAAGCAACACATAAACTAGGGTTTAAGCTTCTGTCACTCTGGCAACCCATCATCTACTTATTACTTTGCAATGCCTTCCTCTAGGCCCAAATAATGGTGAAGTGTCATGTAGTCGATGTTCACATGACACCACTAGAGGAGAGACAACATACATCTCATCAAAATATCGAGCGAAGACCAAATTCACATGACTACTAATAGCAAGACTTCTCCCATGTCCTCAGGAACAAAAGTAACTACTCACAAGACATAATATTGTTCATGGTCAGAGGGGTATTAATATGCATAATAGATCTGAACATACGAACTTCCACCAAATAAACCAACTAGCATCAACTACAAGGAGTAATCAACACTACTAGCAACCCACAGGTGCCAATCTGAGGTTTGGATACAAAGATTGGATACAAGAGATGAACTAGGGTTTGAGAGGAGATGGTGCTGGTGAAGATGTTGATGAAGATAGCCCTCCCCAATATGGGAGAGTTGTTGGTGATGACGGCGGTGACGATTTCTCCCTTCCGGAGGGAAGTATCCCCGGCAGAACAGCTCTGCCGGAGCCCTAGATTGGTTTCCGCCTCGGTTCCGCCTCGAGACAGCGGCGTCTGGTCCTGAAAGCCTCCTTATGATTTTTTCCAGGTCAAAACGCTTCATATAGGAGAAGATGGGCACCTGGGGCCCACTAGCTGGCCCTCGAGGCAGGGGGCGTGCCCCCCACCCTCGAGGCCAGCCAGTGGCCCCTCTCGTGGGTTTCTTTCGCCAGATATTTTTTATACTTTCCAAAAAAATGTCCTGTGGAGTTTCGGGGCTTTTGGAGTTGTGCAGAATAGGTTTCCAAAGTTTGCTCCTTTTCCAGCCCAGAATTCCAGCTGCCGGCATTCTCCCTCTTCATGTAAACCTTGTAAAATAAGAGAGAAAAGGCATAAGTATTGTGACAAAACATGTATGAACAACCCATAATGCAATAAATATCGACTTATAAGCATGATGCAAGATGGACGTATCACACCTCGTAACTCGGTTGGGGCTCTTCTTCGGGCGCAAGAAAGATATTTTATGGAAAAAATTGTGTAAAAATTTCAACCCAATCGAAGTTACGGATCTCCGGGAATTTAAGAAATGGTGAAAGGCCGGATCTCGGGGTTGCGAAAGAGAAGAGAAAGAGAGAGAGATCCAATCTAGGAGGGGCTCTCGCCCCTCCGCCGCCATGGAGGCCATTGACCATAGGGGAAACCCTCCTCCCATATAGGGAGGAGGCCAAGGAAGAAGAAGGAGGAGGGGGGCTCTCCCCCCTCTCTCCAGGTGGCGCCAGAGTGCCGCCGGGGCAAGGATTGTGACAGCGATCTACATCAACAATCTTGCTACTGTCAACACCAACTTTCTCCCCCTCTATGAAGTGGTGTAACCTCTATATTCCCGTTGTAATTCTCTACTTAAACATGGTTCTCAACACTATATATTATTATCTAATGATATGTGGTTATCCTATGATGTTTGATTGGGTCTATTTTGTCCTATGGGCTAATAGACGACCGTGGTTGGTTTGAGTGTATATTTTATTATGGTGTTGTCCTACGGTGCCTGATACGTCTCCAACGTATCTACTTTTTCAAACCCGTTTGACCTTGTTTTGGACTCTAACTTGCATGATTTGAATGGAACTAACCCGGACTGACGTTGTTTTCAGCAGAATTGCCATGGTGTTGTTTTTGTGCAAAAATAAAAAGTTCTCGGAATGACCTAAAAATCTACGGAGAATTATTTTGGAAAGTTCATGGTGATTTATATCATACTCATGCTTGCATTCATTGTTAATTAATTTTAATGCATGTTCATGACCGTTGTCGCTCTCAGCTGGTCGCTCCCCACTCTCTTTCTAGCCTTCACCTATACTAAGCGGGAATACTGCTTGTGCATCCACTTCCATAAACCCCAAAGTTACCCCAATGAGTCCACCATACCTTCCTATACGCGGTATTTACCGGTCGTTCCAAGTAAATTTGTATGTGCCAAACTCTAAACCTTCAAATGAAATTCTGTTTTGTATGCTCGAACAGCTCATGTATCAACTAGGGTTGTCTATATCTTCCATGCTAGGTAGGTTATTCTCACAATGAGTGGACTCCACTCATCATTCATGAGAAAATGGCTGGTAATTGGGATGCCCAGTCCCATGCTCAAAATCATAATAATTAAACAAAACTGTCCCAGGGCTGTTGTTGGTTTGGACGGTACCCGTTGTTTCGGACCAGCCGTGGAGTGTGCTTGTTGGTGGTTGGGGGAGTATAAACTTTACCATTCTGTTTGGGAACCTCCTATAATGTGCGTAGCATGGGAGATATCGAGATTATTGGTTGTTATGTTGACAATGAGAGTATACCGCTCAAAATGTTATTCATCTCTATTTTAAAATTGAGCTCTGGCACCTCTACAAATCCCTGCTTCCCTCTGCGAAGGGCCTATCTATTTACTTTTATGCAGAGTCATCATCTTCTTATAAAAGAGCACCAGTAGGAGAGCACCTCTGTCATTTGCATGTATTACTATTAATTTGCATTGAGTATGATCATGACTGGATCTATTTTACCATGAATTACAATGTCTAGTCGGTCCTTGATCTTTAAAGGTGCTCTGCATTTATGTTTTGTGGTCTCAGAAAGGGCTAGCGAGATACCATCCTGTTATATCATATCATGATTGTTTTGAGAAAGTGCTGTCATCCGAGGTTTATTATTATTGCTTGCTAGTTGGTTATGCCATTGATATGAGTAGACTTGAGACCTCAAAGTTATTGTGAATGTGGTTAGTTCATGATTTTGCTGAAAACCTGAATATTGGCTTACATATTTACAACAACAAGAGCAAACAGAGTTTGTCAAAGTTTTTCTTTTTCACTTTCAGTTTATCAACTGAATTGCTTGAGGACAAGCAAAGGTTTAAGCTTGGGGGAGTTGATACGTCTCCAACGTATCTACTTTTTCAAACCCTTTTGCCCTTGTTTTGGACTCTAACTTGCATGATTTGAATGGAACTAACCCGGACTGACACTGTTTTCAGCTGAATTGCCATGGTGTTGTTTTTGTGCACAAATAAAAAGTTTGCGGAATGACCTGAAAATCTACGGAGAATTATTTTGGAAAGTATAAAAAATACCTGCGGAAAGATCCAGACCAGGGGGGCCACACCCTGTCCACGAGGGTGGGGGCGCGCCCCCTCCCCCTCGGCATGCCCCCCTACCTCGTGGGCCCCCTGACGCTCCACCGACGTATCTCCGGATCCCATATATTCACTTTTGGGGAGAGAAAAATCAGAGAGGAAGAATTGTCGCGTTTTACGATACGAAGCCGCCGCCAAGCCCTAATCTCTCTTGGGAGGGCTGATCTAGAGTCCGTTCAGGGCTCCGGAGAGTGGAGATCGTCGCCATCGTCATCATCAACCTTCCTCCATCACCAATTCCATGATGCTCACTGCCGTGCGTGGGTAATTCCATCGTATGCTTGGTGGACGGTGATGGGTTGGATGGGATCTATCATGTAATCAAGTTAGTTTTGTTAGGGTTTGATCCCTAGTATCCACTATGTTCTGAGATTGATGTTGCTATGACTTTGCTATGCTTAATGCTTGTCACTAGGGCCCGAGTGCCATGATTTCAGATTTGAACCTATTATGTTTCCATGGATATGTGTGTGTTCTTGATCCTATCTTGCAAGTCTGTAGTCACCTACTATATGTTATGATCCGGCAACCCCGAAGTGACAATAATCGGGACCACTCCCGGTGATGACTGTAGTTTGAGGAGTTCATGTATTCACTATGTGTTAATGCTTTGGTCCGGTACTCTATTAAAAGGAGGCCTTAATATCCCTTAGTTTCCAATAGGACCCTGCTACCATGGGAGGGTAGGAAAAAAGATGTCATGCAAGTTCTTTTCCATAAGCACGTATGACTATATTCGGAATACATGCCTACATTACATTGATGAACTGGAGCTAGTTCTGTGTCACCCTAGGTTATAACTTTTACATGATGAATTGCATCCGACATAATTTCCCATCACCGATCCAATGCCTACGAGCTTTTCACATATTGCTTGTTGCTTATTTACTTTCCCGTTGCTACTATTACAAAAACTACAATAAACACTACCGTTACTTTTATTGCTGCTACCGCTATCTCCATATTACTTTGCTACTAAACTACCTTGTTGCTGATACTAAGTTTCCAGGTGTGGTTGAATTGACAACTCAGTTGCTAATAGTTAAGAGTATTCTTTGGCTCCCCTTGTGTCGAATCAATAAATTTGGGTTGAATACTTTACCCTCGAAAACTGTTGCGATCCCCTACACCTGTGGGTTATCAGTGCCCTCTGTGTCGTGCAAATGTGAGGGGTCCCCACTGTAGAGTGTTGCAATATGTTCATGATTCACCTATAGTGGGTGGCTAGAGTGACAGAAACTTACGCCCGAGTAAGGGGGTTGTTGCGTATGGGAGCAAAGAAGACTTCATACTTAAGGCTATGGTTGGGTTTTACCTTAATGATCTTTTGTAGTTGCGGATGCTTGCTAGAGTTCCAACCATAAGTGCATATGATCCAAGTATGTAAAGTATGTTAGCTCATGCCTCTCCCTCATATAAAATTGCAATAATGATTAGCGTTCTAGTTATCGATTGCCTAGGAACAAATCTTTCTTTTGTGTTACAAAAAGCTTTCACTACACTACTAAGTTTATTATCTTCTAATTTATTCTTAGTTTTATTCACGCAAAGTACTTCTAGTTTTATTCTTGGTCTAGGTAAAGCAAACGTTAAGTGTGCGTAGAGTTGTATCGGTGGTCGATAGAACTTGAGGGAATATTTGCTCTACCTTTAGCTCCTCGTTGGGTTCGACACTCTTACTTATTGAAAAAGGCTACAAACGAACCCCTATACTTGTGGGTTATCACTGCCCTCTGAGGCCTCCCCTGTTTTCTCTGTACTACAACCCCAGTGGTAGTACCACTGGGGCAAGTGGTAGTACCGCTCCGGCGGCACTACTGGCTCGAGGACTCGCTCCTTTGCACTGCACTACCGCCCGGGTGGTAGTACCGCTCACCTGAGCAGTAGTACCACGTGGTGCAGGCTGAACACATGATAACGGTTGGATTTTTTTTCCACTATATAGAGGGGGGTCTTCTTCCCCAAGAAGACTTACCTCCTCCTCCCACACTCCATTGTTGCTCCAAAGCTCATTTTCTCCCAATATCTCTCCCTAGCCAATCAAACTTGTTCATTTTCTGGGGATTGGCTGACAATGCCCCGGTCTACACTTCCACCAACAGAAATTTGATTCCCCCCACTAATCCCTTGCGGATCTTGTTACTCTTGGGTGTTTGAGCACTCTAGATGGTTGAGGTCACCTCGGAGCCACATTCCATTGTGGTGATGCTTTGTGGTGGTGTTGGGAGCCTCAAATTCGGTTGTGGAGAGAGCCCCAACCTTGTTTGTAAAGGTCCAATCACCGCCTTCAAGGACACCACTAGTGGAATCACGACATCTCGTGTTGTGTGAGGGAGTGAGGAGAATACGGTGGCCTAGTGGCTTCTTAGGGAGCATTGTGCCTCCACACCGCTCCAGCGGAGACGTACTTACCCTCAAAGGGAAGGAACTTCGATAACACATCCTCGTCCCCACCAGATCCACTTGTGGTTATCTCTTACCTTTACTTTGCGCAAGCTATCATTGTGTTGTATCCTTTGCTGGCTCTTGTTGTTGTTGTTAGCACCATATAGGTTGCTCACCTAGGTGCACATCTAGACAACCTATTTGTTGCTAAACCTAATTTGTTAAGAAAAGCTAAAAATTGGTAGTTGCCTATTCACCCCCCTCTAGACAACCATATTGATCCTTTCAACATGTTCATGATCAAGTTGCTTAAAATTCATAATCTAATTTCTTAGAGAAATAATTTTTGCGAGAGGAAAATACTTGGTAATAAAAGCATCTTTACACCTATCCTAGTAATCAATAGTATTTTGAGGAAAAGATTAAAACCAAGTTTTAGCACTATCTCGTAGCGAGGACGGAAATAATTTTAATTAAAAATTATCATTATCCACATACTTTTGCTTTTGCATATCGCACAATTCAACGAAAGTGTTTAGATGGGATGCGGCATTTTCATGAGGACTACTAGAAAATTATCTTCCATAACAAGATTTAGCAAAGCAGCATCAATATCACACGACTTCGCACTAGTGGTGGGAGGAGAAATTGGTGTACTAATAAAATTATCATTATTAGTATTGGAAAAGCCACACAACTTGATATTTTCTTGAGATATTATAGCAACCTCAAGCAAGCAAACAATGAAAATGCAAACGAAAATGTTTTTGTGTTTTTGTGAAAACATTTTAGAAGTGTGAGAGATGAAAACGAGAGGCAAATGGAAAATGAAAGTAAATGCATGGAGATGAAAGTTTATGCGATGACACTTGATAGGTTTTGGTGACGTCTCCCCGGCAACGGCGCCAGAAATTCTTACTGCTACTTGTGACCTACATTGGGATTTCTTCGAAGAGGAGAGGTTGGTGCTGCAGAGTAGAAATAAGTATTTCCCTCAGTTAAGAACCAAGGTTGTCAATCCAGTAGGACAACCACGCAAGACCTCGTTAACAACACCTACACACAAAATAACAAATACTTGCACCCATCGCAAACAAGGGGTTGTCAATCCCTTGGCCGTTAATTGCAAGGATCAAGTCTCGTAGTGATAGATAGATAAACAAAGAAACAAAATAAAATAATGGTAAATAAATTGCAGCAAGGTATTTTTGGATTTTGTGTATGATAAAGATAGACCCGGGGCCATAGTTTTCACTAGAGGCTTCTCTCTCAAAAAAAGCATACAATGGGTAAACAAATTACTGCTTGGCAATTGATACAAAAGCGCATAGTTATGATGATATCCAAGGCAATGATCATGTATATAGGCATCACGCCTGATACAAGTAGACCGACTCCTGTCTGCATCTACTACTATTACTCCACACATCAACCGCTATCCAGCATGCATCTAGATTATTAAGTTCATAAAGAACAGAGTAATGCCTTAAGCAAGATGACATGATGTAGACAACGTAAATCCAATCAATATGAATAAACCGCATTGTTTCCCCCTTAATGGAAACAATACAAATGTGTGTCTTGTCCCTTTCTGTCACTGGGATATAGATCACCGCAAGATTGAACCCATCACAAAGCACCTACCATTGCAAGATAAATCAATCTAGTTGGCCAAACCAAACAGATAGATCGGACAGAAATACAAAGCTATAACAATAATGGATAAAAGAGTTCACAGAAGACTCAGATAATACTCATAGATAATCTCATCATAAGCCCACAATTCATCAGATCCCAACAAACACACCGCAAAAGAAGATTACATCGAATAGATCTACAAGAATATCAAGGAGAACATTGTATTGAAGATCAAAGAGAGAGAAGAAGCCATCTAGCTACTAGTTATGGACCTGTAGGTCCATTGTAAACTACTCGCACATCATCGGAAGGGCAGCAAGGTTGATGTAGAAGCTCTCCGCAGTTGATTCCCCCTCCAGGAGTGTACCAAAAAAGGCCTCCAGATGGGATCGCTCGAGAACAAAAACTTGCGGCGATTGAAAAAGTATTTTGGGTGGCTCTCTGTTGGTTTCTCGATTTTAGAGAAATTATAGAGTTGGAATTAGGTCAGACGGAGGAACGAGGGGCCCACAAGTTACTTGGGCGCACCCAAGTGCCTTGTGGCCCACTCCTTCGTCTTCTGGACTCCTTTTGAAGCTTCCTTGGTCTCTTATGTCCAGAAAAAAATTGTCAAAAAGTTTCATGGCATTTGGAATTCGTTTGGTACAGAATTTGTGGAAAACCAAAAATAGGCAAAAGAAAAACCAACAACTGACACTTGGCACTAAGTTAATAGGTTAGTCCCAAAAAAGATATTATATTGCGTATAAAACATTTAAGGTTGATACCATAATCGCATGGTACAATCAAAAATTATAGATACGTTGGAGACCTATCATGCTTCCTGTCCGAAGTGGTCAGCCCCACTCCGGAGCATCAGTGCACGCATTCATGCCTGCCAGAGCGGATGCGACTGCTAACTAGCGCCAGCATTTAAGTGGCGCCCTGGCCAAGGGAGCCCAGCCCGCGCCGCTTCCTGGTGCAGGCATTTGTTGCGCATTCATACGACGCAACGGCCGCCAGTTGGCCCATCTACCGCCCACATTGATGGCACGTGGTTGCTGAGGAGTCTCCTCCTACGCCACCCGTTCGTCCCTTTTCCGCCCACCATTGCTATATAAACCGTTGCCCCAGCCATAGCCGCAGACACTGCCTCTGATCCCTCTCTGCACCACTCCAACCATGGATCCCTCCCTGATACATCTCCGTCGTATCTATACTTTTTTGATTGTTCCATGCCAATATTCTACAACTTTTACATACTTTTGGCAACTTTTTATACTATTTTTGGGACTAACATATTGATCCAGTGCCAGTTCATGTTTGTTGCATGTTTTTTTTCGCAGAATATCCATATCAAATGGAGTCCAAACGGGATAAAAACGTACAGAGATTTTTTTTGGAATATATGTGAATTTTGGGAAGTGGAATCAACGCGAGACGATGCCCGAGGGGGCCACGAGGAAGGGGGCATGCCCTAGGGGGTGGGCGCGCCCCTGACCCTCGTGGCCACCCCGTAAGGTGGTTGGTGCCCTTCTTTCTCCGCAAGAAAGCTAGTATCCAGATAAAAATCATGTCAAAAATTCAGCCCAATCGGAGTTACGAATCTCTGGGAATATAAGAAACGGTGAAAGGCCAGAATCTGGGAACGCAGAAACAGAGAGAGACAGATAGAGAGAGATCCAATCTCGGAGGGGCTCCACCACCATGGAGGCCATGGACCAGAGGGGAAACCCTTCTCACACCTAGGGAGAAGGCCAAGGAAGAAGGAGAAGGAGGGGGGCTCTCTCCCCCTCACTTCCGGTGGGGCCGGAGTGCCACCGGGGCCATCATCGTGTGACGGCGATCTACACCAACACCTCTGTCATCTTCACCAACATCTTTATCACCTTCCCCCATCTATCTACAGCGGTCCACTCTCCCGCAACCCGCTGTACCCTCTACTTGAACATGGTGCTTTATGCTTCATATTATTATCCAATGATGTGTTGCCATCCTATGATGTGTGAGTAGATTGTCATTGTCCTATCGGTAAATGGTGAATTGCTATGATTGGTTTAAATTGCTTGTGGTTATGTTACTGTCCTTTGGTGCCCATCATATGAGCGCGCGCGTGGATCACACCATAGGGTTAGTTATATGTTGATAGGACTACGTATTGGAGGGCAAGAGTGACAGAAGCTCCAACCTAGCGTAGAAATTGATGCATACGGGATTGAAGGGGGGCCAATATATCTTAATGCTATGGTTGGGTTTTACCATAATGAACGTTAGTAGTTGCGGATGCTTGCTAATAGTTCCAATCATAATTGCATAGAATTCCAAGTCAGGGATGACGAGCTAGCAGTGGCCTCTCCCACATAAAACTTGCTATCGGTCTAGTAACGTAGTCAATTGCCTAGGGGCAATTTCGCAGCTCCTACCACCACTTTTCCACACTCACTATACTAAATTTATTGTTTCTTTATCTAAACAGTCCCTAGTTTATATTTACGTGTTCTTTATATTCTTGCAAACCTATCCCACAAATACTACAAAGTACTTCTAGTTTCATACTTGTTCTAGGTAAAGTAAACGTCAAGCGTGCGTAGAGTTGTATCGGTGGTCGATAGAACTTGAGGGAATATTTGTTCTACCTTTAGCTCCTCGTTGGATTCGACACTCTTACTTATCGAAAGAGGCTACAACTGATCCCCTACACTTGTGGGTTATCAAGACCTTTTTCTGGCGCCGTTGCCGGGGAGCAATAGCGTGGGGTGAATATTGTCGTGTGTGCTTGTTTGCTTTATCACTAAGTAGATTTTATTTGTTGTTCTAAGTTGTTCTCTATGTTTAGTTATGGATAGGGAACATGAAATACCAAAAAGTTTAGGTGTACTTGCTACTCATGGAGATGGGGAACCTCCTAAAACCCTCGATGCTCATTATGTGAAAGATATTATGTACTACTTTGGTAATCCTGAGAAAACCCCATTCAACTACATAATGGGAGTAATGTCGGATCAATGTGAATACTTTAGGGATTATCGCTTGACACAAAAAGGGAAACTATTATGGGATAAAATTTATATGTTGCATTGGTATGCTCGGTGATACGTCCATTTTGCATCATGCTTATATGTTGATATTTATTGCATTATGAGCTGTTCATACATGTTTTGTCACAATACTTATGCCTTTTCTCTCTTATTTTACAAGGTTTACATGAAGAGGGAGAATGCCGGCAGCTGGAATTCTGGGCTCGAAAAGGAGCAAACTCTGGAAACCTATTCTGCACAACCCTAAAAGCCCTGAAACTCAACAGAACATCGTTTCGGAAAATATAAAAATATCTGGCGAAAGAAACCCATGAGAGGGTGGGGGCGTGCCCCCCTTCCCAGGGCACGCCCCCTACCTCGAGGGCCAGCCGGCAGGGCCTCGATGCCCATCTTCTCTTATAGGAGGTGTTTTTGACCTGGAAAAAATCAGAAGGAGGCTTTCGGGACCAGACGCCACCGTCTCGAGGCGGAAACCAATCTAGGGCTCCGGCAGAGCTGTTTTGCCGGGGATACTTCCCTCCGGTAGTTGGAAATCGTCACCGCCGTCATCACCAACAACTCTCCCATCTTGGGGAGGCCTATCTTCATCAACATCTTCACCAGCACCATCTCCTCTCAAACCCTAGTTCATCTCTTGTATCCAATCTTTGTACCCAAACCTCAGATTGGTACTTGTGGGTTGCTAGTAGTGTTGATTACTCATTGTAGTTGATGCTAGTTGGTTTATTTGGTGGAAGATCATATGTTCAGATCCATTATGCATATTAATACCCCTCTGATCATGAACAATATTATGTCTTGTGAGTAGTTTCTTTTGTTCCTGAGGACATGGGAGATGTCTTGCTATTAGTAGTCATGTGAGTTTGGTCTTCGTTCGATATTTTGATGAGATGTATGTTGTCTCTCCTCTAGTGGTGTCATGTGAACGTTGACTACATGACACTTCACCATTATTTGGGCCTAGAGGAAGGCATTGGGAAGTAATAAGTAGATGATGGGTTGCCAGAGTGACAGAAGCTTAAACTCTAGTTTATGTGTTGCTTCGTAAGGGGCTGATTTGGATCCATATGTTTCAGGCTATGGTTAGGTTTACCTTAATACCTCTTTTGTAGTTGCGGATGCTTGTATTAGAGGTTAATCATAAGTGGGAGGCTTGTCCAAGTAAGGGCAGCACCCAAGCACCGGTCCACCCACATACCAAATTATCAAAGTACCGAACGTGAATCAGATGATCATGATAAAAACTAGCTTGACGATAATTCCCATGTGTCCTCGGGAACGCTTTACTTTATATAAGAGTTTGTCCAGGCTTATCCTTTTCTACAAAAAGGATTGGGCCATCTTGCTGCACCTTATTTACTTTTACCGTTTGTCACTTGCTATCAATTACCTTATCACAAAACTATATGTTACCTATAATTTCAGTGCTTGCAGAAAATACCTTACCGAAAACTGCCTATCATTTCCTTCTGCTCCTCATTGGGTTCGACACTCTTACTTATCGAAAGGACTACGATAGATCCCCTACACTTGTGGGTCATCAAGACTCTTTTCTGGCGCCGTTGCCGGGGAGTGAAGCGCCTTTGGTAAGTGGAATTTGGTAAGGAAAAAATTTATAGTGTGCTGAAATTTATTATCACTTGTTACTATGGCTCAAAATCCTTTGAGGGGCTTGTTCGGGGTATCTTCACCCCGAGCAGAAGAGCAAAGAGTTTCTCCTCAACCTACTGCACCTATTGAAAATGTTTGCTTTGAGATTCCTTCAGGTATGATAGAAAAACTGCTTGAAAATCCCTATACAGGAGACGGAACACTTCACCCCGATTTACATCTAATCTATGTGGATGAAGTTTGTGGATTGTTTAAGCTTGCAGGTATGCCCAAGGATGTTATCAAGAAGAAGGTCTTCCCTTAATCTTTGAAGGGAGATGCATGGACATGGTTTAGGCTATGCGATGATATGGGATCATGGAACTATAATCGTCTGAAGTTGGAATTTCATGAGAAGATCTACCCTATGCACCAGGTTCATCGTGATCGCAATTATATATATAATTTCTGGCCTCGCGAAGGAGAAAGCATTGCTCAAGCTTGTGGGAGCCTTAAGTCAATGTTATATTCATGCCCCAATCATGAGCTCTCAAGAGAAGTGATTATTCAAAAAAATTATGCTCCGCTTTCTCATAATAATCGCTCCATGCTCGATACTTCTTGTTCTGGCTCTTATATGATGAAGACTATTGACTTCAAATGGGATTTATTGGAAAGAATTAAGCGCAACTCTGAATATTGGGATCTCGACGAAGGTAAGGAGTCAGGTATGACCCCTAAGTTTGATTGTGTTAAAGCTTTTATGGATACCAGTGTTTTCCGTGAGTTTAGCACTAAATATGGACTTGACTCGGAGATAGTAGCTTATTTCTGTGAATCCTTTGCTACTCATCTTGATCTCCCCAAGGAGAAGTGGTTTAAATACCATCCCCCTATTGAAGTAAAAGTAGTTGAACCTATTAAAGTTAAAGAAAAGACTATCACTTATAATGTTGATCCTGTTATTCCTACCGCTTATATTGAGAAACCACCTTTCCCCGTTAGGATAAAGGATCATGCTCAAGCTTCAACTGTAATTCGTAAGAGTAATACTAGAACACCTGCACCCTCTGAGCAAATTAAAGTTGAACCTAGTGTTGCTATGGTTAAAGATATCTTGGTGGAAGATTTAGATGGACATGTTATTTATCTCCAAGAAGAGTCTGCTAGAATAGCCAAACCCAATGCTAGGAATAAACATAAACTTGTTGTAGGCTTGCCTGTCATCTCTATTAAGATAGGGGATCATTGCTATCATGGTTTATGTGACGTAGGTGCTAGTGCGAGTATTATCCCTCTTGGTCTGTACAACGAAATTATGCATGATATTGCACCTATTGAGTTAGAAGGGATTGATGTTACTATTAAGCTTGCCAGTAGAGATACTATTTCACCAGTTGGGATTGTTAGAGATATTGAAGTCTTGTGTGGGAAGGTTAAATAGCTTGCTGATTTTCTTGTTCTTAGTTCCCCACAAGATGCATTCTGCCCCATTATATTTAGTAGACCCTTCTTGAATACTGTTAATGCCAAGATAGACTGCGTTAAAGATATTGTCACTGTTGGATTAGGGGATATGTCTCATGATTTTAACTTTGCTAAATTCCGTAGACAACCCCTTGAAATGGCACCACCCAGTAAGGATGAAATTATTGGTCTTGCTTCTATTGTCGTGCCACCTAATGATCCTTTATAACAATACTTGCTAGACCATGAAAATGATATGCATATGAATGAGAGAAGGTAAATAGATGAAATATTCTTTAAACAGGGACCCGTATTGAAAAACAACTTGCCTGTTGAAATCCTAGGGGATCCTCCTCCACCCAAGGGTGATCCCGTGTTTGAACTTAAACCTTTGCCTGGTAATCTTAAGTATGTTTATCTTGATGAAAAGAAGATATATCATGTTATTATCAGTGCTAACCTTTCAGAGCAGGAAGAAGAAAAGTTATTGAAAACTCTGAAGAAGCACCGTGCTGCTATTGGATATACTCTGGATGATCTTAAGGGCATTAGTCCCACTATATGCCAACACAAGATCAAATTGGAAGAAAATGCTAAACCAGTTATTGATCATCAACGACGATTAAATCCTAAGATAAAAGAAGTGGTAAGAAAGGAAATACTAAAGCTTCTAGAGGCAGGTATTATCTATCCAGTTGCTGATAGCCAGTGGGTAAGTCATGTCCATTGTGTTCCTAAGAAAGGAGGTATGACTGTTGTCCCTAATGATAAAGATGAATTGATCCCGCAAAGAATAGTTACAGGTTATAGGATGGTAATTGATTTCCGTAAGTTAAATAAAGCCACTAAGAAAGATCATTACCCCTTGCCATTTATTGATCAAATGCTAGAAAGGTTATCCAAACATACTCATTTCTGCTTTCTAGATGGTTATTCTGGTTTCTCACAAATACCTGTGTCAAAAGGGGATCAAGAAAAGACCACCATTACTTGTCCTTTCGGTACCTTTGCTTATAGACATATGCCTTTTGGTTTATGTAATGCATCTGCTACCTTTCAAAGATGCATGATGGCTATATTCTCTGATTTTTGTGAAAAGATTGTTGAGGCTTTCATGGATGATTTCTCCGTTTACGGAACTTCTTTTGATGATTGCTTAAGCAACCTTGATCGAGTTTTGCAGAGATGTGAAGACACTAACCTTGTCTTGAGTTGGGAGAAGTGCCACTTTATGGTTAATTAAGGCATTGTCTCGGGACATAAAATTTCTGAAAGAGGTATTGAAGTTGACAAAGCTAAAAATGATGCTATTGAAAAGATGCCATGCCCAAAGGACATCAAAGGTATACGAAGTTTCCTTGGTCATGCCGGGTTTTATAGGAGGTTCATAAAGGACTTCTCCAAAATCTCCAGGCCTCTGACTAATCTCTTACAAAAAGATATTCCTTTTGTCTTTGATGATGATTGTCTAGAAGCATTTGAAATACTTAAGAAAGCATTGATCTCTGCACCTATTGTCCAGCCTCCTGACTGGAATTTACGATTTGAGATTATGTGTGATGCTAGTGACTATGCTATAGGAGCTGTTCTAGGGCAAAGAGTTGATAAGAAATTGAATGTTATCCAGTATGCTAGTAAAACTCTAGATAGTGCCCAAAGAAATTATGCTACTACTGAGAAAGAATTTTTAGCAGTTGTGTTTGCTTGTGATAAGTTTAGAACCTATATTGTTCATTCTAAAGTAACTATTCACACTGATCATGCTGCTATCAAATACCTCATGGAAAAGAAAGATGCTAAACCTAGACTTATTAGATGGGTTCTCTTGCTGCAAGAATTTGACTTGCATATTATTGATAGAAAGGGAGCTGAGAACCCCGTAGCAGATAACTTGTCTAGGCTAGAGAATGTACTTGATGACCCACAACCCATTGATGATAACTTTCTTGATGAACAATTAGCTGTCATAAGTACTTCTCGTACTGCTCCATGGTATGCTGATTATGCTAATTATATTGTTGCTAAGTTTATACCTCCTAGCTTCACATACCAGCAAAAGGAAAAGTTCTTCTATGATTTGAGACATTACTTCTAGGATGACCCACGTCTTTATAAAGAAGGAGTAGATGGTATTATTAGACGTTGTGTACCTGAGCATGAACAAGAACAGATCCTATGCAAGTGCCACTCCGAAGCTTATCGAGGACACCATGCGGGAGATAGAACTGCACACAAGGTATTGCAATCCGGTTTTTATTGGCCTACTCTCTTCAAGGATGCCCGTAAGTTTGACTTATCTTGTGATGAATGTCAAAGAATTGGTAATATTAGTAGACGTCAAGAAATGCCTATGAATTATCCACTTGTTATTGAACCATTTGATGTTTGGGGCTTTGATTATATGGGACCTTTTCCTGCCTCTAATGGGTACACACATATTTTAGTTGTTGTTGATTACGTTACTGAGTGGGTAGAAGCTATTCCAACTAGTAGTGCTGATCATAACACCTCTATTAAGATGCTTAAGGAAGTTATTTTCCCGAGGTTTGGAGTCCCTAGATATCTAATGACTAATGGTGGTTCACACTTTATTCATGGTGCTTTCCGTAAGATGCTTGCTAAATATGATGTCAACCATAGAATTGCATCCCCCTATCACCCACAGACTAGTGGTCAAGTAGAACTAAGTAATAGGGAGTTGAAACTAATCTTGCAAAAGACAGTTAATAGGTCTAGAAAGAATTGGTCCAAGAAACTTGATGATGCATTATGGGCCTATAGAACTGCATACAGAAATCCTATGGGTATGTCTCCATATAAGATGGTATATGGAAAAGCTTGTCACTTACCTCTTGAGTTATAACATAAGGAATATTGGGTTGTTAAAGAGCTCAACTATGATTTCAAACTTGCCGGTGAGAAGAGGCTATTTGACATTAGCTGCCTTGATGAGTGGAGAACCCAGGCCTATGAGAATGCCAAGTTATTTAAAGAAAAGGTTAGAAGATGGCATGGCAAAAGAATACAAAAGCGTGAGTTTAACGTAGGTGATTATGTCTTGCTATTCAACTCTCGTTTAAGATTTTTTGCAGGAAAACTTCTCTCCAAGTGGGAAGGTCCTTACGTTATCGAGGAGGTCTATCGTTCCGGTGCCATAAAAATCAACAACTTCGAAGGCACAAATCCGAAGGTGGTGAATGGTCAAAGAATCAAACATTATATCACAGGTAATCCTATTAATGTTGAAACTAATGTTATTGAAACCATAACCCCGGAGGAATACATAAGGAACACTTTCCAGAATGATTCAGCCTCCGAAAAGGAAGAGGTACGTGATACGATAAGTAAACCGACTCCAAAACAGTTCTAAAGGCATTTTTTCTCCGTTTTGGAATATTTAGAAAAATAGAAAAATAAACCGTAGTCCGGAGGAGACACGAGGCCTCCTCGACGGTGGGGGCGCGCCCCCCTTCCCAGGGCGCGCCCCCCTGCCTCGAGGGCACCCCATGTGTCCCCCGGATACCGTTTTCTTGTGGGTTACTCCTTTTGTTCGGGAAAATTTCATTACATATACTCCCATAGGTTTTGACCTCTGTATCGCGCAAAAACCCTTTGTTCTCGTTTCGAGCTGTTCTCTGCTAAGGTTTGCGAAGCCAGACGTCATGTCGTCTCCCTCCTCCAACAAAGAAGGCAACGATGCTTGGCTAATGAAGATAGATCTGAAGAGGGAAGGACCCGAGGAGATCCACAAGGAGAAGAAGATCAAGATGGAGGTGGAGGATCCGGCTCCGGCGGCGGGAGAAGAAGACACCTCTAAATAAATCTTTTGTTAAAGGATTACATAGCTGCTCTCAAAGGTATTATCCGCAAGCTGGAAGATCTCCTACGCTCGATATATGAGTATCCCCCGTCACTACTTGCAACTCCATCCTCAGCACCCCCGAAGAAGGAGACATAATCATATGGGTATGGGCACTCCCCTTGGCAACTGCCAAGCTTGGGGGAGTGACCCCGGTATCGTATCACCATCACTCCTATCTTTACCGTTTTACTTAGTTCGATCCTTTTGGTAGTATCTTGATCTAGTAGAATAAAGTCAGCATGATCTAGTTGTGAGCTTTATCCTTTGTAATCGAGTCTGTGAGCTATATAATAAAGATTAGTGTTGAGTCAAGGGCTTAATGTCCTCACTTGGGTCATGATAAAAAGAAAGAAAACATAAAGAGTATCAAAGAGATCATATCGATCTTATGGGAAGTAATGACTTCACATACAAGATTATGATAAATAAAAGTTGCTGGGAGGTGACAAACATAGTTTTGGTCATCGTTGCAATTAATAGGAAGTAATAAAAGAAGAGAGGCTTCACATAAAAATATACTATCTTTGACATCTTTTATGATTGTGAGCACTCATTAAAGTATGACATGCTAAAGAGTTGATGTTGGACAATGAAGACAACATAATGGGTTATGTCTTCTTATATCCGAAATAAAGTATATTGTCATGGATCATCCAACATGTTGAGCTTGCCTTTCCCCCTCATGCTAGCCAAAACTCCTCGCACTAAGTAGAGATACTACTTGTGCTTCCATATATCCTTAAACCCAGTTTTGCCATGAGAGTCCACCATACCTACCTATGGATCGAGAAAGATCCTTCCAATTAAGTTGTCATGTTGCAAATCCGCTAAATTATGTATGATTTATTAGTGTGGGAGAAACTAACTTTATACGATCTTGTGATATGGAAGTAATAAAAGCGACGGACTGCATAATAAAGGTCCTTATCACAAGTGGCGATATGAAGTGAAGTTCTTCTATGCTAAGACTTTGTGCATTCAACCATAAAAACACATGACAACCTCGGCTTCCCTCTACGAAGGGCCTATCTATTATTCATGTCTTATAAGTGTCAAGGTGAAATCCACCTTTCCTTTTTACATTTTATCCTTTGGCAAGCACATTGTGTTGGAAAGATCCTGATATATTACTGTTGGATGTAAGTTTTCATGATCTATTACTGTTGACATTACCCTTGAGGTAAAAGGTTGGGAGGCAACACCATAAGCCCCTATCTTTCTTTGTGTCCGATTAAAACTCCATAAACATAAGTATTGCGTGAGTGTGAACAATTGTGAAAGACTATATGATAGTTGAGTATGTAGGCTTGCTGAAAAGCTCTTATATTGACTCTTTCCGATATTATGATAATTTGCAATTGCTTCAATGACCGAGACCAAAGTTTGTTAGTTTCCAATGAAGTTTATGATGCATACTTGATATTGTGGATGAATTGTTACTTTAGCATAAGAATCATATGACTATATTTATATAAGTTGCTGTTATGAGAAGGATCATGATGCCCTCATGTCCGTATTTTGTTTTTATCGACACCTCTATCTCTAAACATGTGGACATATTTTTTCGATATTGGCTTTCGCTTGAGGACAAGCGAGGTCTAAGCTTGGGGGAGTTGATACGTCCATTTTGCATCATGCTTATATGTTGATATTTATTGCATTATGGGTTGTTCATACATGTTTTGTCACAATACTTATGCCTTTTCTCTCTTATTTTACAAGGTTTACATGAAGAGGGAGAATGCCGGCAGTTTGGAACTACCTTGGAATCTCTTGGACACCAGATAGTCACCACACCACATACTCCATGGCCTTAGCAGCTCGACAGGAATTTGGCCAATCCTTCTTCACTAAGGTAGTTTTTACTGCCACTTGGAATATCTGGACTCAAAAGAATGGCAAAATCTTCAGAAATGAGCAGCCCAGTTTCAGATCCTGGAAGCGAAATTTTGTATATGATATTTCTTTACTTGCTCATAGAATCAAATGTAAATATAGAGATAAGCTACTCTCTTGGATAGCCTCCCTCCAGTAGCTTTGTTGTAAGTTATCTCTCTCTTTCTTCCTTGTATTTATTTGTTTCTTTGTAACCTCACCCTTGTTGGGTTCTTTTAATAAAACACTGTGAGGTTGTTGCCTTGCAGTACATAGTCAAAAAAAAGTCTGGGCTCGAAAAGGAGCAAACTCTGGAAACCTATTCTGCACAGCTCCAAAAGCCCTGAAACTCAGCAGAATATCGTTTCGGAAAATATACAAAACTAGATGATACCCTGCGCGTTGCTGCAGGAACTCTTGGTCCTATGCACATGAGAATACATTAGTTGACTAAATTTGTTCGCATGGTAGGACTCTTATATATAGGAGAAAAAACTGCAATGTACATAGTACTTGCAGTATAGTTGTAAAGATAGTTAAGTGTATCATTATTTTTACTAAATACAGTGATATGACATAAGTGATCTCATAGGAATAAATAAGTCTAATGTATATAAGCAAATTAAGAAAAGATATGTAACGGAGACGCCAGGAAAGGTTATGTATATATTGCCATTTTGAGATACTTCTTGTGTATTATGTTAGACTCTTATGCATGTCAGTACATAAGTTCTGCAAAGTATAGCCAAGTAGTTCATATCAGCAATTGTAAAAATAGGTGTTACATTAAATAGTTGTATCTTCTCATAACCATAATATGAGATTAAAAACAATTGGAAACAATGCTCTGGAAACATCGCAGGTAGTAGGGCCTCGTCTTTGTTAATCAAACAAAATCTACAGTAGCAAAATAAAATAAAATAAGGTGCTTGGAAGAAGCAATGATGAAGATCATTGCAACATCTGAGTCACCTGGTACTTGAGCAGGAAGAGGACTATACCTATGTGTAGCTCAAGGTTTGTTAAAAAAAATGTATAGCTCAGGGTAAAAAGCTGAGGGAAGTGTTTGCAGTTCATGCGTATTTTTATATTCTGTATGATGTATGAAGCATTAAGACAATTAGCAAGGGCACCACCCAAAAATAAAAACGGCACTGGAAATAGCACCTTAACCTATCAAATACTCCCAATACAAAAATAAATAAATTTGCAGGTGGTTTGGATCCACGCCCTCAACCTCAAAGCTTGTTTTGACCTTGGAGCCATTCAGTGAGCCAGGTCGGTACTAAAGGAGTAGAGATGCCAAGTTAGTTGAAAAAGCAAGTTCCTGCTCTAGAAACAATGACATAAATTTTACCCGTTGAAGAAAAATATCTCTAGAAAGTATAAATTTCCATGGAAATGAAATAGCAATATTTCCTGGCGTGGAAGCATGGAAGATAGAACAACAAATGCGCAAACTTAAGCAAAATCAGTTGAGTATGTAAGAATAAAATAAAGAAACAGAAAGTTAATCTTGGTAAGGTGAGATGATTCATTGTATGGGCCACCGAGATGGATCCAAAATCAAGAATTTCTTACTTGAAAATTTATGGGTGAGAAATCAGGTATAACCTCAGCACCTCCGTATGACATGCAAGGTGAGGAGCATGGAGCAGTGACACGAGTTGTGAAACATTGAGGCAGATTTTATACCTGTAACATGCAAGGTCGAGTTAGCTATGTAGATCAAATTAGGCTAATTAATTTCGTTAGGCAAGCTTAGGCTGATTCCGAGAACGAAGAGCACCTATTAGTCCTCTCGAGTGCAAGCCATGCCCACTGGCTCGTCAGGCTCCACGCTAGAGCAAAGGGAGGAGGTCCTATCCTTGGTGGAGCTGCTACGACCCCGGGTACGCATGGAGTGCATCCGCGGACGGGCAAATCCGATGTGCACGGCCGGGCCAAGCTGATGTGGGGCACCGGAAGTCGCTGTTGTGGTTCCATCAACCCGCGGCGGGTCTATTGTGGCGTGATCCGGGGTGGCGTCGTGGTCAGGCGAAGCCGATGTGGTGCAACGGGGAGGCGCTACGGGTGTCGTCGACGCGCTGCAGGCACGCAGCGGCGCCGTCCAAGCGTGGTGTGGTAGCGCGGCATCAATCTCCAACTTGTGGTGACGTCGTCCACACCGGCTGGCTAGAAGACCATCTTATTGAGCCATGGCGACGCCATGACTTATGCGTGCTGGCATGGCAAGGAATGTGGGAGGACTGTGACAGGGAAGGGATTCATCCTGTGGAGTTTATAGGAATGGTAAAAGATATATCGTGAGCATTGGAACATGAAGGGGAGAAGACAGTGCAAATTAGTCTCGTAGGTTTCCATCAGTTGCGGCGAGCACTTAATAATGGATGCATCTGGTCTAGAGTAACGGTCTGCATGTGCTTCCTAGTTATTATAGCCTGGTCGGGTCATAAGCCTTGTGTGCGTTCATATTTCTAGTTGATTTGGTGAAATATTTGAGCATTTAGTATTGGGCTGCATTTGCTTGCATGTGATCTTTTCTAATATTAAGAGCTGATGATGTGGCAGGGTTGCTTAGGTGGATAGCTTGCATGATGAGTTAGTGAGTTGCTCCTATTTAGTATTGATGATGTGGCATGGTGATGATGTGGATAGTGTGCATGTTGAGAGAATAGGTAGAAGTGGGGAGCAACTTCTTAAGAATGTTAGATATCTGGCGAAAGAAACCCACGAGAGGGGCCATCGGCTGGCCTCGAGGGTGGGGGGGGCGCCCCCCTTCCCAGGGTGCGCCCCCTACCTCGAGGGCCAGCCGGCAGGGCCCCGAGGCTCATCTTCTCTTATATGAGGTGTTTTTGACCTGGAAAAAATCAGAAGGAGGCTTTCGGGACCAGACGCCGCCGTCTCGAGGCGGAACCGAGGCGGAAACCAATCTAGGGCTCCGGTAGAGCTGTTGTGCCGGGGATACTTCCCTCCGGGAGGGGGAAATCGTCACCACCGTCATCACCAACAACTCTCCCATATTGGGGAGGGCTATCTTCATCAACATCTTCACCAGCACCATCTCCTCTCAAACCCTAGTTCATCTCTTGTATCCAATCTTTGTACCCAAACCTCAGATTGGTACCTGTGGGTTGCTAGTAGTGTTGATTACTCCTTGTAGTTGATGCTAGTTGGTTTATTATGTGGAAGATCATATGTTCAGATCCATTATGCATATTAATACCCCTCTGATCATGAACAATATTATGTCTTGTGAGTAGTTGCTTTTGTTCCAAAGGACATGGGAGAAGTCTTGCTATTAGTAGTCATGTGAGTTTGTTCTTCGTTCAATATTTTGATGAGATGTATGTTGCCTCTCCTCTAGTGGTGTCATGTGAACGTCGATTACATGACACTTCACCATTATTTGGGCCTAGAGGAAGGCATTTGGAAGTAATAAGTAGATGATGGGTTGCTAGAGTGACAGAAGCTTAAACTCTAGTTTATGTGTTGCTTCGTAAGGGGCTGATTTGGATTCATATGTTTCAGGCTATGGTTAGGTTTACCTTAATACTTCTTTTGTAGTTGCGGATGCTTGCATTAGAGGTTAATCATAAGTGGGAGGCTTGTCCAAGTAAGGGCAGCACCCAAGCACCGGTCCACCCACATACCAAATTATCAAAGTACCGAACGCGAATCAGATGATCGTGATGAAAACTAGCTTGACGATAATTCCCATGTGTCCTCGGGAGCGCTTTACTTTATATAAGAGTTTGTCCAGGCTTATCCTTTGCTACAAAAAGGATTGGGCCATCTTGCTGCACCTTATTTACTTTTATCGTTTGTCACTTGCTACCAATTACCTTATCACAAAACTATCTGTTACCTATAATTTCAGTGCTTGCAGAAAATACCTTACCGAAAACTGCCTATCATTTCCTTTTGCTCCTCATTGGGTTCGACACTCTTACTTATCAAAAGAACTATGATTGATCCCCTACACTTGTGGGTCATCACTCGGCAACTATGTTGGAGGCAGTCGAGGCGGTGTTCGACAAGGCTGACTAGGAGGAGGACATTGCCGAGGTCGCGCCACGCCGCCACGACCACGAAGCCGGCATGTCCGCCAGCGCCACCGACTGCGAGGAAGAGTAGTGCACGGTAGGCCACCGCTGCTTTGCTCCTAGGAAGGCCACCGCTCCCCCTCCCGTCGACGCCAAGCTTGGTTTGCTCAACATGGGCATCCAATTAGCCGCTTGGCGTCACTTCCCGGGTCTCGGGAGGCGGAGCTAGAGAGCGCCGAGGTAGAACTGGAGAAGATGAAGCTTTAGTTCTCGGGGCTCATGGCTGGACACGGGGAACGAGCCCCGATGACCATTTATATTAGGTATTAAGTATTAACTATACCTCCAGAGTCGGACTAACACCGCTTAGCTGATGTAAATGTAATAGAATTCGTCATGTTTATATGAAATATGCCTGTGTTTGAACAAATTTCGTCCGATTGGATCAAATTATTGTCAAAGTGTATGCGTCTACGGTTGGATGGCGACCATCCGTGTCTGCAGACTGGTCCCCTTGTCCACGACGGATGCGGGAGGAAATTTGTGGGTCCTCGTTGGAGATGCCCTTAGGCTAGTTATAGTGGGAAGTAACTTGAGTAGTAATATGCATATGCTAAGTCTATGTTACTATCTTTATACTTCCTTCGTCCCAAAATAAGTGACTCAACTTTACACTAACTTTGTAAAATTAGTGTAAAGTTGAGTCACTTATGTTGGGACGGAGGGAGTAGTTGACAGTGTTGGTAACATAAATATATTTATTTACTAATTTGTAGTCATGTTCAATTGGGAGACTGCCGCCTCCTCCAACTCCAAAAAAACAATCTAGGGTTCCTGCCTCTCGCCGACTCCACCGCAGGTCCGCCTCGTCTCCGGTGGCCCTTGAGGTGGGTCCTGACAAGGGCCGGCGGGACGGATCTGATTTTAGTCGGTCCTTTCCTTTTTGTTAGGGTTTGTGTCCTGTTCAGGAAGGCGAGACGGCGGCGGCCTCCTGAAGATGGAATAAGGGTCTCCTTGCCTAGCCCCCGTTTCGGCGGTGTGTCTAGCATCGTTGGTGGGCGTGTGGATGTGTGTCTCCGGCAGATCTATCATTGGCGGATTTGCTCAGATCTCGTTGTTGTTCGTTTATGTTCGTGGGTTTTTGGGTTGGATACTTCCGATCCACATTATTATTCATTGGCGACGGTTGTTGTTCTGTTGCATTGGTCCTATGGAGCCTTAGCACGATGACTTCCCGACTATCTACTACAACAAGTTGTGCCCGACTCCGGCGATGGAGGGTTGATAACGGCGGCGCGCCTTTGGCTTGCTTCAGTACTTGTAGTCATTGCTAGGTGGTATATGAATATGGATGTAATTTTTATTATTCTGGTGTTTTTTTACAATCACAAGACTTTATTTCTCAGATAATAGCCAAGTCTGTTATAATGAGTTGAGAAATAAAATCAGGAGGGGTAGCATCCCACATAGAACTAGACTTTGAATTAAAACTGGATTTAGCGAGACAATCTGCTATGGCGTTTGCTTCACGTGTGCAGTTGTCGAAAGAAACAGAAGCATGGTTTGCCTTCAATTCATTGCACTCCATGACAATCGCTGCTTCCTGGCCCACATAACTTTCAAAATTGTCCACCGCATCTAGCGCCAATTGGCTATCAGACTCCACAATCACCTTGGAGCATCCAATATGGGCAGCTAAGTATAAACCATTCCGTATAGCAAGAATCTTTACTAAAACAACATTGTTAATATGTGGAAGAAACCATGATGCAGGAGCCAAGAACTGGCCACTATCATCCCTTGCAATAGCACCCATCGCCCCTGAGAGAATATTCTCGTGAAAAGAGGCGTCCACATTGATCTTCACCTTCCCCCTGGTTGGTTTCTTCCACATTTGATCTCTCTTTCTAACTGGTTGGTTGGGTGTTGCTGCTTGTACATAGTTCGTCGCTAGGACCTTACTGAAATAGCTGAATGGTGTGCATTTGAAATCGTTTCCCCCTTTGCAAACTGGCAACGTTGCCACCAAATATACCAGCAGCCACCGTAATCAACTCAGCCGCTGGAAGATCACCAATTGACGAGTGGTTTCGCAATAAAATCTCCATGGTAACTGATCCCGAGAGGTCCTCCATTGCTGCTTGGTTAATCACCTCACTCGGGCCTAATTCTTTCCACACTTCCATAGCACGGCAACACAAGAATAAGCAATGTTGAATATCTTCAAACCCAACTTTGCAAACCGGGAATTGACCAGATACCGGGATATGATGTTTCGCGAGGACTCTATAGCATGGCAGAACGCGCCTGAGCACCTTCCAAGCGAAATGCTTAATCTTGCGAGGAACTCAGTGTTTCCACGAATGTTTCCAAATGACATTTACTACAGACCCTCCTTGTCCATCAGCAGGAGAAGCGCGCGAGCCAAACTGATGATTGAACTCTGTATGGTATGCTGAACGGACTAAGAAGGTTCCTAACCGTGTAAACTGCCATGCCATAAAATCGTCAACAATACTCAAATTAAGAGGGATCCTTAGTATCCTTTCCATATCGACTGGATAAAACACGGACTGCAATAAGGCTTCCTCCCATTTGCCCGAGTGCGGGTCTATGAGCTCTTCAACGTTGGACAACATAATCTGCCCCCTCGGCGTTATAACTTTACGCGAGGCACTTGACGGTATCCATGGGTCCAACCAAATATTGATATTAGAACCTGTCCCAACTCTCCAAATAAACCCCCTCTTAAATGTTTGAATTCTAGATACTATACTCTGCCAAGTATAAGAAGAGCCTTTCTTAGGGCCAGCATTAAGAATGTTACCATCGGGGTAATACTTTGCACTGAGAACACGCGCACACAAAGAGTCCGAATCTTGGATCAGTCGCCAACACTGCTTTGCTAACATAGCAAGATTAAAGTTGTGTAAGTCTCTGAATCCCATTCCACCTTCCTTCTTTGGGATGCACATTTTCCACCATGCATACCAATGCATTTTTTCCTATCTTCATCATCACCCCACCAAAAGCTTGACATTTTATCTGTTATTGACTTGCATATACTCTTTGGTAGCTTGAACACATACATGGCATAGGATGGTATTGCTTGAGCTACTGATTTCAAGAGAATCTCTTTGCCTTGCATAGACAAAACCTTTTCTTTCCACCCTTTCAGTCTCTGACACACTCGATCAATGAGGTGTTGGAAGCAATCGTTGCGATCCACCCCAACCATAGTTGGGAGACCAAGATATGTGTTTGAAAGGGCCTCCGTTAATATATCAAGTTCTCCACAAATACCTTCTCTGACAAGGACACTACTATTAGGGCTGAAGAAAATACTCGACTTGGGAGTACTTACCAATTGTCCAGAGATACTACAATAAGTATCAAGCACCCTCTTCAGGGTCACCGCATTCTGAAGATCAACTCTCATAAGGATGAGAGAATCACCTGCAAAGAGTAAATGGGATATTGATGGGGCATTCCTACACACTTTCACTCCCTCTATACCTCATGTTTCCTCTTCATGGGCTAGCATACTTGACAATCCCTCCGAGCAAAGTAAGAACAGGTAGGGGGACAAGGGGTCTCCCTGTCTTAGTCCACGGGAAGGGAGGAACTCATCAGTTTCAGTATTATTAAATCTGACTCTGTAGCTTACCGAAGAAACACATTCCATGATGAGCTCAATCCATTGCGCCTGGAAACCCATCTTTTTCATAATCTCTCTCAGAAATCCCCATTCAACTCTGTCGTAAGCTTTCATCATGTCCAGCTTTACTGCACAATAGCCATTAGTGCCATGAGTTTTCTTCTTGATGGCGTGAAAGCACTCATAGGCAACCAACACATTGTCAGTTATTAGTCGCCCAGGCACAAATGCACTATGCGTTGGGGCTATAATGTCAGGAAGAATCTTTTTTAGCCTATTAGCAATCATCTTGGAGATGATTTTATACACCACATTGCACATGCTGATTGGTCTATATTGTGTAATTACCTCAGGATTTTGTACCTTTGGAATAAACACTATGTTTGTTGCATTCCACCCCCTCTGGGATTTTCTTGTTGTCTATTGCTTCCAGTACTTCCTTGGTTAGTTCATCACCTATGATGTGCCAGAATCTCTTAAAGAAAATTGCATGCAGACCATCTGGCCCCGGGGCCTTCATATCACCGATATGAAATAGAGCTTTGCGCACATCTTCCTTGGTATACGGAGCAACTAGTAAACCATTCATATCATTAGTTACTACAAACTTTACCAATGCAAGAAGATTAACATCTACATGTTCTGCACCAGACTGGAAAAGATTTTTGAAGTAATCCGAGATAAGAGGCCTGAGATTATCATTCCCCTCAACCCATCCATTCTCATTCACATGCAGTTTTTTTATTAGATTTCTCCTTCTTCTAGCCGAGGCAAAATGACTGAAGTATTTGGTGTTTTGATCACCATGGCGAAGCCAGTTAACTCTTCCACGTTGTGACCAATAGATTTCATCTTGCTCAAGCAGATTTTCAATCAAC
>LR738715.1:263606507-263635413 GCA_902687465.1 Secale cereale
GGACTAAAGGTCCCTTTTCAGCAGCCCAAAGGGCGGGAAGGAGGGCCTTTGGTCCCGGTTGGTGGCACCAACCGGGACTAAAGGGGGGTATTAGTCCCGATTTGTGCCACCAACCGGGACTAATACGCCCCTTTAGTCTCGGTTGGTGCCACCAACCGGGACCAATGGCCTTGCGCTGGCGCTGCGGTGGGAGTTTAGTCCCACCTCGCTAGTTGAGAGCGGTCAGCACCTGTTTATAAGCTGCGCTGTCTCTTTCCTCTCGAACTCCTCTGAAATGCAGGCTTACGGGCCTAATTGGACACTGCAATGCCTGTGGGCCTACTGGGCCTGCTGCGGGCCTGAATCCTGGCCCATGGTTGGGTTTCTAGTCATATTCAGGCCGTGCTGGCCCAGTAGGTGGCATTTTTTTTTCTTTTTTTCTATTTTTTTTTCATTTCTACTTAGAACTAAATACTTATAGTTTTTTAGTGATTTCATTTTTCTTTTAGGTCACAAAAATTATAAACTTTCTTTGTTTTCTTTGTTGCTTTATTTATTTTATTTTGTTTCTACTTACAACAAAATACTTATTGTTGCTTTTTTATTTTTGCAAGTTTTTTTGTTTTGCTTTCTGCATTATTTATTTTCTTTTGTTTTTTGCTTTATTTTTAAATTCTTTCTGGTAAAACCAATTACAAACTTTCTGTTAGTGCAAGTAGTATTCAAATTTGAATAGTTTAAATTTGAAATTATTTGTTTTCTTTGTTGCTTTATTTATTTTATTTTGTTTCTACTTACAATGAAATACTTATTGTTGCCACTGAGCTCTCGCCGCGCCCGGAGCAGGGCATCGGCGTCTGTCCGGTGTCATCAGTGATGTTCCCGGTCGGGGTTCTCCTTTCTTTCTTCTTTTGTTTCCCTGCGCGGAATCATGTTCAGCCCCGTGGGGGTATGTAAGAGGTTGTAATGCTTTTGCCTTAATGTCATCGCTCCTTGTTTAGTTGCATGTCTCGCCTGGGCACTGTGCTCTTTTTCGTCCGGTAGCTTGGTGCTCTACACTGACAGGACCCAGTCCCCAGGCAGGCTCCAACCATCGCTAGTATGCCAGGTCACATTGTCGTGGTCAAGGACATGAGGTGAACGGCCCGAGGTCCGGTAGGAGCCCCTGAGACACGATGCTTAGTAGGCTCCCTTTAGCGCGCAAGCAGCTTCCCGGAGGCCGAAAAGGAGAACGACGTTGCCCGACCGAGATTGCGAAGGTAAAAACACTGGGTCATGTGGTTCTAGTTAACGCGCGGTGGTGACTTGTCTTGCGATGGATTCCTTGCGGGACGCCTAGCTGTGCCCTTACGATAGTGCTCCTAGACACGGCTCACGCCGGTCTCTTCCCCCTTAGCTCAAGTGGGTGCTCTACGTCCTTAGGTCCCGACCATCGAGCAAGGCTCAGCCGCCGCTGGTATGCCAGGTCGCGATGCCGTGGTCATGACTAGGGGGTGAGGGCTCGAGAGCCAGTAGGAGCCCCCGAGGCGCGTGAAGGAAATATGCCCTAGAGGCAATAATAAAGTTGTTATTTATATTTCCTTATATCATGATAAATGTTTATTATTCATGCTAGAATTGTATTAACCGGAAACTTAGTACATGTGTGAATACATAGACAAAACAGAGTGTCCCTAGTATGCCTCTACTAGACTAGCTCATTGATTAAAGATGGTTATGTTTCCTAACCATAGACATGAGTTGTCATTTGATCAATGGGATCACATCATTAGGAGAATGATGTGATGGACAAGACCCATTCGTTAGCATAGCACTATGATCGTTTAGTTTAACTGCTATTGCTTTCTTCATGACTTATACATGTTCCTATGACTATGAGATTATGCAACTCCCGAATACCGTAGGAACACCTTGTGTGCTATCAAACGTCACAACGTAACTATGTGATCATAAAGATGCTCTACAGGTGTCTCCGAAAGTATTTGTGGTGTTGGCATAGATCAAGATTATGATTTGTCACTCTGAGTGTCGGAGAGGTATCTCTGGGCCCTCTCGGTAACACACATCACAATAAGCCTTGCAAGCAAAAAGACTAATGAGTTAGTCACGAGATGATGTGTTACGGAACGAGTAAAGAGACTTGCCGGTAACGAGATTGAACTAGGTATAGAGATACCGACGATCGAATCTCAGGCAAGTAACATACCGTTTGACAAAAGGAACAACGTATGTTGTTATGCGGTTCTGACCGATAAAAGATCTTCGTAGAATATGTAGGAGCCAATATGAACATCCAGGTTCCGCTATTGGTTATTGACCGGAGATGAGTCTCGGTCATGTCTACATAGTTCTCGAACCCGTAGGGTCCGCACGCTTAACGTTTGATGACGATCGGTATTATGAGTTTTTGAGTATTGATGTACCGAAGGTAGTTCGGAGTCTCGGATGAGATCACGGACATGACGAGGAGTCTCGGAATGTCTGAGACATAAAGATTGATATATTGGACGACTATATTCGGACAGCGGAAGTGTTCCGGAAAAGTTTCGGATTTATCGGGAATGCCGGAGGGGGTTACCGGAACCCCCTACGAGAGGGGATGGTCCATAGTGGGCCTAAAGGGAAAGAGAGAGGCAGCCCATAGGGCTGGCCGGCGCCCCCACCTAGGGTTCCTAGTTGGACTAGGATTGGGGGGGGGGGGGGCGCCACCTCTCCTATTCTTTTCCCTCTTCCTTCTTTTGGTGAATCCTACTAGGAATAGGATTGCAATCCTATTCCTAGTAGGAGTCCACTCCCTAGCCGCACCATAGGAGGGCCGGCCGGCCTCCCTCCCTTGCTCCTTTATATACGGGGGCAGGGGGGCACCCAAAGACACACAAGTTGAATTGTTTTAGCCGTGTGCGGTGCCCCCCTCCACAGAATCACACCTCGGTCATACCGTCGCGGAGCTTAGGCGAAGCCCTGCGCCGGTGAACACATCATATCCGTCACCACGCCATCGTGCTGACGAAACTCTCCCGTGAAGCTCAACTGGATCAAGAGCTCGTGGGACGTCATGAAGCTGAACGTGTGCTGAGCGCGGAGGTGCCGTATGTTCGGTGCTTGATCGGTTGGATCGCGAAGAAGTTCGACAACATCAACCGCGTCACTTGACGCTTCCGCTCCCGGTCTACGAGGGTACGTAGACACACTCTTCCCTCTCGTTGCTATGCATCTGGTAGATAGATCTTGCGTGATCGTAGGAAAATTTTAAAATACTACGTTCCCCAACAGTGGCATCAGAGCCAGGTCTATGCGTAGATGATATGCACGAGTAGAACATAATGAGTTGTGGGCGATACTAGTCATACTGCTTACCAGCATGTCATACTTTGCTTCGGCGGTATTGTGAGATGAAGCGGCCCGGACCGACATTACGCGTACGCTTACGCGAGACTGGTTTCACCGTTACGAGCACTCGTTGCTTAAAGGTGACTGGCGGGTGTCTGTCTCTCTCACTTTAGCTGAATCAAGTGTGGCTACGCCCGGTCCTTGTGAAGGTTAAAACAGCACATACTTGACGAAACATCGTTGTGATTTTGTATGCGTAGGTAAGAACGGTTCTTGCTAAAGCCCGTAGCAGCCACGTAAAACTTGCAACAACAAAGTAGAGGACGTCTAACTTGTTGTTGTAGGGCATGTTGTGATGTGATATGGTCAAGACATGATGAGTTATACGGGTTTTGTATGAGATGATCATGTTTTGTGAAGGTGATCATGACGGTGCTTTGGAGATGGAGATCAAAAGCACAAGATGATGATGGCCATATCATGTCACATATTTTGATTGCATGTGATGTTTATCTTATTATGCTTCTTATTTTGCTTAGAACGACGGTAGCATTATAAGATGATCCCTTACTAAATTTCAAGGTATAAGTGTTCTCCCTGAGTATGCACCGTTGCGAAAGTTCGTCGTGCCGAGACACCACGTGATGATCGGGTGTGATAAGCTCTACGTTCAAATACAACGGGTGTAAGCCAGTTTTGCACACGCAGAATACTCGGGTTAAACTTGACGAGCCTAGCATATACAGATATGGCCTCGGAACACTGGAGACCGAAAGGTCGAGCGTGAATCATATAGTAGATATGATGAACATAAGATGTTCACCATTGAAACTACTCCATCTCACGTGATGATCGGACATGGTTTAGTTGATTTGGATCACGTGATCATTTAGATGACCATAGGGATGTCTATCTAAGTGGGAGTTCTTTAAATTAATATGATTAAATTGAACTTTAACTTATCATGAACTTAGTCCTGGTAGTATTAGCATATCTATGTTGTAGATCAATAGCTCGCGATGTTGCTCCATGTTTATTTTTATATGTTCCTAGAGAAAACTAAGTTGAAAGATGTTAGTAGCAATGATGCGGAATTGTTCCATGATCTGAGGATTATCCTCATTGCTGCACAGAAGAATTATGTCCTTGATGCACCACTAGGTGACAGACCTATTGCAGGAGCAGATGTAGACGTTATGTACGTTTTGACAAAAGCTCGATATGATGACTACTTGATAGTTTAGTGCACCATGCTTTACGGCTTATAACCGGGACTTCAAAAACGTTTTGAAACGCCACGGAGCATATGAGATGTTCCAAGAGTTGAAATTAGTATTTCATACTCATGCCCGTGTCGAGAGGTGTAAGACCTCTGACAGTACTTTGCCTACAAGATGGAGGAGAATAGCTCAACCAGTGAGCATGTGCTCAGATTGTCTGGGTAGTACAATTGCTTGAATCAAGTGGGAGTTAATCTTCCAGATAAAATAGTAATTGACAAAGTTCTCTAGACACTATCACCAAGTTAGTAGAACTTCGTGATGAACTATAATATGCAAGGGATGACGAAAGTAATTCCCGAGCTCTTCACGATGCTGAAATCGGCGAAGGTAGAAATCAAGAAAGAGCATCAAATGTTGATGGTTAACCAGACCACTTGTTTCAAGTAAAGGGCAAAGGGATAGAAGGGGAACTTCAAGAAGAATGACAAGCAAGTTGTCACTCCCGTGAAGAAACCCAAAGCTAAACTCAAGCTTGAAACTAAGTGCTTCTACTGCAAAGGAAATGATCACTAGAAGTGGAACTGCCCTAGATATTTGGCGGATAAGAAGGATGGCAAAGTGAACAAAGGTATATTTGATATACAGATTATTGATGTGTATTTTACTAGTGTTCATAGCAAACCCTCGGTATTTGATATTGGTTAAGTTGCTAAAGAGTAGTAACTCGAAATGGGAGTTGCATAATGAACAGAAACTAGTTAAAGGATGAAGTGACGATGTGTATTGGAAGCAGTTCCAAGATTGATATGATCATCATCGCACACTCCCTATACTTTCGGGATTAGTGTTGAACCTAAATAAGTGTTATTTGGTGTTTGTGTTGAGCATGAATATGATTTGATCATGTTTATTACAATACGGTTATTCATGTAAGTTAGAGAATAATTGTTGTTCTGTTTACATGAATAAAACCTTTTATGGTCATACACCCAATGAAAATGGTTTGTTGGATCTCGATCGTGTGATACACATATTCACAATATTGAAGCCAAAAGATGCAAGGTTAATAATGATAGTCCAACTTATTTGTGGCACTGCCGTTTAGGTCATATTGGTGTAAAGCGCATGAAGAAACTCCATAATGATGGACTTTTGGAATCACTTGATTATGAATCACTTGGTGCTTGCGAACCATGCCTCATGGGCAAGATGACTAAAACTCCGTTCTCCGGAACTATGGAGCGAGCAACATATTTGTTGGAAATCATACATACTGATGTATGCGGACCAATGAGTGTTGAAGCTCGCGGCGGGTATTGTTATTTTCTGACCTTCACTGATGATTTGAGCAGATATAGGTATATCTACTTAATGAAGCACAAGTCTGAATTATTTGAAAAGTTCAAAGAATTTCAGAGTGAAGTAGAGAATCATCGTAACAAGAAAATAAAGTTTCTACGATCTGATCGTGGAGGAGAATATTTGAGTTACGAGTTTGGTCTTCATTTGAAACAATGTGGAATAGTTTCACAGCTCACACCACCCGGAACACCACATCATAATGGTGTATCCGAACGTCATAACCGTACTTTATTGGATATGGTGCGATCTATGATGTCTCTTACCGATTTACCACTATCGTTTTGGGTCATGCATTGGAGACAGCTGCATTCACGTTAAATAGGGCACCATCTAAATCTGTTGATACGACACCTTATGAACTATGGTTTGGCAAGAAACCAAAGTTGTCGTTTCTTAAAGTTTGGGGCTGCGATGCTTATGTGAAAAAACTTCAACCTGATAAGCTCGAACCCAAGTCAGAGAAATGTGTCTTCATAGGATACCCAAAAGAGACTGTTGGGTACACCTTCTATCACAGATCCGAAAGCAAGATATTCGTTGCTAAGAATGGATCCTTTCTAGAGAAGGAGTTTCTCTCGAAAGAAGTGAGTGGGAGGAAAGTCGAACTTGATGAGGTAATTGTACCTTCTCCCGGATTGGAAAGTAGTACATCACAGAAAATTGTTCCAGTGATTCCTACACCAATCAGTGAGGAAGTTAATGATAATGATCATGAAACTTCGGATCAAGTTTCTGCTGAACGTCGTAGATCAACCAGAGTACGTTCCGCACCAGAGTGGTACGGAAACCCAGTTCTGGAAATCATGTTACTAGACCATGATGAACCTATGAACTATGAGGAAGCGATGATGAGCCCAGATTCCGCAAAATGGCTTGAAGCCATGAAATCTGAGATGGGATCCATGTATGAGAACAAAGTGTGGACTTTGGTTGACTTGCCCGATGATCGGTAAGCCATCGAAAATAAATGGATCTTCAAGAGGAAGACCGACGCAGACGGTAATATTACTGTTTACAAAGCTCGACTTGTTGCGAAAAGTTTTCGACAAGTTCAAAGAGTTGACTACGATGAGACTTTCTCACCTGTAGCGATGCTTAAGTCTGTCTGAATCATGTTAGCAATTGCCGCATTTTATGATTATGAAATCTGGCAAATGGATGTCAAAACTGCATTCCTAAATGGATATCTCAAAGAAGAGTTGTATATGATGCAACCAGAAGGTTTTGTCGATCCAAAAGGTGCTGACAAAGTATGCAAGCTCCAGCGATCCATCTATGGACTGGTGCAAGCATCTCGGAGTTGGAATATACGCTTTGATAAGTTGATCAAAGCATATAGATTTATACAGACTTACGGTGAAGCCTGTATTTACAAGAAGTGAGTGGGAGCACTACAACCTTTCTGATAAGTATATGTGAATGACATATTGTCGATCGGAAATGATGTAGAAATTTCTGGAAAGCATAAAGGAGTGTTTGAAAGGAGTTTTTCAAAGAAAGACCTTGGTGAAGCTGCTTACATATTGGGCATCAAGATCTATAGAGATAGATCAAGACACTTGATAAGACTTTCGATAAGTACATACCTTGATAAGATTTTGAAGTAGTTCAAAATGGATCAGTCAAAGAAGAAGTTCTTGCCTGACTTGTAAGGTGTGAAGTTGAGTAAGACTCAAAGCCAGACCACGGCAGAAAAATATAGAGAGAATGAAAGTCATTCCCTATGCCTCAGCCATAGGTTCTATAAAGTATGCCATGCTGTGTACAAAACACGTTGTGTACCTTGCCAAGAGTTTGACAGGGAGGTACAATAGTGATCCAGGAGTAGATCACTATACAGCGGTCAAAATTATCCTTAGTAATTGGATGACTAAGGAAATGTTTCTCGATTATGGAGGTGATAAAGAGTTCGTCGTAAAGGGTTACGCTGATGCAAGCTTTGACACTAAATCCAGATAACTCTAAGTATCAATCTGGATGCGTATTGAAAGTGGGAGCAATTAGCTAGAGTAGCTCCATGCAGAGCATTGTAGACATAGAAATTTGCGAAATACATACGGATCTGAATGTGACGGACCCGTTGACTAAACTTCTCTCACAAGCAAAACATGATCACACCTTATTACTCTTGGGTATTAATCACATAGCGATGTGAACTAGATTATTGACTCTAGTAAACCCTTTGGGTGGTGGTCACATGGCGATGTGTACTATGGGTGTTATTCACATAACGATGTGAACTATCGGTATTAAATCACATGGCGATGTGAGCTAGATTATTGACTCTCGTGCAAGTGGGAGACTGAAGGAAATATGCCCTAGAGGCACTAATAAAGTTGTTATTTATATTTCCTTATATCATGATAAATGTTTATTATTCATGCTAGAATTGTATTAACCGGAAACTTAGTACATGTGTGAATACATAGACAAAACAGAGTGTCCCTAGTATGCCTCTACTAGACTAGCTCATTGATCAAAGATGGTTATGTTTCCTAACCATAGACATGAGTTGTCATTTGATCAACGGGATCACATCATTAGGAGAATGATGTGATGGACAAGACCCATCCGTTAGCATAGCACTATGATCGTTTAGTTTTACTGCGATTGCTTTCTTCATGACTTATACATGTTCCTATGACTATGAGATTATGCAACTCCCGAATACCGTAGGAACACCTTGTGTGCTATCAAACGTCACAACGTAACTGGGTGATCATAAAGATGCTCTACAGGTGTCTCCGAAAGTATTCGTGGTGTTGGCATAGATCAAGATTAGGATTTGTCACTCCGAGTGTCGGAGAGGTATCTCTGGGCCCTCTCGGTAACACACATCACAATAAGCCTTGCAAGCAAAAGACTAATGAGTTAGTCACGAGATGATGTGTTACGGAACGAGTAAAGAGACTTGCCGGTAACGAGATTGAACTAGGTATAGAGATACCGACGATCGAATCTCGGGCAAGTAACATATCGATGACAAAAGGAACAACGTATGTTGTTATGCGGTTTTGACCGATAAAAGATCTTCGTAGAATATGTAGGAGCCAATATGAACATCCAGGTTCCGCTATTGGTTATTGACCGGAGATGAGTCTCGGTCATGTCTACATAGTTCTCGAACCCGTAGGGTCCGCACGCTTAACGTTTGATGACGATCGGTATTATGAGTTTTTGAGTATTGATGTACCGAAGGTAGTTCGGAGTCCCGGATGAGATCACGGACATGACGAGGAGTCTCGGAATGTCCGAGACATAAAGATTGATATATTGGACGACTATATTCGGACACCGGAAGTGTTCCGGAAAAGTTTCGGATTTATCGGGAATGCCGAAGGGGGTTACCGGAACCCCCTACGAGAGGGGATGGTCCATAGTGGGCCTAAAGGGAAAGAGAGAGGCAGCCCATAGGGCTGGCCGGTGCCCCCACCTAGGGTTCCTAGTTGGACTAGGATTGGGGGGGGGGGCGCCACCTCTCCTATTCTTTTCCCTCTTCCTTCTTTTGGTGAATCCTACTAGGAATAGGATTGCAATCCTATTCCTAGTAGGAGTCCACTCCCTAGCCGCACCAGGAAGGGCCGGCCGGCCTCCCTCCCTTGCTCCTTTATATACGGGGGCAGGGGGGCACCCAAAGACACACAAGTTGAATTGTTTTAGCCGTGTGCGGTGCCCCCCTCCACAGAATCACACCTCGGTCATACCGTCGCGGAGCTTAGGCGAAGCCCTGCGCCGGTGAACACATCATATCCGTCACCACGCCGTCGTACTGACGAAACTCTCCCGTGAAGCTCAACTGGATCAAGAGCTCGTGGGACGTCATCAAGCTAAACGTGTGCTGAACGCGGAGGTGTCGTACGTTCGGTGCTTGATCGGTTGGATCGCGAAGAAGTTCGACAACATCAACCGCGTCACTTGACGCTTTCGCTCCCGGTCTACGAGGGTACGTAGACACACTCTTCCCTCTCGTTGCTATGCATCTGGTAGATAGATCTTGCGTGATCGTAGGAAAATTTCAAAATACTACGTTCCCCAACAGCGCGATGCTCAGGAGCTCCCCCTTAAGCATGCAAGCAGGTCACATCGAGGGGAGTGACCGGCGAGGCCACCCTAGTCCGGCTCCAGAGGTTCCCGCGTATCAATCTGAGAAAAAGGTCATAGCACGCGGCAACGCTCGCTTTGATGTCGTTGATCTTCCCACAAGAATGTGAGGGCACTGAGGACCCGGTGAGGTGATGTGTGCGGGGTTGTCCGCGAGTTAGAGCTCGGTCTCTCAGGTTTTGCGGCGCTGCAGGGACGGACCCAAGCACAAGCACCATGCCAGTGGTTCCTTGGGATGAGCAACCGGCAGGTCAGTAACGCGCGGGAGGCGCTAAGGGTGTCGGGGCACCAGGCGAACATGAGATAATCATGAAGCAGCTCAAGGTAAGGCAAGTTCTGAAAGATGCTAAAATGATACATGCCGTAGGGACGGACCAACACGGCCTTGGGATGATGCAGCCCGAGTGGCGCCCTCAACTGAACAAAATGAAAAGATGATACACATCGTAGGGATGGACCAACACGGCTTCGGGATGATGCAGCCCGAGGGGCGCCCGCTACTGATCAAAACGAAAAATGTCACCTGGCACCGTTGTGGGAGAAGTGTTGGGGGTAGCCGAAGGCGCGAACCGCTGAAGTTGCTCCTCATGAGTCGCCTGTCTCCTGGGTCTCGCGAGGCTCCTGTGGTCCAGGAGTCTCATGAAGGATTAGTGCTTCCTCCGCCAGGATCTCCTGGTGCTTGGCCTTGTGAGCTGCCAGGATGCTCCAAATGCGGCGCGGGTGCAGGGTAGCGCTATTCGGCAAACCGAAAGGCATGTGAACGTAGCTGTGAGGGGGCCCTCGCACCGGCCCGCATGGGATGGCCAAAAGAGCTCCTGAGACGCGGCTCTGTTGAGCCCTGGGATGTTGACGCAGGCACGCAGCCCCCTGCCCTCATCGGCAGAGGGGGCGATGCTTGGTGGCACGGGGCGACGCTCACGTCGCATCGCCCTTGCCTCCTAAAGATCCTTGACTGCCTTGGTGATGAACTCCCAAGCACCTAGCGCCTCGCGCCGTGTGCTCTCATTGCGGAAGCGCGCACTGAAACACGCCTCCACATGGTGCCCGAGCGCCTCCCTTGTGACGTTGGCCAGGTCAGAGGCCCTCTAGAGGAGAGCCCACGAGTCCAGCCCGAGAGGGGCGTCAGGCGCTCTTTCCTATGCGAGAGGGGAAGGCGCCCCGTCCATGGGCACAAGTCCCGAGGCACGACCGTCGGGCGTCCCGCCCTCCCGAGGCCCCAGGGTGAGCAGCTGCTTCTTCTTCTTCGGGACAACCTCAGGTGGGTAGGCAAAGCCCTCGGTATCTGAGTTGTCAACCAGCGCAGCTTGGTAGGCGCGCTCGAGAGAGCACACCGCATCCTTCTCATTGCAGGCGACCGTGATGATACCGCCGCTCCCTGGCATCTTGAGGACGTTGTAGCCGTGGTGGGTTGCTGCCATGAACTTGGCCACGGCCGGATACCCGAGGATGGCATTGTACGGGAGACGGATGTGGGTGACGTCGAAGTCGATGAGCTCGGTGTGGTAATTGTAGCGCGTACCGAAGGTGACTGGGAGGCGGATCTGCCCTGGGGGGCAGGTGGAGCGGTCGATGACCCCGGAGAAAGGCTTGGTGGGGAGGAGCCGGCCGTAGGGCACATGGAGGAGGCCGAACGCCTCAACGAAGAGGACGTTCAGGCGGGCGCCACCGTCGATGAGGGTCTTGGTGACGGGCACGTTGCTGATGGTAGGCGAACAGAGCAGCGGGAGGGCGCCGTCCGCAGCCGCGCACTTGAGATGGTCGGCTGAGTCGAAGGTGACAATGTACTTGGACCACTTGAGCGAGCTCGTTGCCTCGAGCTTGGGGAGGACTGCGTTCACTTCACGAGCAAACTACTTGAAGACGCCACGAGATGCTAGGGCCTGAGCGCCACCCAGGATGCAAGCGATGGCACGAGGCTCTTGGAAGCCCCCAACCCCATCATCTTGGTGGTGGTCGTCGTTCCTTCTTGGTGGTGGTGGCAGCGGAGGAAGGCCAGCGTTGCGCCGAGGGCGGTCCTCATGAGGCTGGTCCCTCTAGGGACCCTCACAAGGTTGGTCCCTCCAAGGGCCCTCACGAGGCTAGCCCTGCTAATGGTCCTCGCGAGGCTGATCGCGCCAGCCTTGGCGAGAGTCACGGTTCTCCGAGCGTCCTCCACCTCGACCACCTCCGCGCCCATAGCCTCGGTCACCGCGCTCGGGGCGACGACCGAGGCGCCCGTCGCGGATGGCCCTGAGCTCCCGGCAGTCGTTGGTGTTGTGGCTGTGCACGTTGTGGAAAACGTAGAATGGGCGAATGCCTTTCGAAGACTCGGGGTAGTCGCACCCACACTTCATCTCAGGCTCAACCGCGAGCACATATGATCCCTTGCGCTTGGCTTCCTTGGTCTTGGCCTTCTTGTCTTCTGGTTCATCCTCGGGGAGCTCGACGAGCGAGAGGCGATCCTCTTCTGCCCTTGCACACTTGAATGCCATGTTGAACATCTCCAGAGCCGAGCACAGGTCCTCATGAATGGCGAGCTCCTCCTGACATCCCAGACACCGTTAGTGAACGCGGAGATGATGGCCTTGTCTGACACCTTGGGAATCATGATGTGGACGTTGGTAAGATGCTGGATGTACTTGTGCAAGGTTTCCCCTGGCTGCTGCTTGATGCGCCGCAGGTCGCCTACTGTAGGGGCGCGGTCACGAGTCCCTTTGAAGTTGGAGATGAACCGTTCGCGCAACTCTTTCCAGGAGGAAATCGACTCCGCCGGGAGGTTCAGGAGCCACAAACGCGCACCGTCCTTGAGAGACATGGGGAACCAATTGGCCATGACCTTCTCGTCGCCACTGTCCGCCTCGATGCTCAACTCATAGAGCTACACAAACTCAGCGGGGTCGGGTGTTCCATCGTAGCGTGGGGGCTGGTCTGGCTTGAACTTGCCGGGCCAAACGACACGACTCAACTCCGGGGTGAACGTCCGGCAGCCCGCCGCGCCTCCGGGTGCCCGCCGTGGAGGTGGAGCCTAATCATGGTGTTCACGTGCCTCTGCGGGAGGTGGCACACGACCTTGACGAGGTGGCGCTGGGAGTGCACGTGCATCGCCCTGGGAGCACCGCACCACCTGGCAGCTTCATCGCGCGTGGGCGCCTTGCGGGGCTGTTCGCGCTAGGGAGCCTCACGCCTTGGCTCAGGGATGACGTCACGCCGGAGAGGAGTATGAGGTGCACCGTGGGCCAAGTCGCCCGCTTGAGGTGGTGGAGGAGGCAACGAGCGGGACGATGCTGGACCTTCTCCCGTGGCGCTAACGAGGTCGGTGATGCGGTCTAGCCAGTCCTCATAGAGATAGTTGGCCGGGCGGTAGCGCAGGAGCTCACAAGCCATGAGCAGCACGGCCTACGAGTTCACCGGTCCACGACGGGTGTGGGAGGACGAAGCAGCTGCTGGAGTCAGTGACGGGGTTGCAGTGCGGCCGTCACGCCGCGCGGAGAGCGGGAGTGACGAATCTTGCTGCTCGTGGGCCATGGGGCCCGTGGCCGCGTCTGCCGCCGGTGATGGAGAACGACGGGGGATGCCGTCACCTGGAGGTGCAGTCTGGGCCACGCGGGCTACGAGGGCAGCTGATGCTCAGCACGAACTCGACGAGCATCCGCCATGGAGGCGGTGAGGCGATGTCGAACCGACCGGAAGAAGAGAGACTCCGACGCACCCCTACCTGCTACGCCAAATGTCGGATTCAGGGCTCCACAAAACCCTTGTAAGGTTCGAACATTGGGGTGCGTGCAAAGAACTCAACTTCCCCTATCTTCCTACTCACCGTCTCTACAAACTAGCTCGATGAACAAGAAGGAAAATGACACAAGGCAGTTTACCCAGGTTCAGGCCATCTAGCGGTGAGTGGCCTTACTCTCGCAATGTGGTGGATTGTCTCGAGGTGGGCTGAGGAAGAACTAGTACAGTGGTGGAACAACCTCAGGAGGTGCGTTCTTGAGTGTGGGTGTTCGTTGATCCGAATGATCGGGATCCGAATCCCTCGTCCCCTCGTCTATGGTGGCGGCTAAGCTATATTTATAGTGGCCTTGGTCCTCTTCGCCCAAAATGTAGGCGGGAAGGGATCCCACAATAGCCAAATTTGAAGGGAGACAACTAGTACATCTTATCTTGAGGAAAGGTGGTCTTCGCCTGCAAAGCTTCTGATCCTAACGCCACGGTGGGCTCGGTGATGACCTCTGTCCTGCCGTCTTCGCGATCCTGGTCTTGTTGCATGGAAATGGAGACCTTTGGCTGATTCCTCCGGACTCCGCGCCTGCGCTTGCCTCTTTTGCAACAAAGAGGAAACCTGCTGTCCTGCACTCGCTGGCGCCCGCCTGGCCTTGGTCTTCATGGCTTGCGCCATCTAAACCTCGCGAGGTGGGGGCTTGCATAGAGATCTCTGCTCCTCAGGAGCCACCCTAGTGAGACTGCTCCTTCCGGAGGTCTAGGTGTCGTCCGTCTCACGAGGCTTGGCCCCTCGCGGAGATCTTGTGTGTTGATGCTGAAGATGGGCCGTACCAGGCCGGTGAAGGAGCCACGTCATGGGCCGCATGCAGGCAAGTCTGTGTACCCTGGTTCCTAGAACTCCGACATTCTTAACCACACCAGTTACAAGTGTTAATAACTACAACTACGACAATTACATGTAACGGTAGCCATGACTATGCTTAAAGCCCGACTTAAGACTACTCGACCATTGCAGCTCACATGTCGCCCCTTTGCCTTCCTTGACGGAGTGGTGGTGGATGGGCGGGAAGACACCGAGTGCCGTCAATATCCAAATGGATTTCTTGTCATGCGCATCCGAATGCGGTTACGGTCTAGGGCCTACCAATGATGGTGTGGGACTCCAGGTAGGCCTTAGACGTCAGGTCCTTGGACCCTACTAGTAGTAGGTGACCCCTTCAACATCCGCCAAGACCGCCAGCGGGAACGCACTTTGGGACAGTCTGTCGCTGGAGATGAAGCATGCGGTGGCTGCCCTGTTGCCTCCTAGATGAGATGTCATGCCAGGCGGATCGAGGCTGGCTTGCCGGGCAGCTTGCCTGAGGTCTCCGACGATGAGGACGACACCACAATGGAGACGGGCTCTTTGCCTCGGCTCACGCACCTCCTGTGCACGCCGGCTTCACCACGGAGTAGGCGCAGGTGCACTTCAACAACGCCTTGGTGGAGGTGAAGCCTACGGCGGCGCCTTTTTCGGCATTCCAACTGGCATAGGAGGAACAATGGTACAACATGTTCCTCCTGGAGCAGCACTGTCGGCGTCCTGGGAACCAGGGTACCCAGACTTGCCTGCCTGCGGGCCGCGACATGCTCCTACTACGGCCTGGTACGACCCAGCTGATCGACCAGCTGCTCAAGGCCATCGCGAGGGGGCTAGGCCTCGCGAGGAGAACGACACCAAGACCCCCTCAGGAGCGGCCTCGACTAGGCTGCTGTGGAGGGGCGGGGAACTCAAGGCCAAGCCTGCCTCAGGAGGAGGCAGTGATGCACCGCGCCAGCAGGTGCCAGCGCGTGCCAGCGGCGCAGTTGCCGTTTTGGTGCAAAGGGGACAACGCAGGCGCAGGTTCCCGAGGGGCAAGACAAAGGTTTCCCCTTCGGTGCAACAAGACCGAAGACCGCAAGGACGATAGGGAGGATGTCATCTCCGAGCCCACCACCGCGTCATCGTCTGATCTCTTTGCAGGCGAAGACCTCTTTTGTCACGATAGGAGCGTCCTTGTGTTCCCGCTCAAAGTGGCCATTGTGGGATCCCTTCCCGCCTAAACATTTCGGGGGAAGAGGACCCTGGCCACCTATATAAGTAGCTAGGGTTCCCACTATGGAGCCAGGCTGATCAGATCTGGAGAGACCTCATCTCAAACACCCAAGGAGCAAGAACACTGTACATGTTCATACTCAAGCCCTCCTGAGGCTAATCCACCCAAGCGGGACGTAGGGTTTTACACCGCAAGGTGGCCTGAACCTGGGTAAACTCGTGTGTGCTTTTACTTGTTGCTTGCTCGAATCTCACCACCGGGCGAGGGCGCGGCGCTAGGTAGACATGAGTGGGAGAGATCTTCGTTCACGCCCCTGTGTTCGAACTTCTTGGGTTTGCGGAGCCCGTAATCCGACATTTGGCGCGCCAGGTAGGGGGCGTGTCGAAATCTCGCCTCTCCGACGACCTCGTCCCGGTCTCGTTCGTCGACCTCGCTTTACCGCCATGGTGGACACACGCCGAGCGCGTGCCGCCCGCTGCGCCGCCAATGCTGCTCAGACGGCGCCCGCGGGCAACGGTGCACCGCTCCGCCCTAACTCGCCGGTTGCCAACGCCGCCACCGACCCGGCCGTCCACGAGCAGCAGGACTCGTCGCTGCCGCTATCCGTGCGGCGCGACGGCCGCACGGCGACACCATCACCCTCGCCGGCCGCGGCATCGTCCTCGCGGATCCACCGCGGGCTGGTCTACCAGCAGCTTGCGCTACTGATGGCGCGGGAGCTCCTACTCTACCGTCCAGCGGACGACCTCTATGATGAGTGGCTCCACCACATCACCGAGCTTGTTAACGCCGTCGGGGAGGTACCTGCATCGACTCACTCCTCCCATCCTCCGTCGCTCATGGCGGGGAACGTGGACCACGGCGTCCCGGGTCCACCACCACTGCACGGCCTGGGCCAGGGGCTCAGACGCGAGGCGCCACAGCGCGAGCAGCCCCGCAGGGCCCCAGCGTGCGATGAGGAGAGCTGCCAGGTGGTCCTGCATCCCCAGGCAGAAGCTCGCGGGCTCCCCGTTCCACATCACCAGAACCGCGCACCACAGGAGGTGGTGGCGCATGTACCCCAGGAACCAGCACCGTAGGCGTAGGGGGCGCCTGCAATCATGAGCGTGGCTGGATGTCGCGCCCTAGCTCCAGAGCTGCGGCGCCTCGTCTGGCGCGACAAGTTCAAGCTGAATCTGCCTCCATGCTACGATGGCACCGCCGACCCCGCGGAGTTCCTCCAGCTCTACGAGCTAAGCATCGAAGCGTCCAACGGCACCGAGTAGGTCATAGCGAACTGGTTCCCCATGGCCCTCAAGGACGACGCTCGCTCCTGGCTCCTGAACCTTCCCGCAGGATCCATCTCCTCCTGGAGGAGCTTCGTGAGCGTTTCGTCGCCAACTTCCAAGGTACCCGCGACCGAACCCCGGCGGCCGCGGATCTGCGCCACGTGAAGCAGCAACCTGGGGAGACCCGGTAGAAGTACATCCATTGTTTCAACACCGCGCGCCTCAAGATCCCCAGGGTCTCGAACGAGGCCATCATCTCGGCGTTCTCCGACGGTGTTCGTGACGTCAGGATGAAGGAGGAGCTCGCCATCCACGAGAACATGTGCACGGCCCTCGAGATGTTCAACCTCATGGCAAAGTGTGCCAGGGCAGAGGAAGGCTGCCTCTCTCTCCTAGAGCTGCCTGAAGCGGAGGCTGATGACAAGAAGGCCAGGGCCAAGGAAGCAAAGCGCAAGGGACCTGCTGTGCTGGCTGCGGAGCCAGAAGTGAAGCGTAGCTGCGGCTACAACGAGCCCCCCCAGAGACAACCGTCCGTACTGCGTCTTCCACGATGTTCACATCAACAACACAAACGACTGCCAAGAACTCAGGGCGATGCGTGACGGGCGCGTCGGGCAGCGTCCTGAGCGCGACAACCGCTGCTACGGCCATGGAGGAGGCCGTGGTGGAGGACGCTGGGATGGCAGGAACTCGCGCCAAGGATTGCATGACCAACCTCGTGAAGACCGCTGGCAGGAGCAGCCTCGTGACGCCCCCTAGCGCGACCAGCCTCGTGAGGGTCGCCCTCATGGCAACGCGGGCCTGCCTCCGCTGCCACCACCGCCAAGAAGGAACGACGACGACCGTCAGGGAGACGAAGTAGGGGGCTTTCAGGAGCCACGCGCGGTTGCATGCATCCTGGGAGGAGCCCACGCTCCGGCTTCCCACCGCATCTTCAAGCAGTTCGCTCGTGAGGTGAACGCGGCGCTCCCCAGGCCTGACGCCGCGCGCAACCTCAGGTGGACCAAGCAGGTCATCGCCTTTGACCCCAAGGACCAGCTCAAATGCACCGCAGCCCCCGGCACTCTGCCGATGCTATGCACTTCGACCATCAACAACGTCCTCGTGACCAAGACCCTCATCGACGGTGGAGCAGGGCTCAACGTCCTCTCCGTCTAGACCTTCGAGACGCTCCAGGTCCCCTATGATACGTCCAAAATATATCTATAATTTCTGCTTGCTCCATGCCACTTTTGGGTGATATTGCTATGATATTTATACACTTCCATACACTTTTGATCAAATTTGGACTAACCTACTAATCCAGTGCACCCCAGTGCTAGTTTCTGTTTTCGGCTGTTTTTGTATTTCAGGTTTTCACATTACGAGAACTGCCAGGAAAAATCCAGAAAAATTATATAAAAAATCAGCGTTCCAGAACCTACCTTGCGCCCGAAGGACAGCTGGGGGGAGGGGGGGCCACCAGGGCCCCAGGCGCCCTGGCGGCGCGCCCCCCTGGGCCGCGCCGGGGGGGCGCCTGGGCCCCCCGAGCCCCGTCTGGTGCCCCCCTTTGGCATATATTTAGAGCGTCCTTCGAAACCCTCGGGACGGGAACTATTTTTCGCGATCTCATCTCTGTTCCGCCGCCGCCGCCGCTTCCAAGATCGGGAGCACCAGGAGAACTCTTCCCGGCACCCTGCCGGAGGGGAGGATCACCATCGGGAGCCTCTCCACCACCATGGATGCCTCCCGGATGAGTTGTGAGTAGTCTCCCTTGGACCATGAGTCCATGACCAGTAGCTATGTGATGTTCTCCTCACGTTCTTGTGCTTCACTAATTAGTCCTCGTGAGCTGCCCTACATGATCGAGGCACATATGTAATCCTTATGCTGTTGCTATGTTGAGTTTGCTGGGATCCGATGGATTATGAGATTATGTTCAGATTGTGATTGAGTAATATATTCGATCTACCTCTTTTATATTTATGTTCATAAGTAATTCTTGCATGTTCTCCGTTGTTATTTATTGCTTTGGCCAAGTAATACGTAGTGACTCCAAGAGGAACGTTATGCTCGATTGTGGGTTCATGCCCCTCGATGACTAGCTTGAGTGACAGAAACATGAGTCTAGGGGATGTGCTGTTGCCACAAGGGGGAAAACAACGGTGCTTGTGCCCGCGGGTGCAAGGATTGTTTACTTTACGCAAAGTTCTTTTAATGAAGTTGTGTGTTGCATTGAGTTTACACTATGGGTGGGACTCGCAACTTAATACCAGCGAGATGTTCTGGATAGATATCTCAAGGTGGATGATTAGTAGTAGATATTGATGGATTTCGGTCTACTTACTTTGGCGTACCGCCCATGCTTTGAACCTCAACCTTTCTTGCAATGTAGTCAGCATTGGTTTGCGTTCGTGGTCCTGTCAATTGCCCAGCTGTAATTCGTTTACCTCACATAGCTGTTTTATCGTCTTTTGGGAGAGAGACATCACTAGTGAACATCATGAGACTCCGGTCCATATTACCATCATTGATCACATCCGCTATTTACTTTTCGCTTTTACTTACTATTGCAAACATTATCTATCACTACTATCACTTGCGTTTTATCCTTTGTGAACTACAAGGCCGGAGGGATTGACAACCTCTCTGTACTCGTTGGGAGCAAAGTTATTTGTATCTGTGTGCAGGTCCACGTTGATTGCTAATATCTGGCGCCGTTAGCAGTTGACACCTACTTGTTGAACCTAGGAGTCTCTGGGGATTCGATCCTTGGCATCTTTGCTAAGGGAAAAACTTCCACAACACTGCATCTCACACCTTCGACTTGGGGTAACCAACGAGGGGTTAGAGGCCCATCAAGGAGTTTTTCTGGTGCCGTTGCCGGGGACTCCACTCTTCAGGATGGGGGAGTTGCATGCTATCTTTTACCTTTGCTTTTAGTCTTGTTAGTTTACCTTTCAGTTTTCTTTATGTCTTTCACTAGTTATGCTTATGGACAACCTTGCTATTGGATCGTTGCTTGCGGGAAGACGCCCCACACCTATGGTGGTTGCTCCTCCCCCTACTGAAATTGTGCCCTATAAAATACCAGCTGGTATTATCAATTATATCTTGGCTAATCGTTATGCAGGAGTCAGACATCCCGGTGAACACTTGCTATATCTGTCACAATTATGTTCATTATTTAAGCTTGCAGGTGTATCAAGGGAGTTTGTCATGAGGAAATTGTTCGCCGTATCACTTATAGATAAGGCTTCAGATTGGTATAAGCTTCTCGATAACTCGCACTTGCTTGATTGGCAAGAGCTTATGTCTCTCTTTTATACTAAATTTTATCCTCTTCATGAGATTCATCGAGACAGGAACTATATCTATAACTTTAGGTCTCGTGACGGAGAAAGCATTGCTCAAGCTTGGGGGAGACTGAAAACGTTAATGCTAAAAAGTCCTAACCATGGGCTCCCCAAAGATGCTTATGTGGAGAGTAAGAGTACCTTTTTGCAGGTGGATCATGGTAACAATGCTTTATGTGATGCTTATATTGTTGAGTTTATTCGTGATCCCACTGAAATTTATTATGAGGAGGGAACATATGCTTATAGATATTTCAATAATATCAAGTTCCCTCTCTTTATGTTGAAGGTTTTGAAGCTGTACTTGTTTTGTCTTCCTATGCTTATTGCTTTGTGCTTCAATGAATTATTCTATTGCAATATTCCTATGCATAGGAAGCATGTTAGGCTTAAATGTGTTTTGTATTTGCTTCTTAATGCTCTCTTTTGTTCTTCAACTCTTATTCCTACGAGAGCATCATTAAAGTCTCATGCCTAGCTTAAAGGCATAAAAGAAAGCGCTTTTGGGAGGCAGCCCACATGAATAAATTTTTTTATTTTGCTTTTGTTATATCTTGATGTTGTTTACTACAGTAGCATCATCATTGTATCTTTGCTTTTAATATTTGTGCCAAGTATAGCCTCTGATTGCTAGAAAGTTCAAAAGTTGTGAGGTGCTGTCCAAGAAACAGATTCTGTCCTTGGATAGAAAAATTCGTATAAAATCACCAGATCATCTTTTTGGTCTGAATTTTTTCGACAGCGTTCTCTATATAATTGTCTTTCGTGCATCTGTTCTGAGTTTTTTGATTTGAGTTGCAGAAGTGCCCCGAACAAATCAATTACTACCTGCTGTTCTGTTTTTCACAGATTCTGTCCTGTTTTGCCTTTCCTTCATTTTGCGAATCAAGAGCTTGCTTTTTCCTTGCAAAAACCTTTTGGCAATCTTGAGAAACAGTAGAACTTCAAGAATATCTTTATTTCCAGCAAGGTGCAATTATTTTATTAAGGGTACTAACCTCGCTAATCAGATTATGATGAGTTATGTATGAAGGGAGTTTTCAAGTGTGCGAGGGAAGATGATAAAAAGATTCAGGAGTGTCAAGCGCTCAAGCTTGGGGATGCCCCCGTGCACCCCCAAGAAATATTCAAGGAGACTCAAGCGTCTAAGCTTGGGGATGCCCCCGTGCATCCCCTTCTCCATCAACATTATCAGTTCGTCTTTCGTTCCACTATATTTTTATCACTTCATGTATTATGTGCTATGCTTGGAGCGTCTTGTTTTTAGTTTTCTTTTTAGTTTTTCATAACGAGTCGGAACTCAGCTTTCTTTATGTGGGAGAGAAACACGCTCCACTTCTACCTAGAACATAACATAGAATTTTCATGTCTATCTTTGCTGTGTGTGTTCTTTGTCTTTTAATAGCTACTATCATGTTCAGCTCTTAGTATTCATGCTTATCTTTTTCAAAGAGCTTTTGTTTAGTTGGTTGCTTGAACTCTCTTTAGTTATCATGCTCACCTTATTAAGAGAGTTTGCTTCCGTTGCATTGGTTAATATGTCTATGATAAAGATGCTACGTGCATAATGGCGCTTAGTAGTTCAGGTTTTCTTATGGTTAGTCTCAAATAGCTGGAGGGTTCCCAATGTGTTATTGGAGTACAAACATGATTTGTTTGCCTATGATGTGGTATGGTTTAGTAATATCTTCCCTCAAGAATTTATTTTGATTGACTTGGCGTATGCTCACGCATATTTAAGACTGTAAAGAAAGTCTGTCAAGCCTTGATGATCTTTTGTTTCTGAGTAGCGATATAACTTCCATGCCTGATTCAATGTTGCTTTGTAGCTCTGCATGATTATGACCGTCATTGCTCTCTTAGTTGGTCGCTCCCAGTCTTTTGCTAACATCCACCTGTACTAAGCGGACTGACTGCTTGTGCATCCACATCCTTTTAAACCAGTTATGCCATATGAGTCCACCATACCTACCTATATGTGGTATTTCACCGCCACTCCAAGTAAATTTACATGTGCTACCTTTAAAACCTTCATTGTTGCAATACATAGCTCATGGGAAAGTAGCTTAAAAGCTATTGTGGTAAAGAATATGTTGCTTATGTATCTTATTTCTTATAAGTTGCTTGCTGAGCGGTAACCATGTTTCTGGGGACGCCATCAACTGTCACACTTTTGTTGAATATCATGTGAGTTGCTATGCATGTTCGTCTTGTCTGAAGTAAGGGTGATTTGCCATGGGTTGAATGGTTGAGTATGCATATTGTTAGAGAAGAACATTGGGCCGCCAACCAAAGCCATGTATCATGGTGGAAGTTTTAGCTTGGACATTAATCCTCAATCTCTTATGAGAATATGCTTATGCATTAAAGAGGAGTCCATTATCTATTTTCTATGTTGTCCCAGTATGGATGTCCTCAAGTTGAGATCTATCAAAAACGAGAAATCAAATGCGATTTATCTCCTTGGACCTTTGTACATGAGGCATAGAGGTACCCCTTTGTGACACTTGGTTGAAACATATGTAATGCAATGATAACCCATGGAAATCCGAGCTAATTAGGACAAGCTGCGAGCACTATTGGTATTCGATGCATGAGGCTTGCAACTTATAGGATGTCTTATGCATGACACATATGAAGTACTACTACCGTTGACAAAATTGCTTCTATGTTTTCAAAATAAAAAGCTCTAGCACATGACCATTCTTTTACTTTTATGTTGAGTCTCCACCTTCTTTTAAAGCACCAACTACTGAGAGCATGATTGTCATTCTGAGTGTAATGTGCATTGTCCCAAAGTAGCATTGTCTTTTGCATGATTGTGATATCGTTTATTCTGAAATCATTGTATCTAGTCATCACTTAAACCTTGAAGGTGCCCCTGCATTTATGTTTTGCTTCACTAAAGGGGGCAAGCTAGATATCACTTTATCATATTTGCACATCATGTTCATTGCAAATCTATTTGATGTTTCAGTTTCATGTTGTAAAACTTTCAGTCATTTGTGATTTTCTCATGAGGCAACTTAATTACTATAGAATCATTGTCTCAGTAAGCTTTTGTCATATGACTATGAAAAAGTCCTATATGGTTAATAGCATGTCACCACAGAAATTATTCTTGTTATCATTTACCTACTCGAGGACGAGCAGGAATTAAGCTTGGGGATGTTGATACGTCCAAAACGTATCTATAATTTCTGCTTGCTCCATGCCACTTTTGGGTGATATTGCTATGATATTCATACACTTCCATACACTTTTGATCATATTTGGACTAACTTACTAATCCAGTGCACCCCAGTGCCAGTTTCTGTTTTCGGCTGTTTTTGTATTTCAGGTTTTCACGTTTCGAGAACTGCCCAGAAAAATCCAGAAAAATTATATAAAAAATCAGCGATCCGGAAACAACACTGCGTCCGAAGGGCAGCCTGGGGGGGCCACCAGGGCTCCAGGCGCCCTGGCGGCGTGCCCCCCTGGGCCGCGCCGGGGGGGCGCCTGGGCCCCCCGAAGCCCGTCCGGTGCCCCCCTTTGGCATATATTTAGAGGGACCTCCGAAACCCTCAGAACAGGAACTCTTTTCGCGATCACATCTCTGTTCCGCCGCCGCCGCCGCTTCCAAGATCGGGAGCACCAGGAGAACTCTTCCCGGCACCCTGCCGGAGGGGAGGATCACCACCGGGAGCTTCTCCACCACCATGGACGCCTCCCGGATGACTCGTGAGTAGTCTCCCTTGGACCATGAGTCCATGACCAGTAGCTATGTGATGTTCTCCTCCCGTTCTTGTGCTTCACTAATTAGTCCTCGTGAGCTGCCCTACATGATCGAGGCACCTATGTAATCCTTATGCTGTTGCTATGTTGAGTTTGCTGGGATCCGATGGATTATGAGATTATGTTCAGATTGATCTTGAGTAATTTATTTGATTCACCTCTTTTATATTTTAGTTCATAAGTAATTCTTGCATGTTCTCCGTTGTTATTTATTGCTTTGGCCGAGTAATAGGTAGTGACTCCAAGAGGGAACGTTATGCTCGATTGTGGGTTCATGCCCCTCGATGACTAGCTTGAGTGACAGAAACATGAGTCTAGGGGATGTGCTGTTGCCACAAGGGGGAAAACAACGGTGCTTGTGCCCGCGGGTGCAAGGATTGTTTACTTTACGCAAAGTTCTTTTAATGCAGTTGTCTGTTGCATTGAGTTTACACTATGGGTGGGACTCGCAACTTAATACCAGCGAGATGTTCTGGATAGATATCTCAAGGTGGATGATTAGTAGTAGATATTGATGGATTTCGGTCTACTTACTTTGGCGTACCGCCCATGCTTTGAACCTCAACCTTTCTTGCAATGTAGTCACCATTGGTTTGCGTTCGTGGTCCTGTCAATTGCCCAGCTGTAATTCGTTTACCTCACATAGCTGTTTTATCGTCTTTTGGGAGAGAGACATCACTAGTGAACATCATGAGACTCCGGTCCATATAACCATCATTGATCACATACGCTATTTACTTTTCGCTTTTACTTACTATTGCAAACATTATCTATCACTACTATCACTTGTGTTTAATCCTTTGTGAACTACAAGGCCGGAGGGATTGACAACCTCTCTGTACTCGGGGAGCAAAGTTATTTGTATCTGTTTGCAGGTCCATGTTGATTGCTAATATCTGGCGCCGTTAGCAGTTGACACCTACTTGTTGAACCTAGGAGTCTCTGGGGATTCGATCCTTGGCATCTTTGCTAAGGGAAAAACTTCCACAACACTGCATCTCACACCTTCCACTTGGGGTAACTAACGAGGGGTTAGAGGCCCATCACCCTATGATCAGCTCCACCCAACCAAGCCATTCTACGGACTCACATATGGCTCCACACTCCCGATGGGGCAGGTCCGCCTCCCCGTCACCTTCGGTGATCATGACAACTATCACACCGAGCTCATCTACTTCGACGTCGCCAACATTCACCTCCCGTACAACGCCATCCTAGGGTATCCGGCCCTCGGTAAGTTCATGGCGGCGACCCATCACGGCTACAAAGAACTCAAGATGCCCGAGAGTGGCGGGGTCATCACGATCGCCTACGACGAGAAGGAAGCACTGCGTTCCCTGGAGCGCACCTACGAGACTGCAGCGGTCGAGAGCTACAATGAAGATGGAGCCGTCTTCGCCCTACAGAACGCCCCCAAGAAGAAGAAGAACCTGCCCGTAAACGGACCTCAGGACGCAGGGGCTCATGATGGCACCACTTCGGGACCCGCACCTGCTGACGAGGAACCCTCCACACTTGCATAGGGAGGCGCGCCCGGCGCCCCCCTCAGGACGGGCTCGGGGGCTCTCCTCTGGAGTGCCTCTGGTATGACTAGCGTCACGAGGAAGGTGTTCGGGCACCACCTGCAGGCGTGTCTCGACGCGCGTTTTTGTGAGCCCAGCGTGAGCCATACAGCGCTGGGGGCTCAGGACTTCATTGACCAGGCTATCGAGGAACTTCAGTACGTAAGGCTCATTCGCGGTAGGCGCAACCGCACGGCATCAAGCTCACCTACCCGCAACCCAAGCAACCAATTCCGCGTCTGCGTCGACATCACAGGCCTAGACCGAGCCGCTTCTCTGGAGCCCTTCTGGCCGACGGCTGTCGGCTGGAGGAGGACTCTCCCCTGCAGTTACATTCGCACGCTCTTCGGCTTCTGCAACGCAGCTGCCACGTTCCAGTACCTCACGCGGCAGGCTTTGGTGGCTCAGGAGGCTCAGTGGCAGGCGGTCCTGACGGAGTAGGAGCCGGACCCCCGTGACCACAGAGGGCCTCCGGAGCCTTGGGCCTCAGGAGCCCGACGATCCTCAGGAGCGACCCGCACGACTCACGTCACTGCCCCCTCAACTACCCCAACTCTTCTTCGACGACAAGTATCAGGTAATGTCTTAGGTATTCAACCGAGGGCACCCCCCGGGCTGCATCATCCTCGAGCTGTCGGGGGCTCACCCCCACAACAGTCCTCGAGCTACTGGGGGCTCACCCCCACAGCTGTCTCTTTCTGCATCTCCTACCACCGACGGCCATGGAGCATGAATGAAACACGCGTGGGTGCTTGCGGAGGCCGGCACTCGTGACACTAGCCATATGTCTCGGGCCAACGGTGTCTCTGGCCCCGAGCCTCAGTAGGCCAAGGAAGCACCCCAGGTGCCGCATCAAGACAGAAAGGGAGGGAAGGCCTGGGTCAGGCCCTCGTCCCCTCACGCATGACCCGTAGTGCATGAGCCCGCCCTGGATTTCACCAGGGGCTCGCCGGCGGCGGGTATGATGCGCGTGGGGAGGGGCCTCCTCTCCCTCCACTCAAGCTCAAGACGCCGCGCCTCCCGACGTACCATCCCCCGGGTTGCGGAGGGTACATCTGGAGGCGGTACGGCAGCCCGTCCTTCGCACGCCAGGAGGGCCCAAGACCGCGGCTCCGTCCCCCCGCTCGCGTAATCCCGTACCCTCTATGCCCGGCCCTGATCAGGAGGGCTTAGGGGTCATTAGGAGCATGAGTGGGGCGGAGTCCCCCTCGCACCTTAGGACGCCATGCCTCCGGACGACGTTAGCCCCCCGGGGCGAAGCGCGCCCGGAGGTCACGTAAGCGGTGTGCCTAGTGCTCGACAAGGGGCCTATAGCCAAGGTCCCATCCCCCCACTATGCGCAGTGTCCCACCTCATGAACTCCGCCTTCTGGTGAGCTCATGGCAGGAGCGGACTAGCGCGGGGCGGGCCCCTCAAAGTGAAGGGGCAGGCACGTCAGAAGATCTCCGCTCGTGACACTCTCCGTTCAGAATCGCCCGTGTCTCTAGGCTTGGTGCTGTGCGCCTGGAGACGCAGGATGGGGTACCTATCCAGAATTCCTGGAACATTCAGCACCTCAGGAGGTTCTATCCGTAATCAAGGCTCCGTGCCCGTGAAGGTCTCCGCTCGTGACACTCTCACGTAATAATGAGTTGGGGCTGTACACGCCTCGGAGTCTCCTGAGCGTTGCCTGCGGGCCATTAGACGGGGCTCCCACCCACGTCCTAGTGGTAGTCCTGAGCTCCGCGCTGGGAAGAAGACGTAGTGTAGGGGTCGGACATGACCTTTTTCCTTTTTTGGCTTGGTGTTTGGCTGTCAGCATTTTCTACTTCCTTGGCTATCAGCCCTTCCTCTACCCCGTGCTATGAAGTTCTCGTGTTTCTTGCGTTTGGTTGGGAGTCTTGCTTGGAGTTTTTCTCGCCGATTTTAAGTTTAGCTTTTCAGGTAGGGGCTGCGCCGCTTCTTCTCCTTCGTGCGCCTCACGCGTGGGGGCTGGGACATGATCGGTCTCGACTCTCAGCTGCCGCGATCTCGTGACCTCACCTAGCCAAGCTTGCTCAGGCTCTGGCATCGGGCTTCTCAGTCCACACGACCTATTCTGCCGAGCCTGCTCAGACCTTGGCACCTTAACCCATGCTCGGCACTCTCAAGCGAGCCCAAGGGCGCAAGCCCTCGGCAGCCCGCAGTGGCTCACTCATACTCGGGGGCTTCCCAGGTCAGGACCCCCCGAACTCAGCCACCCTCATGACCCGTCGGGGGCTCATGACGCCGAGGAGTCAGGAGCACTTCACCTCAAGACGTCGCAACACATAAGCTAAGTAATCTCATCCAGACCAAAAACATAATAGCAAGTTCCCGTTTCATACATATGCCATAGTCCATTACACGCCTTCTCGAGGCAACCTAAAATTTCGATACAGGAAGGAAATGAACAAAAAAGAAGAAGCAGAGGTTGACCCGCTGAGCCGCAGCTCGGCACCGCTGCCCCCACTCAGTCGGAATCTTCCAGCTCCTCCCGCTTCACCGGGGCGCGGTGGCGCGACGACTCTCCCCCCTCACCGAGCCGAGCTCGGCGGTGCGGTGGCTCAGTGTAGTCGCCGCTGCTGGAGGAGTTGCTGCTGCCACAGAGGGGGAACCCGCGGTGCCCACCAAGACCAAGATCGTCTCCAGAGGAAGAGCTGCTCCTCTGGACGCCGTCACCAACCTCCTCGTCGTCGGCGGCCTCGGGACAGCACCCAAGGCGCCTCCCTTCCTCCGAGAAGACCCTGACGAACAGCGTTGAGACACCATCATACCTGAAGTGGAGCGTGCACCGCCCCTGCAGCCGGCGCGCGCGCACAAACGACTACCAACCACGCTCCAGGAACACGTCGCCTGAGGGGGCAACGTCGACCTCCACCTAGGAAGCACCACTGTAGCAGCCTTCGTTCTGCAGCCAGAGGCCGCCAGGGCCTCCGGCTGGCAGCGCATTGCCAAACGAGCGGGGGTGCCAGAGCCATAAGCCGCCAGGCTTCTCCGCCCACAGCAGGAACTCTGACGACACATCGAAGGAGTGGACCTGTGGGCGCGGAGGATGCACAACCGCCGGATGGTGTCCCGCGCCCCTCACCCACCGCGGCCACAACCACCTCCGCCGCGAGAGGAGGCGCCGCGCCTCCCGCCGGCGACCGCATCTGACCCCGGAAGGCCGCGCCCGCTTCCTCGAGGAGCCGCCGCGGG
>LR738715.1:263635813-263648487 GCA_902687465.1 Secale cereale
GACCCTCTTGAGCTCTCCTCCTGAGCTCAAGAACCACTGTACTTATTCATACTCAATCCCTCCCGAGGCTAATCCACCCAAGCAGGACGCAGGGTTTTACACCGCAAGGTGGCCTGAACCTGGGTAAACTCGTGTGTGCTTTTACTTGTTGCTTGCTCGAATCTCACCATCGGGCGAGGGCGCGACGCTAGGTAGACGTGAGTGGAGAGATCTTCGTTCACGCCCCTGTGTTCGAACTTCTTGGGTTTGCGGAGCCCGTAATCCGACAAGCACCGGCTGGCGGAGGGCCAAATCTACAACGAGCGCGCGAGCTAGGAGGCCGCGGCGAACCCAAGTTTCGCCGCGAAGCCGTGTGCCATCTACGATGCAGTCCGCATTCAAGCCACCACTCGCCACAAAGCGATAGCCGCGGCGGCGTAGCTGTAGGCAATCACGGAGGAGAACAACGCCAATTGCGCCTCCTACACGCCGCCGACAAACCATCAGCCGACCCGGTGGGACGACGACAATGTCGGCGTCGCAATTTTCCTCGTGGACCTCACGTCCACTGACGACGGACAAGGCACAGACTCCTTTGAGGATGAGTAGGCCACGGGAGGCGGCTGGCCTGGTGTCCCATGGGTCGATTTGTCTCCCATGTTCTACCCTTCCTCTCCGGAGATCACACCTTCACTACATCAATATTATCGCTAGTGCTCAGAGCATCTCCATCCGTTGCGCCCCCAAGACGCGCCGAAAACTGCTGCTTGGGGGGCGAGCCGACACTATTTTAGGCTAGGGTGCTAGTGCGTTCCCAGCCGCCGGCCCCCTAGGTCGCCCCCAGGCGCCGATATCGGCCCAGTATCGGCGCTTTCAGCCCATTTTCGGCGCTGAATTGGCCCAATTTCCGGCGCAAAACGGCCCACGCTCGACGTGTTTCGGCGCTCATTCAAATAAAATCATCACAGAAGGAATTAGAATCATCATAGAAAATCAAATAGTTCACCACATAGTTCTACAAATTATATAGTTCAAACAAATGATTAAAACACTCATATTTCATTGCACGTCGAGCTAGGCGTTGCCCTTGAGCCTCGATAGGTGCTCCACTAGATCCTGCTGCAGCCGATGATGCACATGTGGGTCTCGGATCTCCTGGCGCATGTTGAGGAAGGCCGTCCATGTTGCAGGGAGCTGGTGATCCACTTGGGCAAGAGGACCCTGCCTGTAATATGGTTCAGTGTCAAACACTGGCTCTTCCTGCCCGCTCTCAATGATCATGTTGTGCAAAATGACACAACAAGTCATGATCTCCCATATTTGATCTTTCGACCAAGTCTTAGCGGGGTACCAGACAACAGAAAATCAAGATTGGAGCACGCCAAATGCTCGCTCGGCATCCTTCATACAAGCCTCCTGAACCTTCGAAAAGTGGGAGTTCTTTCCTCCTGGCACAGGGCTTGAGATAGACTTCACAAATGTTGACCATCTCGGATAGATGCCATCTGCTAGGTAGTACCCCTTGTTGTATTGGTGCCCATTGATCTCGAAGTTCACCGGAGGAGAATGGCTCTCAAAGAGCTTGGCAAAAATTGGAGAGCACTGCAGCACGTTGATGTCATTGTGAGTTCCTGGCATACCAAAGAAAGCGTGCCAAATCTAGAGGCCCTATGTGGCCACTGCCTCAAGTATCACACTGCAAGCTCCTTTGGCACCTTTGTACATCCCCTGCCAAGCAAACATGCAGTTCTTCCATGCCCAATGCATGCAGTCGATGCTTCCAAGCATACCAGGAAATCCTCTTGCTTCATTCTGTGCCAGGATCCGAGCAGTGTCTTCAGCATTGGGTGATCGCAAGTACCTCGGTCCAAACACTACCACCACAGCCTTGCAGAACTTGTAGGTGCACTCAATGATCGTGGACTCGGCCATGCACCCATAGTCGTCGAGTGAATCACCTGGAGCCCCGTATACAAGCATTCTCATAGCTGTCGTGCACTTCTGGATTGAGGCGAATCCAATTGTGCCGGTGCAATCCTTCTTGCACCTGAAGTAGTTGTCGTACTCACTGAGTTCATTGACTATCCTAAGGAAAAGCTTTCGGCCCATCCGATAATGGTGCCGGAAAATTTTGTCGCCGTGCAGCGGAGCGTCGGCGAAGTAGTCGGAGTAGAGCATGCAATAGCCTTCGAGCCGATGCCGGTTCTTTGCTTTCCGTCGCCCCGGCGCCGAGCCGCCTCGCCTCGGCTTTGCATCGCCGACAAGCAAGCCGGCCAGGGCGGCGAGGACCATGAGGTGTTCTTCGTCCTGGGCGGCGGCGTCGGCTTCCTCCTCGAGCAACGCCGCGAGCACCTCCTCGTCGTCGGAGTCCATCGCGGCCGGGGCAGGCAAAGCACCGAACACGTAGCGGGCGTCGTGCGCAGACTCGTCGGCGGGCGCCGGAGCAGCGAGGGAAACTCGGGGAAAGTGAGGGGAGAGGGCGTCGGGGGATCTTTCTTTGTTTCACGGCGAGGAATGGCGAGATAGCGGCCGCGACGGCGGAGAGGTGGCTGGCGACGCCGGGATCGGCAAGGTGTCGGGGAAGGAGAGGGGAAAACGGGGCGAATCAGTGTGACTTTTCGCCTGACAGTGGGGACCCGGGCGATTTTCCCTTCCGCCAGTGCCCCCAAGCGCCCCCCAGTGCGCCGGGTTCGGCCTCGGCGCGCCGGGTCAGAAAACGGGCCGATCCGGCGAATTTCGGCGTCTTGGGGGCGCGACTGGGCCGTTTTTTCGGCGCCGGCGCTAAAAAAAGCGGCCTGGGGGGCGTCTTGGGAGCGCGGCTGGAGATGCTTTCATGAAGACGACGGATGGAGGACGAGACGGGCTTGGACAATGGGCACTGCCGCCGTAGGATAGTTTTAGGGTCGGGTCATTTTTCTCTCTCTAAATGTACGAGATGTAATGAAAATCCAGTGTGTTTGCATGAATTTCGTCCGGTTTATATGAAAATCCGTCATGTTTGGATGACACCGAGGACCGGTTCACGGACACTGATGCGGGAGGAAATTTATGGATTGCAGCTGGAGATGCCCTTAATGCTTGAAGGAGAGAGAGCATGTCATACGATGAGAGAGAGGGAGAGCACTAGTGCCTCGGTACTAGGGAAATGAGTTTTCAGCTCCTGCTGCTCCTATCCTTGTTGGTGATGGATGGATACAGATTCCCTAACGAAGCAAAGCGAGCAGCAATCTATTGGCCATCATCCCTAGCCAGCCAACGCGCAGCAAATATGGTCCTCTTCAAGCCACGCTTTTGGCTCCTTCCTTTACTCGATGATGCCCGGTCCTCGCAAAGACCCGGCTTTGGCCTTGTCTTTTTCCTGCTCTCCTTTTGATTGCTAGTGCATGCATACTCGCTCATGATGCGTCGTTAAATTTGTTTTATTGCCATCACAGTTGTAAAAGGACAAGATAGGCATGCAAAAGCTACCGGCGCCACGTACCTGGACCATACGAATACCTTTTCTAGCATTGGTCTCACTCACCCCTTGCCGCCTAGCCAGATTATCTTGATATACGTGTAATCTACTCACAAATATAAGATGTTTTAGACATTTTAATATGAGCTAGATGAATGAGTGAACAAATATACTAAACGTGTCTACATCCATCTGACTTACACTACAATTTGTGAACAGAGGAAGTAGCTAGTTGTGTCTCAGTGTTCTGAGCTAATATGCATATATGGTTTATGTACTGCGTGTGCACCGTCTAGTATTGCTCGAAGAATAGGCATTTTTTTTTTGCAATTTTAACAACTTGATTAGCATGAGAAAATCACACTCGCATGCCGGATCAACCAAACATCATGGTTTGCCAGCCAACCATCTACCTACAATCTTAGAACATCATAAAGAGATGGAAGTCCTGCCCCTTCTCCCCAATGTCACGAGAGAAAAACAATCTCCTAAGATGGGTGAAATTTCTGTTGATACGTACATGTAGGACACAGATGTTCATCGGAGATATAATGAACCACACGTATCAATGTTGTCAGGGAAATTTGGTAAGATTGTTTGATTTCACCGCAGAGAAGTAGCGAGAACTGAGCCTACGTACCTATATAGTACAAGTTTGCCCAATCAAATCAACCCTCCCTCCAACGCTAGTGAGCCATCACAAGGGAAGAGAGGTGGCAATGATTTGGGAAAATCATGGACATATTAGCCTTCAATCACCAAACCATCCCCACATTTGGCGAGGAAAGGGCTAAGTAAAAGGACCTCAATAAGTCCCGAACGTTCGGAATTTAAGCATGTCATCCCGAACCTTTTTTATGGTAACTTTAGTTGTTGCGAGGTGTCAACTTTAGTTATTAACACATGGCAACTTTGCTCTAGTTCGATTTTTTGTCAGAAAATTGTCATATTTGTCAACATTGCCTTAACTAAAGTTGCCATGAAAAAAGTTCGGATTAGCATGCTTAAAAATCGAACGTTCGGGATTTATCTATTCCGAAGTAAAATTCCTCCAAGTAGCACACTAATCATTGATAATGTTGCTTTGGGAATTGTTTTCCAAAAGCATCTTAGAATCACCAAAACTTCTTGGTTTGACAAGTCCTAAGATACCCCGTCTAGCATCCTGTTTTAGTCGTTGGCCATCAACAGGGGTGTTAAAAAGGTTAGACTTCTGCTAATTGAAATTTTCTGGCAATATGAGGAGCAGAAGTGTAAGTACAGACTTACTAAATGAGACATTTCATGTAGGCCTAAGGATCAAGGTGATGTTTCTCGTATAGATGGGGGTGGTTGTTGTAGACTCTTGTTCGTCTGGCCCTTCGGTTAGTATCCTCCTTATGGTACCGAGGGAATTGTTTTTACTCTGGCTGTGTTGATTATGGTTCCTTGGTGTTGACAAAGGTTTTATGATTCCTTGGGTTAGGAGCTGCATCAACACTTCTGCCAAGTTTCTTATGTCATCCAATCTGCCCAGGCCAAGCCCCCGGACGAAGCCTCCCGAGTATATCTCTTTGTTTTGGATATGATGATCCCACAGTAGGTGTTCCATTGTTGGGACATTCTCTACCTTCTGGGAAGCCATCACTGCTTAGTGATCTTCTAGGTCTACTAAGGGTACTTCCGATGAAGCCATAGGTTTGGTATCCAATGGCGGAACGAGCTTCAAAATTTCTACGTAAATTTTCTTGTCCGACTATCACTGCTTGTGACATTGTGAGAGGTCATGAAACCTAGTGCTATGTAATTTGCGCCATGTCCCAGTTGGTTTATAGTCTTGAATCGTTTCTCTTCCATGTGTCCTATTTTTTCTTATAGTGTTCTTACGAACAAAGTTAGCATTGCCCCGGGAGTGTTGTCTTCGTATCTCATCTTAATTATGCCATCCTTGTGGACACATTCTTCCAGTCAAGGGGTTCGAAGATGTTGGCCTGATAAATGGGCCGAAGGTTTGAATACCTTAGCATGGCTGCGGCCACCCATGATCATTGCGGTACCTACATGACAATGGATTGTTGTTGTTACTTGGATGGGTGCAAATCTACTCCCTGACATGATGGTAGGTTTCTTCTCGTCCTTTGATGTAGATGTTGGAAATATGCCCTAGAGGAAATAATATTTGTATTGTTATATTTCCATATTCATAATAATAGAGTTTATATTCTATGCTATAACTGCTATGATCCTAGAATATGCGACTCATTGGGAAACTCATATGCATGTGTGGAATGCTAAATGGTAGAATAAAAGGTTCCTAGTCTTGCCTCAAGGACTAGCTCAAGTGTTGTTGGCGATCTCATTTTCTGGATCTTAGGATATCGTTGAGTGTAAAGATAATCCTAAAACAACATTGAGATTATGATGTTGGAAGAACGATCATATTGAATCGACCCAATCTTGTTTGTTATGAATTGAGTTAATAACGTATGTAATCAATTGTAAGAACACGGACTGTTAACGTGTGAATTTTCTCCTTAGATCATGAGAGTATCATAGTCACTTCTTACCATACGGTGGGCTTTGGGGTTGCTCAGACTTCACCTATAACATGATGATCATAACGACAACTTAGATGCTCATCGAAAAGTTTGACAAGGGACTAGATAGCTTGATAGTAGAATTTTCTCCTCCGACGATGGAGAGATATTCTAAGAGCCCTCTCAGTGTGACATCATCCATCATTGCCTGGCCAAGCACAGGTGACTATGTCATGGGGATGCCGAAACACAATAACGAGAAAGAAAAACAAAACCGGAGCAAGGATTTTGGTATATGGAGCATGGTGATGACTTTGGAGGATATCGATGCAGCCTGGGTAATGTGAAGTATCGCGAAGCAAAGGGAACATCACATGATAACCAAAGGTTTGCTTGAATATCATTCGTGTGCTCATAGGGATTGATATGGACGTCCAAGGTTCCTCTTTTGGTCATTGAACGAATGGTTTCGTTCGTATCTATGAGTTACCGAACCTACAGGCTCAACATCTTAAGGAAATCACGATCCGTTGAGTGTTAGTAGGACGGGAGTGATGATAATGTATTTGTGGATTTTTTTCATTAATATTTGGAGGGCATCCAAAAGCGTTTCGGGGTCACCGAAAGGGTTTTGGTGAATGTCGGGTAATACCGGGTATTACCAATAAATATATATAGGTGGAAAATGTTTCCGATGATGTCAAATCATATATAAAATGGCTTGAAAGAATATCGAAGAATTTTATATTTAATTCAATATCAACGGGTCTTAAAAGGCCTAGAGGTGAAAGGCACCTTGGGCCACAAGGGCCCAAGTGGGGAGGCGCCTCCACTCCCAAGGAAGAGAAGGGTGATGCCGAATTGGGGAGGGATTCCCCCTTCCCATGGCCGGTGCAAGGAGGAAGGCTTTCCATCCTTGTGTGGCAGCCCCTCCACCCCTCTCCCTCCTATATATACTTGAGGATTTGTGCTCTTTTGCAGACAGAAGTTTTGGAGCCTCCTCTAGTTCTAGTTGGTCCTAGTTGACTAATTAGAACTAAACTAATTCTCAAATCCTCATAATTAGTAGCCCAGTGTGGTTCTAATTTTCTCCCTCTAATTCTCCCACGATGATTAGCTCTAGACGGATAAGTGTTGCCGAATCATGAAGGTTTCATGCTTGCAACTAAGTAGAGAGGCCGTGCTTTTGGTCTTCGGCTTGAGGGACTGTTCATGAGAGGTTTGCGGGATCGTTCATTAGTTTGAGGGATTCCAAGTAAGATCTACATCGACATGTTCTTCTTCTGCTGCAACTCGGCGATGGTAACGATCATGATCACAGCCCGTTATCCATCTTCATATTGATCTTGGGTGTGCCTAGGCGCGGAATTTTTTGTTTTCTACTATGCTTCTGAGCGGTTTTATGAGTAGGTGCAGGCTGTGAACTAGATTGCATGCAGATGTGAGGGCTAATGTTGTTGCTGTGCTTCCCTCGAGTGTTGCTTTGGTTCAATTCATTGATGGCATGGTGTCGCTTTTCACAAGGTTCAGACAACCGCTCTGCTTTTGCTATCGATGATCTGCTAACAGTTCCTTGGGCTTGACCATCATCAAGAATAGTGAACCTTCGTGTAGACAAGAGGGTGATGAAGATGAACGATTATCTAGGGGGTCACATGTATTTTACGAAGCTTAGTGTGGGGGACGACATTTCTTATTAACTATCTTATTTCACATACCCCGAAAGTTAATCTAGCATCAAGAATTATCTCCTTTGTTGTGGACACAGGTAGCTAGTATTATTTGTTAAAACTGTTTAACTGTGTAACTTTGTTTTGCTAAAAACTGATTAGAGGACGTCTAACTTGGTTTTGCAGAGTATGCATATGATGTGGTATAGCCTTCGTCATGATAATGAGTTTATGTATGAGATAGTTATATTTCATAATGTTAAGTGGCTTGTGCGTCACGGCATGATGGCTGGAGCCACGAGATTGCCTCGTTAATGTAAATATCATAGAGATAGCCTACAAGTTATAGGTGACGATGGCAAGATGTACTCGGAGGACCCCGACAAGAGAGAAGGGGTACTTTGCGCCGGACGAGTAGCCATAATTTTGTGCCACAATGGAATTTTTGAATTTGGTGCCATGGCAATGTTTTCTAAAATGGTCGCCACGACAACATTTTCTAAAATTACCACCACAACAACGTTCTTTAGACGGTTGCCATGGAATGAAAATTGGCCATCATGATGCTTCAACAGAAGATTGAAGATAATCATGGAGGATTCCCGGTGCCCAGGGCTATACCATATCATGCTTTTATGAACTGCTTGAGATGTTTATCCCTTTGTTGTTTGTACCAGTTGATTGCGTAGTAGTCAATTATTAGGGTGATCTCTCACTGAAAATATCTAGTTAAAAGGTGCTCTTCCTAGTGTTGCAACCGTCTATAACATGTGGCTTTCAGGAGTATGTCATGTCCACATAATTACAAATGGATTGGGAAGTGTAAGACGAGCGAGGTCAGACCGAGCAAGAAGATAACACTCGGTTGTCTTGAAGTTCTGGTAGAATAATTCTGATCTCGGTGTGCGAAGCATTGAAAGATAAACATGAGTCATATGGTGATATGATCGACAATAGTTTTCCCATCGGTCAAAATTCTCGTCATCAGTTATGTCTGCATCAATGACTGAGAACTAGATTTGGATCTTGAATCACTCATGACTTATTATGAGAGATATTAATTTGAGTGTGAGTGCACATTATACAACAAATATGAATAAATGTCCAAATGATTTTGTGTCTATCATTGTAGATCAATGGCTCGCAATATGTTCAACTTAGCCCCTATGTTAGAGAAAGGAAAGTTGGCTACTAACGGTGGAAACTATGTGGATTGGATCTAGAATGTGAGATTTATTCTCAGGAGTGCTAATAAGGAGTACATGCTGGATCATCCCCTGGGTGATGCTCCTGGAAAGGATGCGACACCATAAGAAGTTGTTGCTTACGCTGATCATTGTGATGACTATGATTCAGTCTAGTGCGTCATGTTAACTTGCATGGATCCTGAACTACAGAAGAGTTTTGAACGGTCTACTACTCAATTCATAATTGGGTCACTGGAAGTTCTATACAAGAAGCAAGCAAGGACCAAACGTTTTGAGCAAATCAATTATTGATTGATTGCAAGATGAAAGAGGGTTCCTCAGTGACTGAGCATATAACAAAACATGCTGGCTATGTTGATAGACTGGCTTCTCAGTAATTTGGAATTCCTCCAACACTCGGTACATATATTGTGCTTGCTTCACTCCCCCATCTTACGATGGCTTTACCAAGAATGGGATGGAGAAAAGTTCAAACAAGTTTTTTCCTATGCTCAAAACTATGGAAGTTGGAATACAGAAGAACAAAACACTGTTATTGGTCAACAAGACAATCCGTTTCAAGAAGAAGGGAAAGTCCAAGAAGAAGAAATCAGATGAAGCCGGTAAGACCGAGTCATAGAAGAAGAGCAAGGGCGGAGACTCTAAAGAGACTAAATGTTTCTACTTCAAGCATAAGGGATAATAGAAGCGTAACCGCAATAAGTATTTGGCGGATAGTAAGAACGGTTCTTCCGGTAATGGTATACTTGTTATACAAAGTTAGTGTATTCTACTTGTCAATTTCAGAATGTCATGAATTGTGACGCCCCCGATTTGTCCGTACACTAATCATGCACGCAAATGTATACGACCAAGATCAGGGACTCACTGGAAGATATCACAACACAACTCTAGACACAAATTAAAACAATACAAGCTTTATATTACAAGCCAGGGGCCTCGAGGGCTCGAATACAAAAGCTCGAAAACACAAGAGTCAGCGGAAGCAATAATATCTGAGTACATACATAAGTTAAACAAGTTTGCCTTAACAAGGCTAGCACAAAAGTAACAACGATCGAAAAGGCAGGGCCTCCTGCCTGGGACCTCCTAACTACTCCTCGAAGCCGAACTCCATGTAGAAACATCATCGGGGTCCTTTGGCTCCTGGACTCCAATATCTGGTTGCGTCATCCGAGAAAACAGGAAAAAAGGGGAAAATGGGAAGCAAAGCAACCGTGAGTACTCATCCAAAGTACTCGCAAGCAAGGATCTATACTACATAAGCAATGGTAACAATGATATGGGTAGTGTCTGTGGACTGAACTGCAGAAAGCCAGAATAAGAGGGGGATAGCTAATCTTATTGAAGACTACGCATTTGGCAGCCTCCATCTTGCAGCAGTAGAAGAGAATAGATGGTAAGTTCACCAAGTAACATTGTATAGCATAAACCTACTCTGCGATTCCCCCGCACATCACCCTGTGAGAGAGCAACCACCTAGTTATATCTGGAACTCATCTGGGTGTGTTTTATCAAGTATCTGATTCTAGTTGTCATGAGATCGGAATACAACTCTGGGACGTCCTTTTACCGAGGGACACGACTATTCGAATAGATTAACTTCCCTGCAGGGGTGCACACATAACCCAGCACGCTTGATCCCATTTGGCCAGACACACTTTCCTGGGTCATGCCCGACCTCGGAAGATCAACACGTCGCAGCCCTAATTAAGCACAACAGAGAGGTCAGCACGCCGGTCTAAGTACTAAGCACACACGGGTCTGGGCCCATCGCCCAATGCACACCTGCACGTTGCGAGGGCGGCCGGTGAGCAGACCTAGCAACATCCATTACTAAGGAAGTTACGTTACGCGGTCCAACCCAGCGTGCGCCGTTCAGTCACTGACATCAAGAAGGCTTCGGCTGATACCACGACATCAAGAGCCCATAACTATTCCCACGCAGCTGGTTAGTGCGTATAGGCCAACGGCCTGACTCAGATCAAATATCCAAACTCATTAAATGTGTTATTTTGAAAAATAACCGCGGACAACGACCAGGGCCAGGCCACCTCTCGATTGGGTGTCTCAACCTGCCCTGTCGCTCCGCCACAAAGATCCACTCGGGGGCCGTCGGGAACCCAGGCCCACCACTACCGGGATGGAGCCACCTATCCTTTCAGCCCCCACATTGGAATCACTTGCGAGTACTCAACGAGCCGACCCGACTTTAGTCACATCATGTATCAAGTATAATATGTATGTCGTATATACCAGTGATCACACCCAAAGTGATCACGGCCCGATAGAATACCAGGGCAGACGGACAAGGGTGTAGGGCCACTGATGGAATACTAGCATCCTATACTAAGCATTTAGGATTGCAGATAAAGGTATCAACAGTTGTAGCAACAATGACAGGCTATGCAGCAGAATAGGATTATCGAAATCAGTAACATGCTACACTACTCTAATGCAAGCAGTAGAGAGAAGAATAGGCGATACCTGGTTGATCAAGGGGGGGGGGGCTTGCCTGGAAGCTCTGTAGACGGAAGGAATCTTCGGAAGCATAGCCGTAGTCGAACACCGAATCATCAACGGTCTCGGGGTCTATCGCGGTATCGGAGTCTACCGGAAAGAAGCAACGAAGGGGAAACAAATAAATAACAGAGCAAACAATAGCATCACAAAGCATGACATGGCAAAACACTGTGTAAGGGGTGACCTAACGCAGTACCGGGTGCTACTCACGAAGGGGGGAAACATCCGGGAAAGTATTCTCGGTGTTTGACATTTTCGGACACACGTGATAGAGGGAGAAAGTTGCATGTTCGCTATGCTAGGGACGTGTGGCTGACGAACGGAATGCGTACTCGGATTTGTCTCATCGTTTTGAGCAACTTTCATATATAAATTATTTTCATCCGAGTTACGGATTATTTTATATTATTTTTCAAAGTTTTAATCATTTTCAGCAATTACAGATTTAATTTAATTCCAAAAGTATTTATGATGTCATCAAGATGTCAGCGTGACGTCAGTGGTCAAAGCTGACCGTTGACGAGTCAAACTGACGAGTGGGTCCCGCATGTCATTGACTGACAACTAATTAACCTTAATTAGTTTAATTAACATATTAATTAGCTTAAGTTAATTAGATTAATTAAGCATAATTAATTAAGTTAATTAATTTAGTTGATTACTTAATATCTTTAATTATTTATTAATATCTTTTTTAACTCTTTATTCAAAGCGTTTCTAGGCTGCGGGCCCCGGCTATCATAGGTCGGGGCCATAACGCGCATGGGCAAGCGGGCGGAGTGGCGAGGTTGCGGAGCGGCCCCCGGACAGGCGCTCGCTCGCAAGGATGCAGCGGGGCGAGGCCACACAGGCATGGCGGCGGGGCCGCGGGGGCATGTGCAGCCGGCATCTGGAGCAGGCGGAGGGCGCAGCCCAGGCGAGCGGCGGGGCGCGGGAGCAGGGCGGCCGACGGGCGCCAACCCGACGGGGCGCTCGTCGAGGACAGAAGCAAGGCGCCGACGTGCCGGAGGTGGCCGCGGGCGTGGTGGTGGAGCAGAAGGTCGCGAGCGGGAGCGGCCTGCGGGGCGCCGGCGGGCACGGAGTTTGCGACGGGCCTTGGCCATCGTTGAGCTCGCGCGCGGCGCGATGCGCGGGGCGGGCGTGCAGCCGCACGGCGAGGGAAGCAGCGCGCGGCAACGACGGGGGCTAGGGGCGGTGAGCGCGGCCAGATGTGGCGGCGGGCGCGCGGTGCGCGGCATGGGGGTTGAGCGCGTGCGCGGGGAAGGAAGAGAGGGGAAGGTGTGGTGCTCACGGCGGGGTCGTAGGGGGACGACAGTGTGCT